>CM046447.1:20844368-21444368 GCA_025506515.1 Flaveria trinervia | reverse complement strand
AATGAAAGGATTAATTCTGATATCCTAAACATGAGGAGCTATAAGAGAAAAGTAAAGAGTAAACCAAGAGGAGTTTGAAGATAAAGTCAATAGTTTAAAATAGTTTAAGGGTTTAGATTTGTCAGTTAGGTGTGTTTGATTATTTAAATTGAATTTGAGTTAAGTTAGGATTAGTTTATATCTAGTATAAACATAGGGTTATGTATTCAATTTTTTTTTTGTCGAGTTTAATAAGAAAAATTTCAAAGTATGTTACTTTAATACATATAATTTGGGTTTGACCCAATTGGTTATTCCAACAATATACACTATCTTTCTCCAAAAGAGGCTTTCGATTCATTTAATAGGTTAGAACCATAGACCTTTAACTATATATTGTTTAAAAACCTACGAGCCCCAAAAGGTTGAAGGTTGTTTGCATGATCAATCTAGTAATAAAGATTATACTTAGGGGGTTTTGGATACATTTTGAGTGATTTTGGGTAATCATGTAATTAGATAGCAAATTGTAACAAAAAACGTATCACAAAATAGTATTTGGATGCACTTGTGCTTTTTGAAGTTGTAATAATCAAATAGTACAAAAAATTAAATATGTAAAAAGAATAATCTTGTGACAAAAGAGAATGTGTTGTGAGATTGAGTTGAGATCACTTAAACTAGGATGACACAAAAGGTATTTAAATAATTTTATTTTAACCTTTGATATTAGTTAAATGAGAATATCATAGTAAAACAGTTGCACGTAGATTTGAAGGACTTGTTAATGAAAAATAAAACAAAATTATAGATGGCATACCTTAGGGGGCCTTCTAATGAGATACATGATAGTTTGCAATTGAGTAAGAAAGTATTTTCATTATAGGAGACTGAATTCTTCTCTCCTTCTGGTGTACCAACTTGTTTGTCATAACCAGCTTCATTAAAGTACGGTTTGGAATTAAGTACAAGCCCTTGAAGTGAAACCAGGACTTGAAGAATGCTTGATGACGATGGATCCCAAACTTCATTACCCCTTCCTGCCCATGTATTTAACAGACTAAGGCATACTTTTCCCTCCTCATATAAATTTGGATTTATTCTCCACCCTCCAGAATGATAGTATGCTGACTGCATCATTATCACAAACAATTATATTAACCAATCATGGATCGCCCTTTGTTGTATAACCTGGTTTGCCAGTTATACAACAAAATTTCTAGATAAAACTATAATTACAAGAGTGAAACCAAAATACAACTTATCTTTTGAAACCTTAGTGGCAAAGTCAACCTTGATCAATCTAGGTTATGCTCCGTCTCTAACGGGTAATATTTTTCTTCCAAAAAAAGCTAAAAATAGAAATGGGTTGAAAGTGATCTAGGATATATTTTGAAGGCACAAAACCTCCTAAATCAATTTATTTAGAAAATTAAGAATTCTATTGAATTACAAATTTTTTGGCCATTTGTTAGACATTGATTATTTACATAAATATTTATACATTTTGGACAAAAAGTGTTCTGGAGCAACACAGTCTGGTCTGTTTTGACATGTTATCTAACCGTCCATTACCCACCCATATCCTTAATTGTCCAAAATCATTCATTAAATCATTCTTGCAAGCGATAACTATTCTTATCAGCATTTTTACAAGAAAGATGGTTCGTTTGCAGTGAAATGATAAGTACGTTTGTTTAGAAGGCCAACCACTCAAATAATATATATATATATATATACAGAGAGAGAGAGAGAGATAGAGAGGAGTTTCTTACCGGAGGAACATCAGGGTATTCTGGAGGAAGATGAAAGTCAAAGAAGAAAAGACCATCTGATAAGGTGTTCCATATGCTCCGACTATTACAGCCCTCAATAGATCCATTCTATTCTCATAAACCCTAACATAAATTCCCTCTGTATGAAAGTATTAAGAAAACAGAACATTTAACTAGTTGGAATCTCATAAACATCGGTAAAAGAAATGTAGTGTTAACTCAAAACATACTTGGTAAGTTCTTTTTAAGGATATTCCAATCTTGTTGGACTTTCTTAAGCCACCTCCTACCAGCACTATTCTGCAATTAATCAATTTTCTCAACATACAGTACACTTAAGTAATTTGGAGAGAATTTCACATATCTTTTCAAAGAAACTATATCAGTGGAATATTGAAACTGGAAATCTAGAAAAGTAATCACATGGATATAACATAGTACCAAAAAATTGATTGCATGGGTTCACATAACATAGAAAAGCTACATGTTATATAATTAAAATGAGCATTTATGCTTCCATGCGAGTGAAAAGAGTTACAAAACTTTGTTCTTGTCGTTCACCATGGCCAGTTTCTCCAACCTTTTGTATCATCACTTTTAAAGAAAGCTACAGCATGACTCTACTTATTACATTATTCGTCAGGTAGAACATGTTTGTTTATTTATTTGATTTGGTACTAGAACAGTTAAAGACTAGACAAATAAGAAATCAACATAAATCCCAGTATTAGTTATGTATCACATAATGAATTGATATATATGGTGCAACTATACCCAACATCCAAAGCAAGCATCTAATGAGAAGATTCATATGTATACATTAAAAGCTGCAACTCACATGTGCAGTGGCACCAAGATAATAATGATCAAGAGGATCTTTAACGATATCAAATCCTTTAAATCTGGAACTGCCAACCTCAGATATTGATGATCCACTTAATAGCTCGGCAGGCGCATCTAATAAATTTGATTCCTCAGCAACACCATGTTCTTCTTTTATACCATAAATTGGTGTTTTAACTGTGCTGGAAACAATAGAATTGTTTCTCTCAGGCAATTTATCTGGCAATACTTCAATATCACCACCAGAATTTATACTTGAATGATCTGCATTTCTTTGACCCCTAGAAAAGATTCCACTAGCCAGTCTTGTCACAAATCCTAGGGCAGCTAGGGGTATAGAAAGTGCACCATTTGTTTGAACATTTTCAGATGTATGCTCATCCCCATCAAGATTGATGTCAGAGAATTATGCATCCCAAGATCCTGAAATAGATGTTCTTAGTCAAAAATATTAATTAAAATGAAGATAGACCTGTAAGTAAAAGCTATAGAAAAAAGCAATGAGCCAACCAAAGATATGTTAACATAACCTTCATATAATTATATACTTCCTGCCTGTGAGACGGATATATAGATAAACGGAACCAAGCGCACTATAGATATAAATATTGGAATAGAAGCAGACCTCTAGTGCCTTCTGAAGGTTATCCATTTCAGAATCCTCAACTGTTTCCCAACTTGCTGCATCATCACTTACTTCACTTCCACCACCAACTGAGTCATCATCATCATCATCACGACCAACAACATATATGCTTGTGGACCAACCTGATACCAAATAAAAGATCATACAAACTAAGAAAATGTATGATGTGATAAGAATTACAAGGAAAAAAAAATATTTAGGAAAATTACATGTGATGTTACTAGGATAACTTAGCTTTGTTTGTTCAACAAGTGCTTAATTTTGTTTTACTGTTTACAATTCTTATTAGATTTACACTCGAGAACGCTGCGATGTCGTCCCACGTCATAGTGACATGGATTTATAGAGCTTTGATGGTCGGAATAAGTGCTTAATTTTCTTTTAATGTCCCCTGTCTCATTTGATTTAGACTCTAGAACATTGTGATGTAATCCAATCTGATAAAGAAATGGATTAACATGACTAGAGTTGCGTTTGTAACCATAGAGCTCATGACAAGTCCCTCCTCAAGGAATGTGTTATCTCACTTTTTAACTATTCTCCTTGTTATAACATCCAAGATCACTTAGCACACTACTTAAACAAATAGTTTCTTAATGGCTAATGCCAACTAAATTTAGCTTTGATGTTGTCTTTATAGAAATTTGCTAAATCTCTCTTTTCTTTTTAGGAAGACGTATATATGTTTGATTGTAATTTGCATGTCTTCCAAGAAATAAGCAAATATTGAATATTAAATAATTGTCTTGCATTGAAGGTGCAAATTCAAATCCACTAGTTGTCAAAGCCCCAGAGTCTAAGTATAATGAATACAACATCTAAAAGTGCTTTAAAGATTCACATTTTCATTGTAATATTATTCTTGTGAATCTAAAGGAACAAAAAGTTACCCACTAAGAAAAGTTAGTAATAAGCAAAAAAGGTTTCTGGGGCAACCCAACCGAACCCAACCCACTTAGATATGGGAGAGCAAGGAGTACCATTGACACCATCCCATCAGCCCAAGTAACTTCAATATCACCATTTCTGAGTCCTGTAATATTTCCAACCCAAGAGAGGTTTGAAAAGTTGGTACAACCTTCATTCTTTGTAGCATCAGTCAACTCTGCCACTTCAACAGCTGCTTGCGGGCCTACAGAAACCGATGGCAACCGAACAACTACATCGCCATAACAATAATCATAGTCTTGGTGGGCTTCAAGCTCATAAACACTCACAATTTCCTCCTTATCGAATTCCTTAGGATCTTCTACCCTAGTAACTGACTTTAACCACCTCACACAAGCTGTCCGTTCTTTTGCATTAACACTTTTCACAACTCCTACACGGCTAATGTCACCACCACCATCATCATCATTTCCATCACTAGGTTTTTCCACAACATACTGTTCAGACACAAATTCATGATCTCCGGGGTTTTCAACTGGTATCAAAGAGATTGAATCCAATCCATGTTGTATATTTCCATCTTGCCATGCTACATCAACCCTTGTTTTAGTATTAATAATTTGAAGAGCTTTTTCAAAATGTTCCTCCTTTTGTCGTGACCTTTTATCCCTCTTAACAACAACTTTCCTGAACTTTTTTCTATACAGAGGCCAAGTTTCATGGACTGGACCTTTTGAACCAGCCAATGAGCTACTATGTGAACTAGGTTCTATAGAAAGGTCAGATCTCATGGAGGGTTTCCCCGTAGGACCCACTTCTGAATCACTCTCAGATTTCTCTAATGAATTTTTGCCATCAGAAAGACTAGATAATGGTTTGGGTGATGGAAGAAGACACCAATCACCAAGTTGCCAATTTGCATGTGAGAAACATGCTAGTAACCTTAAGTTTTTTGGGTTTTGCTCTTCAGATGGTGTAATTGAAGAATCAGGCCCATAGCCTGCAGAAGCTATCCAATAAACAAAAGCCGAACCCGCTATAACATTTGTTACAGTTCCTTCCAATCTTGAAGCTTTCCATAGGCCTGATAGCCACCTAGAATTTTTGAAAACAGATGATGAGCTCGCTTTTACCCTTTGACCAGGATAATAAGGATAATGTGCGTCTTCTAACAAATTCTTCCAACTGGTTTGAGGCGTAACGGGTCAGCTTTCATAACTTTACAAACAGAACCATCATCAAACATAACCGTCACATTATCTAATACATCATCGATTCTACCAAGCCATGGGCCAAGAACTACATAATCACCCACTTGAAAGTCCCTCACACGCTTTAAATCTTTAGAAGAAACATTATTAATTAATTTCCCATCAATAGTAGATAAATCAACAGTTATATTGACATCAACCACTACACCCACTCGCCCAGTTGCATTACAAGCAGCAGCAACATAATCTCGTGCAAAAAACCTCGGTCAACCACAATTACATCTTCAAGACTTTGGGTTGTCTCTGATTCATCCATCCAAAGCACTCTAACATGGTCAACTGGAAGTGGGGTGCTCTCATCATCATCATCATCATCATCATCATCATCCATATTTTCAGTGACATTTTCATGTAATTCTCTGTTGTCTTCTTCATGTGACCCGCCACTTCAATGTCTTTATCTTCAAAGTCATCACTGCTACTATCTAAGTCGGAATCACCAGCAACTTCAGTTACTATCCTGTCTTCCCCTCTGTTTTGCTCTTTACAACATCTTCTCTGTAAATACATACCCTTGGACGTATGCCATTCTCCTCTATCTTGACCATGAATCCTTCACTTGGATCATGATTATGTTTGGTTTTTTCATTTGCATTGCAATCCAGCTTGGATTCCATCTGAAAGTCAGAAAGAAAAGACATAATACTACAAAAAACAACTCTAAAAACTGAATTTATGTTAGTATATTCATCTTTTACTATTAACATGGAAATTTTAGTTCAAGACTGGATGGGTAAGGGATGATTGGTGATAGTCTATTCATCTATAACAAAAGATATCTGATTGTGTCGATTTGGTAAACCTATGTTGTGTTGGGGTTAATGGTTTTTTGTGTAGCTTTCAGTTGTTAAGATAGCTTGAGATTTGGGGAATTCGGATGTAAGTCTAAACACTAATCAACTCTGAGTGATTGGTTCAAGATTCTGAATTCTGATTATTTAAGATGATACTCATCAGATTTGAAGAAACAGACAAACAGGTGAAAAGAGTTGGAAGAATACCAAATTTCTAAGGACTAAGAACCTTAACCAACTGTTTTTGTGATTTCAATTCTTTAATCGCCAATATCCTCAAAGCAAATCAGAAACGCCCCTTAATTCCTGCCAGACACTAGTACATACATCATAAAACCAAAAACCATTGAGATAGTTTTTCATTCATTGCAACTTCATCAAGCACCAGTAATCCATCACTGAATTACATTCACGTCATTGTAAGAACTTTAATTGAAAACTAATTTAGTTCAAAATCATTAAACTGATAGGATGTCGGAAACAAAAAGGGTTCATAGGAGATTAGGAAAAGTTTAACAGAACGAAATGCAGTGATTAAGGACTGAAGTGATACGAATACAGAAGAAACAAATCCAAACAGCACCCAACAACAATTACCTTCAACTCGAGCAGTCAGATGAATATCAGATTTAGGGGCCCTAAAGCACGAATAGGTATTCCGATTATGAATCCTGCAAGACAAACAAGGGAACACATAGCAAGTAATAAATAAGCAACGAACAGCAGCTCAAGAACCCACGACAACAAATCGATTGTTGCAGTAAAACATGAAATCAGCTGCAATGAAACCAAATTCATGGAAATCTTGTAAAAAGTGGGTAAAAAATGAGGAAACCATCGATGGAGGAATCGCGTAAGCTAATGAACATCAATACGCAATCTATTACCTCGAACGCAACGAATCTTATTAAGAAGATTTGGAAAAATAATGAAATACCTACACAAGTATTTGGGTTGATTCCACGTTGATTGTGAAGAACAAGTAACGAAATTTGTGTAAAGACCAGACGTCGAAGAAATGCGTGAGGGTATGCACACAGCGGACTCGTCTTTTTCCTTATTTTCTATTTTTCTAAAGAACCAGGCGTATTGTATTTATTCGGTTGATACGGGATCAAATAATTGGAAGAATTCATGCCGAGGCAAATTACAAAATTATTTATCATCTATATTTATATCTATATTATTATATATATTATTAATATTATGTGTATTACACGAGTTAAATAAATAAAATAATAAATTATTAGTAATAAAAAATTATAAATTAAAAACAATGTTTGAAGATAAATATGATTATAATTGTATATGAATAGTTATTCAAATGAAATAAACAATAGATAGATATAGATAAATAGATAGTCTGGAAACCCATTTATTAAACGGATTATAGTTAGTAAAAAATACGAGATGCAAACATAATTATTCTATTTTTAACTCTTTTATTTAAGAGATCAAATAATTATTCTATTTTTAACTCTTTTATTTAAATAGTTTTATTTTTAAATATTGTTTTAAGATTTACTTATACAAAACTTATTGTTTATAAAAATCTTGTTTATTTAAAACTCAAGTTTCTAATATTCTAGTTGTTTTAATAAAATGCTTAACAATTTTCATATTTTTTATAATATTTTAAAAAATGACTGATTTAAAATATTTTCTTTCAAAAGGTTCAATGTTTTAGAAAAGATATGAATATTAATTTTTTTATTAAAATTTAATTTTAAAACATAGTTTGATTTTTTTTCAAATGTAGATAAGAGAAAAAATATATAATTGATCAAATTAATTTTTATAAAGAGAGAAAAATTGTTTGAGTGTTTAAGTTATTTTAATACCCTTTTAAGGGAAAATAAAGTGAGAATGTTTAAAGAATGACAAGTGTCAAAAAGATGGTTTAAAAAGATTACAAATGGCAAAAAAACCTTGTTTTTTAGTATTTATAGATATAGATATAAATATAATAAAACAGTAATTATAATGTTACATAGCACTCTTATGTTACTTCTTACAAAAATTCCATCTAAATTAATATATTATTTAGGTCAAGTTTTTTATATTTTAAGAAAACTAAATTAATACTAATAATTCATTTTGTTTTAAATTTAATTTTTTATATTATCAACTTAATTTTGTAATCATATTGTTTTGAGCTATACATTTTTATAGTCAAACAAGATTCACATTAAAATAACTAAAAAAGAAAAAAATATTTATAATATATTTATATATTTTAGGTTAGTATGATATTATTCAAAAAAAATATTTGAATATTTATAACTTATAAATGTATCTTTTAATTTAAATTTTTATAGTATATATAAATGAGTAACTATGATGTCACATTATAGATACATAATGTTCCTAGTTTATATTTTTAATGTAAAAGTTTTTCTTTCTTACACATGTATAATGTAGTTATTCAATCAAATATGATATGCTTTTGATGTTTATTGTCTTTGAATATTCTATATTATTATTGTATTTGTATAATTCATATATATGAACATCTTATATAGGTTTGAGGTTGTTATACATGGTTCTAAGTCAATAATGATTGAGAAATGTGTTCAACTTAGTCGGGTGGTTATTCATGCTAATGGACCATACTTATAGACCATACGCATGAATGAATCATACTTATGGACCAGTTGCACGACTGAACCAGGAGATTAGATCAGTCGTATGACTTAGACATAAGATTGATTCAGTCTCACGACTTAACCCTCAGTCGTGCGTATGAATCAACCGCATGAGTCAGTCGCACGACTGAACCATGCTAATGGTTCAGTCGTACGAATGAAAACTACAAACCTATAAATACCACATAATTCGTGGAAAAATGGAGACTTCGAATATTATTAAACCCTAGCCATCCAGAGCGTCCTAAACAACCAATCCAACTTCAAAGTTCGTTCCTGATCGATTCCTAATCAACTCACAACGTTTGTTTCATCGTTAGATCGATCAGGTGTCGTTCTCACTGATTGGATCGCCAATCTAATAGGATTTCGCACTATTGATCTCGTCTCGCGCAGAATACGTAGTACTCCGTACGAAAACGGTCTTACAAGTGGTATCAGAGCTTGGCTCGTGATTTTGCGTGGATTCAATTGGTTTCGGTGTTAAAATCAACGTTTTCATTCAAAAGAGTCACCTTTTTACTTCAAAAAGTGTTTTTGATGTTTGCATGTGTTAAAGTTTCGATTGTTCATCAAACGACAGATTAAGGTTTCTGGAAAATACGTATTTTGTGTCAAAGTATTCAAAATATTCGATTTTTCAAACACAGCATTCTTCAGTCACACGATTGGACCATTCGTACGACTGAACCCATTCGTATACACTCATTCGTACGACTGAACCCATTCGTATACACTCATTCGTACGACTGAACTCAGTTGTGTCTCTCTTTCGCACGGCTAAGCAACTCCAGTCAGTTGATTACAATCTTCCTACTCATTCGCATGACTAAATCCAATCGCACGATTAAATTCATTCGTATCCTTCATTCGCACGAGTGATCCATTCGCTTAGCTCATTCGCGCGAGTGAATCTGTCCTGTTCTAAAGTTACCAAGTTTAAACCAAGGAAGACCAGTTTGCTGCATTCACTGCTGGAAAGGACTCGCATGTCCAAAATCTTTACTTCTAGAAAATGAGATTGGAAACCATAACAAACCGCCAAAGCTGTTAACTTTGGATGATTACCCATAGTGGAAATTGAGGTTGAAATCTACTTGAATGGAGTTGACCCAAATCTTTGGACATCCATTAAGACTGATACACGGTACTAGTCAGTGCTAATGGAGTTAAATGACTTTGGGAGGAATGAGTGAATCCTAGAAGACTCTACATAATGCAAAGAAAGCATATGCCTTGTTGACTCAGTCTATACCTAAGGACATATTTCATAAGTTTTCTGAGAAAAGCAGTCTAAGAAATTATGGGAGGCCTTGGAAAAGAGATACGAAGGTAATTCAACTCTGAAGGCACTGAAGGCAAAAGCTCTTAAGAAGGAATTTGACAATTTTTCTTCGATTGGGAATAAGAGCTTGGATGATATCATCGATCGATCTATCATCTGATGAGTGAGTTGCACACTCATGGCGTGACCATATCCATGGAAGATAAAGTCTCTAGCTTTGCTGATAGTCTGCCAAACAAATGAGATTCATGTGTGTCTAATCTAAGACAAAACGACACTCTTGCTACTTTAGACCTAAATGATTTCATTTTGAAGTAGGGATGAAGAACTACGTATGAAATACAAGTCTAATAAAGGATCCTATGTTTAGAATCCTGTATTATACAATTCTGTTCCAACTCTGACTACTTCAGGTTCACCGCTACAAATGGCATTTGTGTTTACCTCTTCTGCTCCTTCCCAAAGCAGTGTATCAGGAACAGTAACATCTGGGTCATCTGGAACCCAAGTTGAAGACCGAGAATCTCGAAAATGTCACCGTGAAAGTTGCCAAAGAGCACATGGATCTTCTAGCTGCTGCTGTTCAATCTTATGATGGATTAGTTGTTGGTAAGATTGGAAACTGTCATCTTGTTGACATGGACTACGGGCAAGTTGATGAAACTGAGCTAGAACGCATGGATATTATGTGGGCCTTGGATAGTGGTGTTAGAAGAGCCAAGAAGTTTGTGAAAAAGACGAAGCAAAATTTGGTTGCAATGAAAGATATAACATTTGGATTCGACAAAATCAAAGTCACATGCTTTAATTGTGGTGAAAAGGGGCACTTCAAACATGAGTGCGTAAAGCCAAAGAAGACTGGTAATGGAAATCCTTTTCCTACATTAACTAACAAGACAAGGATAAGATTGCAGCTTCATCTTCAAGTCAAGAGTTAGGCTTGGTTTCTCAAGGTGATGAAGGACAAGAATGGTCCTTCCGATTCGTTTCTCCGGGTGAATCCAATATTGCTTTAGCTGATACATTGGATGATGGATCTGCAAGTGAAGGAGACTTCATAGCTGAGCATACACTTTCAGATATTGAAGAAGCTATGGATGTTGCTGATCATTTGGTAGAAGACGAGCTCAGTGCTACAAACTCAGAATCTCCGGTCATTGAAGAGCCTGACACTGCTTTGATGACTGATTCGTCTAGTTCTACACAGGTATGTTCTAAAGACGAATTATTTGAAAAACATGCATGTAGTGAATGTGATAAATTTAGGAAAAGCATTGATTTAAAATTTGCTAGGTTACTAGAACATAATGATAATAGTAAATGATTTACAACTCTGCACGAAGCAAATCATGTTTTAAAACAAATGAGTGCAGCTTAAAGAAAAGATAGAACTGTGGGGAAACAACTAAGGAAAACCGATGTTGTTGCCTAAATCAATCAAATGACATCAAGTTCTATATAAATTCTTTGGAGGAAACTAAAAAGGAAAAAAACAATTTTGCAAGTCGAAGTTGATTCACTAAAACAAAAACTGCATAGTTGGCAAGTTCTTCTCATATTGTTCAGAACCTAGTGAAAGAACGGAATATAGGGGAAGGTCTGGGTTATAAGGTAGTACCACACCACATGACATCCTTTTGAACACTAAATGTAGACTAATTAATATAACCCTGTAAAGGATCATGTGGTGTCTACTCTCTGGTTAGTGATCAGATTCTACGGGTAAACCTGTGAAATCTGCACAAACAGACGAATTCTACTTTGGCAGCAATAGATAAGAAACATGTTGAGGATTTAGGTGATAAAATTGAAAAAGGTAAATTAGAGTCAGGTTTACAAATGTTTACTTCAGAACCTAAAAGGTCTAATCCAATGAACCTTAAACGTGTTAATCGTCAAAATCCGAATAAAATGAAAATGCAAGATGTTCAAAATGTCAAAACAATTAAGTTTGTTAAAGAAGGTGAAACATCTAAAAAGAAAGAACCTTCACCCAACCGGACATATTTCAAATCCCAACCAAACTCAACCCCACATCAAAACTTGTCTCAAACTGTTGAAGGGAGATCCTGCTACAGTTATGGAAAATGAGGACATATCTCTCCAAATTGTCCTTATTATCTGACATCTAAAAGAAAATTGAAATCTTGATGAAAAAACTAAGTTTTTCTAAAATCAGATTTAATAGTCCTCCTAAGGTTACACCTAAGATTATTAGTGAACCTAAAGTTCAAACCATATGCAGTCATCTGTTTACCACAAACAGGCCTTCCACAAAACTGGTATGGAAAGAAAAATCAAGTAAAGTGTTTGATAGTGAGGACAAGAAGAAGAAAGATATGCCCTCATCCTCTGAACGACAGTGGTTTGAGTTCATGAGGTGTGATACCACTGGGACACCCAAGCCAGTTAAGGCTTGAGTCCCACACCTGAACTAATCAATTTCTTTGTATGTGCAGGGTGTCCGCTACAACGCTATCACTAATACCTGGATTATTGATAGTGGGGCATCCAGGCACATGACCGGGAATTTGTCTCTCCTTTTCAATGTCAAGAAAATTAAAGGGGGACACGTATCGTTCGCTGGGAATAAATGAGGTTTCATCACTGCTCAAGGCGAAGTGGGAAACGAGAAAGTGAAGTTTGACAAGGTCAACTACGTTCAACAACTGCAAACAACTTGCTTTCTGTCTCCCAAATCTGTGATAAGAGATTCAAGGTTGTGTTTGACAACAAGAAGTGTACATGTTGAAGAAGGAGTATGTTGTTGAGAAGGATAAAATTCTAATGTCAGCTTCAAGATAAAACGATCTGTATGTCTTGGATCTATCAAAAGCCTCCATAATTGAGTCTACTGTCCAGTGCTTCTAGTCAAAGGCCATAAAGAGGGATTCAGTCTCTTGGCATAGGAGAATGGGACACATTAATCCTAGGAAGATGAATCATTTGGTTTAGAATAATCTAGTGAATGGAGTTACAGTCAAGAATTTTTAGCTCCTAGACTTCTGCGTAGCATGTAAGAAAGGCAAACAGACCAAGAAGTCTCACAAAACAAAGAAAGTTAATTATATTGATATTACTCTTGAGCTTCTACACATGGATCTGTTTGGCCCAGTCAACACAAAGAGCATTGCTGGAGATTGCAACTGCTTTGTAGTCACTGATGATTACTCAAGATTCTCTTAGGTGATGTTTTTGAAAGCCAAGTCAGAGACATTTGAATCATTCAAGCATCTAGTTACTACATTGGAGTCACTCTACAAGCTGAAAGTAAGAAAGATTTGATCAGACAACGAAACAGAGGTCAAGAATCAGTGGATGGAGGCATTCTGTCTAGAGAAAGTAATTGTTCATCAATTTACTTCTACCTACACTCCAATATGAATGGGGTTGCTGAAAGAAAGAATCGAAGCTGATAGAGACAGCAAGGACGATGTTAGCCGACTCTAAACTGCCTATTCAATTCTGGAATGAGGCAGTGGCTAATGCATGCTATACTCTCAATCGAGTCTTAGTGGTCAAACATCATGGAAAAACGTGTTATGAATTGCTCCAGCGACATAAACCCACTTTGAGTATCTAGAACCATTTGGAGCACCGTGATGCTGTTAAAGAAAAATCAGACTGGGAAGTTTAGAGAGAAGGCAGAAGAGGTATCTTTCTCAGATATAATATACTAGACAAAGAGTTTATAACAACTCAATGGGTCAGGAGAAGTGTGGTGCAATGTTGATGTTCAAGATACACCACCCCTGCTGGAAAAGGACCTTTATTATTCTTTGACTATGATGGATTTTTCAAGTCCTTCAATCTACCTCTTCTCATTCTAATGATGAGTTATCTGCTTGAATAATGTACGATACTTTGAATACTCTTACACTAGACTCGACATCTTTAGTTCCATTAGACGATATTTCTAGCCCTTCAGGGGGAGAGCTTGAGGTAAGTGAGTCTTCCTTTGATGATGAAGCCGTTGAGACTGCACATGTTGACAAGGAGGAACAGGTGCCCATACTGAAAGTACACAAGCAACTGATCTTGAGCCACTGGAACTTTTGAAATACATACTCCAACAACCATAGGAACTGAACCTGGGGTGCAAAATCTAGATAATGAGGTAGTTGTTCCCACTACTCCCGGAACTCTAGTTAATGTGCATCATCCCCTGGACAACATCATCGGGGATATTCTATTGGGAGTTCAGACACGAAATCAACTATACTCAGCTGATTATGAGGCAGTCATGGAAAAAGGTTATCTACATGATGGTGCTTATTGATGTTTTGTGTTCAAATTGAGCCAAAATATGTAAGTGAAGCCTTAAATGACGAGGCATGGGTTTGTGCTATGCAAGAAGAACTCCTTCAGTTCAAGAAGTTAGGAGTATGGACTCTTGTGGACAGACCAAAATGTGCTAAGGTGATTGGCACTAAATGGGTTCTTAAGAGCAAGAAAGATGACCAAGGGGTCATAATAAAAAATAAGGCTTGGCTTGCCGTTCAAGGGTTTAGACAAGTCGAAGGCATTGACTACAATGAAGTGTTTGCACCTGTGGCAAGGATGGAAGCAATTCATATCTTCTTAGCCTATGCATCCTACATGAAGATCAAAGTTTATTAATTGGATGTAAAAAGTGCATTCCTCATGGTGAAATCAGTGAAACGGTGTACGTCAGTCAACCCGAAGGATTTGAGGATCCTTATCATCGGGATAGAGTTTAAAAACTAGACAAGGCTCTTTACGGGCTTCATCAAGCCCCTCAAGCCTGGTATGAGAAACTCTCGACTCATCTGGTGAAACATGGTTTTCGCAAAGGGGTTATTAACTGCACGTTATTAATCAAAGAGAAAGATTGTGATTTACTACCGGTACAGATATATGTGGATGACATAATCTTCGGTCTAAAAATGAAGAATTATGCAAAGAATTTGAATCTGTGATGAAAGCTGAGTTTGAGATGAGTGTCATGGGGGAGATGAAGTTCTTTCTGGGTTATAGGTGGATGAGAAACCAAATGGAATCTTCCTACATCAGTCCAAATATGTAGGAGATTCAATACTCGGTTTGACATGGAGAATGCAACGGTTGCGTGGAACTCCACTTGCCATGAACCACGATGTGGCACCCAACAAAAATAGTGATGTGGTAGATGCAACTACGTACCGAGGAATGATATCTCTGATGTACCTCACAACCTCTCGTCCTGATATTATGTACGCCACGTGTCTCTGTTCTAGATATCAAGCTAAACCAAAAGTGAATCATCTAATTGGGGTAAAAAGAATTTTCCGTTATCTGAAGGGTCCTCCAACACTCGGATTATGGTATCCTCATGATGATGACTTTGAGCTTACAACGTATAGTGATTAGAACTATGGTGGTTGCAAGATAATTACAAGTCAACATCAGCGGGATGTCAGTTCTTTGGAAGACGTTTAGTCACCTGGCAGTGTAAGAAGTAGACATCTTTTGCTCTGTCAACATGTGAAGCTGAATATGTTGCTACTGCAAGTTGCTATTCACAAATCATTTGGATTCAACAGTAAATACGAGACTACAGTTAGCAATTTTCTAACACCCATATCTTTGTTGATAATTCTGCTACAATTGTTTTCACTAAAAATCCGGTCCAACACCCAAAAACTAAACATATCGGTATTAAATATCACTTTATACGTGACTGTTTTGAAAAGCAATTAATCGATGTTGTTAAAATTAATACAGATTTTCAATGCGCCGACCTCTACACAAAAGCTTTTGACAAACCTCGGTTTTTATATCTTTTGGAGGTAAATGGCGTGAAAAAGAAAAATGCCGTGATTCTAGAAGAGTTGAGTTCGTACTCCGCTAATTTTTTCTTATATTTATAATTTTATTTTATTCTATTTGCTTTTCCTATCCTTAAAAATCCAAAAACACAAAAACATTTTTGGTTTTAGAATTTTAGGGGGAGAGTAGTTTATTTTCAGTATTTAAATTAGTTTCAGTATTTAATTACTTAAAAAAACAAGGACGGGCAGATAAGCTGAAAGCAAAGAAATCAAATCCGTGAGATGGATTCAAAAATTATAGAAAATAATAGTACATAGGGAACTAATTATTTGGGACATCAAAAGAATTGAAATGATCAAAATGCTATATTTACATTACAAGTCTGAGAAGTCTAAGCAAAATAAAGGAAAAATGATAGTAAACTAGTCAGCTACTGAGGTAACGTAGAGAAAGTAGGCCTAGAGGTTGCTAGTTCATTATATGATGTGTCGGTAGATTCAACACAATAGACGAGTAGACCTCATTGGTGAATCAAATTCAAACTAATTTGTTCAACTTGCTGTGGGTTCTCATCTTATCCCTGGTTAACACAATCAACACATTTCCAATAACAAGAAGATAGGTTGTGTGCCTCTCTGTTGTGCGATGGCACTGACCTGAGGATAAGCATAACTAAATATTCTAGAATTCATTGTTGTTTGTGCCTCTCTACTGTGCGATGGCACTGACCTGAGGCTGCCATCTCTTTGAAAGCTCTTAGAATAGTTTCTTCTTGTCAAATACCCATAGACCGCTCAAAAATCTCCTGAGGAATGTTGATTACCATATAAGTGTGTGTGAATCCAAGGATCGCAATCAAGAATTATCAGCGTTGGTTGAAATCAAGTCAATGTTTGCGGAATCAATGTTGGCTTGGTTTAATTGTTTGTATTTAAATTTCAATATCAATAATTGTTGGATCAAGAAGAAGGCTAATACAACCAAAACTAGATCACTTAAGTCATTTTGATGCTGCATGCAAAGGCTTCCGAAGCTTTTCATGGAACTTCCGAAAGTTGTAGAGTTCTTTCGAAGACAAAGGAAAAGTCCAACTTCCGAAGATAGAACTCTACTTCGAAGATAAATGCATACTTCCGAAGTTCAAGACTTAGAAGAATAAAGTGAAGACCACTTCCGAAGTATGATGAAGAAGTCTCCAAGTCTTGGAAGAAGCAACCTCTTCCGAAGTATAAAGTGGCTTCGGAAGTACTTACTCTTCCGAAGCCATTTAACCTTCAGAAGACACTGCTATAACCAGTGGACACAAGTATGGTCTCTGACACTCCGCTGTAGACTTCTGATACAACATGGCTTCTTCTTAAAGAACCATGTTATTGACCATACTTTATTCCACTGTTTACCTTTTCATGCTAGTACAGTTGCCATCTTTAGTTGGTGACAAAAGGTAAGTCAGGGACATGTCCTGACTACCAAATCTCAGATAAGACTTTATTCGAGATACCTTAACTATAGTCTTGTAGTATAGGCTTTAGCTAAAGAATCCCAGCTGGTATCAAAGTATATCCGGCTGTAGATAGTATTATATATAGGTTCTCCTTGTAACTCATAACATACACAATCTGCTTGTAAGAGTCTTTGTATCTTGAGTTGAGAATCAATATATGAAAGTATCTTGAAAATTATCTTTCTGTGTCCTTAATTACTTTTCATATTGTGATCAACTCTTATTGATTCTTACCCGAGTGTGATTCTAGGCGAGTTTAAGAGAAAACATTTGTGTTTAAGTGACAAACACCGATCCTGCAATTGGTATCAGAGCATCTCAGGCTCTTGATTGCGTGATCTAACCATCCAAATTAACCTGTTTTCACTCCTCCCTACCACCCACTCCCTCAAATGGCCCTCAACAAATCTGAAGTAGAAATGGGGACGATGACCAAAGCGTCAATCATCACCCCTGAAAACTTCATGTCTTGGAGTAGAAGAATGGAAGGCTTCATTAGATACCAAGACAGTAAAATGTGGAACTCGATTGTCAATGGACCGTACAAGCCAAAGGTGGCTTCACCTGGTGGAAACGGTGCCATGAAAGAAAAGATTGTCGAGGACTATTCTGATGAAGACAGAAAGAAGATGGACATCGATAGCAACGCTATGACTATTCTCATGACTGCAATACCGAACTCTATTATGGTGGGGTTGAGCATTGCAAGACTGCCAAAGAATTGTTCGATGCACTTGCTTAGATGTATTCTTGCTCTAACGACTCAAAGAAGGACTCACTGAAGCAGCAGTTCGAGAACTTCACTCATATTGCTAGAGAGACCCTCAGCCAGCAGTACTTCAGGTACATGGATCTTATCTCTTCCTTTAGTCTGTAAAGATCACTCCTGAACTTAGAGATCTCACGAGAAAGTTCATGAGTGCTCTTCAAATGAGTGGACATTCTACTGTGTCTCTATCAAGAGAACAGAAAACTTGAACACTCTTTCCATGACTGAACTCTATGCATCCTTGATGGATACCGTTAGAGATAGAGAGTAAGAAGGGCACCAAACAAGCAGATCTATGAGTCTTCCTACTAGCAACGCTTTAATGGTTGCCAAGGCTCATTAACCCTCAACCTCAGCATTTCCTGACTTATCAGTAGCCATCCTGCTCACTGGTCCCTACATCACTTATCCTGAGACTCCAAGGTCTCAACAGGCTCAACACAACTCCTTCCAGAAAGTTGTGCCTTTGTCTCAGGAGGTGGTCATCAGGAGATTTTCAATACTGCTTTGATGATCTTGAGTGCTTCAGCCCAGATGACGTAGAGTACATGGACATTGTCCAGCAAATGGCTCTTTTAACTTACAGAGCAAAGAAGTTCTTTAAGAGAATGGAGGGCACTTCCCTCAGAACCCAACTACCAACAAGTTTGGGTTTGACAAGACCAGGGTAAAATGTTACAACTGTAACCAACTGGGTCATTTTGCAAGGGAATGCAAGGCTCCCAAGACAATCCGGGAACCCCATAGGCCTCCACAATCCCTCAACTCAAAGCCACTGAGAAGTCAATGAGACGGACGCAATGTGACAGGATCAGTGATCACAAGTTTGATGTATCAGAATACAAAGCAGCGGAATACAGACTAGAATTAGACAAATTGTAGCAAGCAATCGATACTTGTAAGCATTAAGATCGCATACGGTTATAGGGAGAGAATATGTATTTCTGATTTCTAGGAATGTATAGATGTAGAATATTTCTAATCAAATCAATCATTCATTCCATTCATTCACTCATTCGATCATTGATTACAGTAGGTTGTCACTCCTTATATAGAGTGCAACAGTCACTGCTGTTATCACGGAAAGTGACAACTGGCAGATCCAATACAAAAATAACTAATTCTTAACGAACTACTGAAATGTTCACAACTACTGAGAACATATCAGCATGTTAAGTACAAAATATAAAACTACTGAAACTACAACGACTGAAGAACAATCTCTTCAGTCGTTTTACAAAACTACTGAAACATAAAAAATATAAAACTACTGATATCACAACTACTGAAGAAGTACTCTTCAGCAGTTGTGACAAACTACTGAGGCTTCAGTACTTGATCTTCAGACTTTGACCTTCAGGTGTTTCATCAGCTGATGACTTCAGTAGACATCATCAGCTGATGTCTTCAGTCTTTGTCTTCACACTTTGTACATCAGTTGTTGATCTTCAGTACTTGTGAACTCTTCAGCTGTTGTACTTCAGTACTTTGGTCTTTCAGCTTCAGTACTTGTGTTCTTCAGCTGTTGTACTTCAGCACTTTGGTTCTTCAGCTTAAGGTCTTCAGCACTTGATCTTCAGCTGTTGTAGTCTTCAGCACTTGTCAAACTACTGATGAGGCTTTCAGCGTTTGTTGTGATACCATGTGGGACTTAGAGATTTTCTGATCTTGGCTCATTGGTTCTTTTGGTCCAACAAACTCCCCCTGAACAATGCAGCCAAAACCTCTAACTTATTTAATCCCACTTATTGATGGCAAAATGTTGGTCTTTTTCCTTCTTGATCAGTAGAGAAGATGACCCATGTAAGCTCCGGCCTGGGAAGAAATCCAAATGTTTGTTTTGGCAGAGTATGAATGGGAACTCTGTTTTGGGGAACTGGACACAGAGTTGTTATCCCATTCATGAGATTTACTTCCCCATAATGAGTCTGTATGACTCACGAACATAGGCCTCAAGGAGAACAACTTGTTCCTCCTGAGAGAGTTCTTCTGCTCCTCCTTCGAAGAAGAACTCTGGACCATAGTACTCTGATAAGTACTTCATGGTCCTGCCATTTTTCAGCTCCACCGTAGTTACCTCCCTATATACAATTCATCAGGATGGTTGCCTTCAAGGAGTAACTGGAGCTCATTCTTTTGGATGTCTTCAAGCTTTTTATATAACAACCCCTACTTAATCATCTTTTCTAGTAAGGCTTGAGGTGTCTTCTTTGCTTGGTGAGCTTTCTTGAATTCATCAATGATTTCCCAAGGTGAGACTACAACGGCCAACATGATGGTAGACTCTATTGTTTTTCGTACTTGGCCGTTGTATCTGTGTGGGATAGTTCTTTTATGGATTCTAGAACTCACCTGGGGTCTGGCCATACTCTCACTCTCTCCTTCTGATACTGAAAGGTGTGCCTGAGAGTGTACAGCCTTTGAGCATGCCTTTCATGGCTTGAATAGATGATGTGAGGAGGAAATTCCTTGTCAACCATCTTCAACAGTTGCTCATCGTGCTGTTTTGCTGTCTTCTTCTTCTATCTTGACTCTGACCATTTCCCTTTGAGAGTCAGGTGTGATCATGGGTTGACTTCGGGGTTTTGGTAGCTTCAGAACAGCAGAGAGTGGCAGACTATCATCTTCATCTTCTTCTTCTCTTCTTCTTCCATCCTCAGCACCTTCTCCCCTGGGTACATCACTGGATGATGGTTGGTTGGTGAAGGAATTGGTTTTGAAGAAGAGGATGTTTGGATTTTGGCTTAGAGGTTGGTTGGGAGATTTGAGGGATAGGATCTGTTTGAGTGGGTGGAAGGGAAGGTTGATCTAGCATCCTTGTAGTTAGCTCGCCTTTGTGAGTTTAGCCATCTCTAACCTTTACCAGCCCCAGCCTCATCAAGGGCTTCCACAATAATCCCTTTGTTGAATTGCTCAGACAGACAGATTCTGGTGGCTATAGCCAGAATGCTGTCCCTGGTCCATGCGCGGATCTCCATTAATGATCTTCCCAAGTATTTTGCAATAAAGCGGATCATTATTTCCAACCTTCTTTCTCAAGAGCATCATACCTGCCCATCGGGTTTGTATCTCTTGTACTTCTAACCTTCTGATCTCACTATCCAGTGGCTGTGTCAAACCCTGCCTGAAGAGTTGTTCAATTATTTTATCCATGGAGCGGCTGTGTGTGGTGTCAGCTTCTTTGACCAGCTCCTCCAAGGATTTGTCTTCAGCAGTGTGATCATCAGCACTTCTCTTTCGCTTGTAAGTGAGCAGAGGTTGCTTTTCTTTGCCTCCTCTTGGGCTTGCATCACATCCTTTCCTCGGATCTTTTCCTTCCTTTCTTTCACTGCAGTACTCTCCCCCTTTTTGGTTGCATTGGAGGAAGGGGTTTGTACTGCAGAAAGAGTCTTTTGGACAGCAGCATCAACCAAGGGCTGTAATGTGGAGGAAAGCCTCTCATCAATGGCTTTGATCACTATATCAGTGATCATGGGTGTGATGAGAGGAAGGGAATTTTGGAGTGCAGCACCTATTTGCTTAGGAGGGTTCTGGTCCTGAGAAGTAGGGCCTGAAGCAGAGGCAGGTGGTTGATTTTGGGGTGGCTCGGTGTTTGGGAAACCTTCAAGGGAAGGTGCCATCTGTGGGTGTATTATGGTGGCAGATGGACTGCATCCTGAGACATCTTGGCCAGCAGCTCTTTGAGTTGCTAAACTCATCCTCTAGAATGGTGTTTGAGTAACTACATCATAGAAGAAGCTCAGGTCATCATCAGTTGATACTAAATCACTGACCTCCTGCTTAGAGCAGGATTACATGCACTGGGTGTAGACCAGTTGGTGCATGTGCCCTTGTGCTTGGTACTGGGGACTTCCAGCCTCAGGACAAGGTCCATCATCAGCTGTTGCCTCTAGGGAGGTCTTAGCAATGTTGCCAGCCTCACTCTGGTCATGTGCTGAGACAGAGGAGGTGGCAGCCTCACTAGATATTCTAAGCTCCTTGTCTACACCAGGAGATAGAATTGGGAAACCCCTGTGCTGTGGGTTCTCAGGTGCACTGTGTTCCTCCCCCTAAATTGTAGAGGTATTCCCAGTAGTAAGTGGTTCTGGGGGAGGGGGTGAGGAGTGCAATTGAGTCAGCACTTGTGCAACTATTAAAGTTGGGCTGTGAGGGGCGGTTGTTTGGGGTGCGGGGATAGAAGCAGTGGGCACCTGGGGTGGATGGTGCTCTTCAATGGCAATCTCCTCAAGTGAGTAAGATCCCAGATTAGTATGCGCCCCTGGGTTGCTGCAGGCTCCTGTTGAGAGGAGAAGCCTGAGCGGCTGTGGCTGGAGAGTCATTGTATCCACTAGGGGGTTTGGACTAGTGGATATATCCTGCGTTGTGTTGCAGGGGCATCCTCAGGGGACTCAATTCCCTGAGTAGCCATTTTGGGTTTCTTGTTGGTGGGTTGGTGGGGACATTGGATTTGGAGGTGGTGGCTGTGGGTTCCAGCTGCGTGGGTTTTCGCAGCTTGGCAGCCAGTTGGAGTGTCGGTCAGAGTTGTGCCGGGAGTATACTTCGGGCAGAACAGCCGTAGCAGGGACTCCCAAGCCAACAAGTCCCTCAGCATTAAGCTGGTCTGTAATAATGGCCATTATGAACCGTGGATAAAGTATCCAACGGTTGGCAGTTAGTCTTTGAGCCATATCTTTGAGCTCTGAAAATATTAATTCTGAAAAGTTTAGTGGTTGTTGCTCAAGGATAGAATACATTACCTGCTGCCATTTGGTGGACATTTGATCCCAAGACGACGTCTTAGGGGCCAAACATACATTGACCATGTGAAAAATCAGGCGCTCAGCGTCATTAAAGTGTTTCTTCATGATGGTGGTGGCACTGAGATCGCCTTGATATCCATGCTGAGCAAAAGATAGATCGATGGTGCCCTTCGGATATCCAGCAGGAGAAGTAGCATCACTCAGTTGAAGAATTTTACGGATTGTTGCAGGAGTAATGACTACTTCTGTTGTTGTTGACGACTGACCGGAGGGATGGTGTGTTGCTCTCCTCAGTTGTAACAGTAACGTTCATCCAAAATTGGTTCAAGGATTCGGCATGTAAGACGGGGTTCAGAAGGAATGCCTTGTTGTATTGGGACTGAACCATAAGATCGATAGCAGTATCGAACTTAGTCCAGATCGGCGATTTTGTGATGTAGGCAACACAGTTGTGTCGCGGTTTAATTTGCATAGACGCCATGTAGAAGAAGGAAGTTTTGGAGAGGAACGTTAGGTTTGAAGAAGATGAAGCAATGAGAGCTAAGGTTAGGGATATATATAGGGTACGGGTAGGGAAACGACTGAAGGATGTGGTGTTAGTCATCAGTAGTTTTAAACGACCGTTGACATGGTATTATCCGTTCAGACGTTGAAACAGCTGAAGTCGTGGTGTTAGGCATCAGTAGTTTAGAAAACTACTGAAGACGTGGTTTGGACTTCAGAGGATTGAAACAACTGAGGACTTGGTGTGTGTCATCAGTAGTTTATGAAGAAGTACTGAAACAACTGAAGATGGTATTAGTCATCAGCTGTTGTAAACAACTGAAGACTGGTATTAGTCAGTGTTGTAAACAACTGAAGACTTGGTATTAGTCATCAGTAGTTATAAAACTACTGAAGACGTGGTTTTGCTTCAGTTGTTTAAAATGAAACAGCAGTTGTACAAACGACTGAAGAGAAAGTTCTCTTCAGCTGTTTTCGTCAATTCTTAGCTTTTCAGCTGTTTCAGACTGTCCTCAACACATTCATCAGTCTTTGGGCTGATTTCAGTTGTTCATAGGACATCAGTACTTATCTGTTTTTACTGATTGCAGTAGTTGTAACTGCATCAGTAGTTGTAACTACATCAGTAGTTTAGAAAAGATGAAGTACTTCAGTACTTGTGAGACATTTAGCCTTCAGTAGTTATAAAAATACTGAGGTTAAAAGAGCTCATCAGTACTTATATGTGACATGGGTACTCATGATCATCAGTATGAATTACTAAGATCATCAGTAGTTGTCACCTATTCTAGCTGCAGCATACCAAGCCTTAACACCAGGTTTTGGAAAGTTGAACTATCCAAAGGCTTAGTGAAAATGTCTGCAAGCTCATCAGCACTAGGCACAAACTTAGGATCAATCAGACCTTTTTCAAAACAATCCCTTATAAAATGATGTCTGATCTCTATATGTTTGGTCCTAGAGTGCTGGACTGGATTTTTGACAATGCAAAGAGCTGAAGCACTATCCATTAACAATGGAGTCTTAGTCTCTGTAATGCCATAATCCAAAAGTTGGTTTTGAAGCCAGAGTACCTGAGATGTACAGCTTGCAGCAGCAATGTACTCTGCTTCAGCAGTGGATGTAGCAACTGAGGTCTGTTTCTTGCTCTGCCAAGAAATCAAGCAGTTGCCTAGGAATTGACATCCACCAGAAGTTGATTCCTGGTCAACTTACACCCTGCATAGTCACTGTCAGAAAAAGCAACTAATTACGAGAATGTCCGGTAGAATACCATAAACCTAGAGATGGAGTGCCTTGCAGATATCTAAAGATCCTCTTGACTGCAATCAGATGAGACTCTTTAGGTGCAGCCTGAAATCTAGCACAAACACATGTAGCAAACATAATATCTGGTCTAGAAGCTGTTAAATACATCAAGGACCCAATCATACATCTGTAAAGTGTTTCATCAACCACTTTACCTTCTGATCTGAGTCCAGTTGTGTGGTGCTGCACATGGGAGTAGAACAGGCTTACAGTTTTGTAAATCAAACTTTTGCAAAAGATCTTTTGTATATTTGGACTGATGAATAAAAATTCCATCAGCCTTTTGTTTGATTTGCAACCCCAGAAAGAACTGTAATTCTCCATGGCACTCATTTCAAACTTCTGTTGCATCAACTTTGTAAAGGCATCACACAACTTTGGATCAGAAGATGCAAAAATGATATCATCTACATAAATTTGAACAAGTAGATTATGCTGCCCAGTTTCTTAATGAATAAAGTCTTGTCTATGGAGCCTCTAGTGAAATTGTTTTCCAGAAGAAAGTTTGATAATGTCTCATACCAGGCTCTGGGAGCTTGTTTTAACCCATAAAGAGCTTTATCAAGCTTATACACCCAGTTAGGATGTTTATTGTCCTCAAAGCCTGGAGGTTGACATACATAAACTCTTCTTTAACTTTACCATACAAAAATGCACTTTTGACATCCATTTGAAAGACTTTAAGGTTTTGATAAGCAGCATAAGCTAAAAACAATCGAATTGCTTCCAGTCTGGCTACAGGGGCAAAGGTTTCATCATAATCAATACCTTCTCTTGTGCAAACCCCTGAACAACCAGTCTGGCCTTGTCTTAACAATAAGCCCATTTTCATCAGTTTTGTTCCTAAACACCCATTTAGTGCCTATTGCACACTTACCTGGAGGTAGAGGAACCAGTTCCCACACTTGCTGTTTCTTGAACTGAAGAAGCTCAAGCTGCATGGCATCAACCCATCCATTGTCCTTTAAAGCAATGTGATAATTCTTTGGCTCTTGCTGACTGATGAAGAGAGCATAGAAGCAGAAATTTGACAATTGACTTCTTGTTGATACTCCAGCAGTGATATCACCAATGATTTGAGACATAGGGTGATTCTTCAGATCTTGATACACAATGAGATCTGTGCAAGTGTTTGTAGCCGGTTTAGCAGCAACAGATGGTGATGGTGAATCATTTCCTTGAAACCAATCAGTGGATGGTAATTCAAAGGAGGTTGAATTCGAGAAATCTCATCAGCATTTGTTGTGGATGGTGCTACTGGCGCTACAGGAACATCAGGTCTAGCTGAGTCAGGCAGCTGATCACTAAACCTGAAGAGGTGAGTACTGCAATCATCATCATCATCAGCAGTACCACCAGGTGGTGAACTATTGACAGGGGCAACAGCAGGAGTTTGATAAGGAACATATTGCAGTATGTCCAAATCAAATAACTCCACAGGACTTTGTGGAATCTTGTCCTTTGGAGATTCATTAAACTTAACATGTAGAGTTTCTTCAACCATCTTTGTTCTGCAGTTGAAGACTCTGTATGCCTTGCAAGTAGATGAATAACCAACAAAGTATCCTGCATCCACCTTAGGATCGAATTTTTGGAGTTGATCCTTTGTGTTGAGAATAAAACAGGGACACCCAAATGCTTTGAAAAATGAGATCAGAGGAGCCAAATGATGGAGAACTTCATATGGAGTCTTCATCAACCTCTGATTTACTAAAACTCTATTTTGCACATAACAAGCTGTGTTGACAGCTTCGGCCCAAAAGGTCAATGGCAAACCTGAGTCAGCCAGCATGGACCTTGCAGCTTCAATGAGGGTCCTGTTCTTTCTCTCCACCACTCCATTTTGTTCTGGAGTCCTTGGGATGCTGAACTGCCTTTTGATTCCCTTTGAAAGATAGAAGTCATCAAGTGTGTGATTTCTGAACTCAGTTCCATTATCACTCCTAATACACTTGACTGGAAGGGAATACTGCTTCTCAATGTACAGCACAAAGTGGATAATCTTCTGAGCAGCCTCATCCTTTGAATGTAGAAAGAAAGTCCATACAAATCTGGAGTAATCATCCACAATTACCAGACAGTATTTCTTCTTTGCCATGCTCATTACTCTCACAGGACCAAATAGATCCATATGCAGTAATTGCAAGCAGGCAGTGGACTTGGACACTTCAATACGAGGGAATGAGACTTTGTGCTGCTTCCTTTTAAACAAGCAGTGCAGGTTTCATCACAGTGGAACTCCTTTATTGGTAAGCCTCTAACTAAACTATTGTGGCTAAGCTGATTCATGTTTTTGAGATTAACATGACCAAGCCTCCTGTGCCACAGTTTAGATTCTTGAGAAGAGGCTTTGGAAAATAGGCAAGGATTGCCTTGAGGTCTATCTCTTAGAGAGATCTAAGGCATACACTCTTCCTGTCTGTTGGCTTTCAGGAGAGTGTGATCATCCAACACCTTGTCAATCAAGTGCAAAACTTGGATGACAGAATCCTACAGTTTTGACTTGTGAAAAGGGCAACATGGCCTTTATCACACATTGACTGACACTCAAGAGGTTGTACTTGAGATTTTCCACATGATTAACATCATCAAATTTGATTTCTCCATTGGAGACAAAGCCCTTACCGATGATGTAACCCCTAGCATCATTGCCAAAAGAGACAAATCCCTTCTTTCCTTGAGAGTAGTCATGAAGAAGAGAGATGTTCCCAGTCATGTGCATAGATCCCCCACTGTCTACATACCAGATGCTACTTTGGCATGTTGAAGAACCCTGCAATAATAAACAATCAGTTAGTTTTAGAGACCCAAACTTTTTGGTTTTGGGCCTGGTCTCATCAATAGATGGTAAACTAAAACATTTATTTGTAACAACAACCTGAGAAGAAGAAGATGGTGTAGAAGAGGAGTCCTTTGGCTTAGACCTCCTTTTCTGTGGTTTCAACATAGGAGAATCTAGTTTTTTAACTCTACCCAACAGATGTTGTACCATCATCACCAGCTGTGTCTGATTTTGTGATAAAGCTTTCAGCTCATCAGACACATTACTAGTGGAGTTAGATAAGGTCCTATGTTGCACCTTCTTCTTTTGAGCATCCTCAGCTGTCACCTGTTTAACTCCTTCCTTTTTGGATTTCTTTAAGGACTTAAGGGTTACAGAATTTGATGTTGCTGATACAAATGTGGTCTCAAACTCAGTTTTCATTTTTACCATTTTCTCATTAATTTCTTCTTTTGTTTGAGTTTGGAACTCTTTTGTACCAACAATCATCTGTAAGATGATTGAACAAACCACATACTTCACATGGTTTCTTCTTCATCTTAGGTTGATCATCAACTAAAGATAGTGAAGCAACAGAAGACTTGTTCTTCAATGCTTTGGAAGCATTGGTTGCTTTCTTGACTACCTCTTTAGTAGTCTTCAAACTCTTTCTACTGCCAGTTTTCTTCTCTTCAGTACTGACAGCAGTTGAAGTTTGAACTTCAGATGTTAAATCCTGCTCTCCAGTCCTTTCAGGACCTTCAGGATTAACTCCTGAGTTGATCAACTTATTGATCATGTGAATGTCAGCATTTGGACCATCAACATCAGCTGATAGGTTCAAAGAGGGCTTGATGCTGACTGCTACTTCTGATTGTGCTGTATCAGAAGGTAGATCACATGATGTGATGGATTGGTTATCACTCTCACCATCAGATTCTACCTCTGCTCTTGGGGTAAAATCTGTAGGTGGAGCAGTGTGATTGTAGCCAATTCCAAACTTCACATTTGAAGCAGATTGCTACTAAGAAGCATTTCAAAACCTTTGCATGATTGTACCCATCTATCACACTCGACCTGGGTAACTGCAAGGGTTTCTTTGAGATCTTTGTACTTTTCTAGAAGTACATCTTCTCTAGCCTTATCATCAATTATTTGGCAATTCAGTTTATAAACCTCATCATTTTTATCTTTGAGCACAAACTCAAACTCAGCTTTGTTTTTGGAAATTATTTGTTCTAGCTCAATGTTTTTATTAATTAAAGCTACATTTGCTTCTCTAATGGAAGCAAATGCTCCTATGCATTGTTCAGAACATAATTTGGCTTTTGCCTCAGAGGATACCTGTGATACCTGATGTGTAGGGGCATTGGAAGATGAAGTATCAGCAGACTCCAAGCCATAAGAGCTAAATTCCCAAAGGGACTGTCACCACCATGTTGACCAGCACCTGAGAACAGTTGATCATGACCAGACAAGTCATCTGGTAAACTGCTCCAGTCAACAACTCCTGGGGTGAAGAAGCTGTGTTGTTGAGATTGAGGTTGTTGATGAGATAGGGAAGGCTGAGGTTCTGGTAATGCATGAGGTTGTGGTGTCATAGGAACTTGAACTTGATTTGACTGTGGCATGTAATAACAAGGGTACTGATATGGCATTTGACCCTGAGGAACAAAATATGCCGGAGATTGTTGTTGAGGATGATGACTAGATGTGACAGGATGTTGCCCTCTGTGTTGTTGACTATTGCCAGGAAAAGTCACAAAGGGTGCAGTAGAGTTAGATCCAGGTGATCTACACTCTCTTGCAAAGTGTCCAAGCCGTTGGCATTTGTGACACCTCAACTTGCTCTTGTCAAAACCAACTTTGGTTTTGCCAGAGAGTCCTGGGAATTTTCTTCCAGTTCTTTTGTAGAACTTCTGAGATCTGATATTTATCAAGGCCATTTGGCTCAAAATATCCATCTCTTCTAAGTCATCATCAGCAATCCCCTTGAGATCATCCATGATGAAACATAGATTGTCATTATTACACCCAGTAAACTGACCATCAACACTTACAAATGCAGAATCAGAAGTGCTTGAAGAGAAATTAATATGCTCATCATACTGGCCTTCAGATGAAGCATATTCTGACTCATGACCCACCAAGGCAGTGTTGCCTTGTATAAAGTCTTCAGTGAGCTTTCCGGATGAAGACACTTTCTCTTCTGTTCTATCTCTCTCTCAAAAGTGAGCAATTTCCCATGGAGTTGGGTGAGAGATAGTTTGTCCAAACTTGCACTGGAGCGTAGGACAATAGTATATGTGTCCCATCTCTCAGGCAGTGATCTGAGAAATCTGTTATTCATCTGAATATTGGTGTATTCAAGTTTGACCATTTTTAGTTCAGAGATCAAACAAGAAAACCGCTCATATTGTTGAGTCAGTGTCTCACCCTTCTATGAGAGAATGTCTCATATTGTTGGGCAAGAATTTCTCTATTATTTGCCAAGACCTCATCTGTTCCTCCAAATTGTTCTTTCAAAGCAATCCAGAGGTCATGGGCAGTTTCATGATGCATTAGCCAGAATAGATTTCATTGGGCAATGCCATGGCCAGAATCCCATGGGCTTTTGCATCAATCTCAAGCAATTCTTATCCTCATCTGAGTATTGCTCCCTCCTCTTCGGAACCATTTGATTGGTTTCGGGTTATTCACCATAGGCTTGTGTGGACCATGTACCACTGATGTCCAACACCCTGCGCTGTTAACAGACAGGTGATGGAGCATACGTCTTTGCCATATGTTATACTCATTCCTAACCAACATAGGTGGCTTGTTGTTGAGGAACTAGTATTGTGAGGATCATTGGAGGGAGTAGTCATTTTCAGTTCAAAAACAATTTAGTTCAAGCTTTTAAAAGTTTTAGACAGACCACAACAAACTCAATGAGAACCAAGAAAAGATCTCAGGATGAATGAGCAGAAATACAGAAAATTCAATCTCTATAACCGTTTCTTGCAAAAACAAAGGCTAATTCAATCAAACTTAGATCTTGAATAGCAGTTTCAATGATCAATTATTAGATCGATCAATGATTAACCTGCTCTGATACCATTTGACAGGATCAGTGATCACAAGTTTGATGTATCAGAATACAAAGCAGCGGAATACAGACTAGAATTAGACAAATTGTAGCAAGCAATCGATACTTGTAAGCATTAAGATCGCATACGGTTATAGGGAGAGAATATGTATTTCTGATTTCTAGGAATGTTTATAGATGTAGAATATTTCTAATCAAATCAATCATTCATTCCATTCATTCACTCATTCGATCATTGATTACAGTAGGTTGTCACTCCTTATATAGAGTGCAACAGTCACTGCTGTTATCACGGAAAGTGACAACTGGCAGATCCAATACAAAAATAACTAATTCTTAACGAACTACTGAAATGTTCACAACTACTGAGAACATATCAGCATGTTAAGTACAAAATATAAAACTACTGAAACTACAACGACTGAAGAACAATCTTCAGTCGTTTTACAAAACTACTGAAACATAAAAAATATAAAACTACTGATATCACAACTACTGAAGAAGTACTCTTCAGCAGTTGTGACAAACTACTGAGGCTTCAGTACTTGATCTTCAGACTTTGACCTTCAGGTGTTTCATCAGCTGATGACTTCAGTAGACATCATCAGCTGATGTCTTCAGTCTTTGTCTTCACACTTTGTACATCAGTTGTTGATCTTCAGTACTTGTGAACTCTTCAGCTGTTGTACTTCAGTACTTTGGTCTTTCAGCTTCAGTACTTGTGTTCTTCAGCTGTTGTACTTCAGCACTTTGGTTCTTCAGCTGTTAAGGTCTTCAGCACTTGATCTTCAGCTGTTGTAGTCTTCAGCACTTGTCAAACTACTGATGAGGCTTTCAGCAGTTGTTGTGATACCATGTGGGACTTAGAGATTTTCTGATCTTGGCTCATTGGTTCTTTTGGTCCAACACAATGGCTCAAGAAGTTGACTGGAGCTTCATGGTACAGGTGTGACTCCTGCTCAAGCTCTCATGGCCGGAACAGATGATGCCCAGGTATATGAACATCTCTGCACTCCAGCCTGTATAGCTAAAGTTAAACTCTATCAGGATTACAATATGGAAATCAGATCTGACATTGAGTCTTTAAATATTCTAAAATCTGATTTTAAAAGAGCTGAATCTGACTATCAAAAGAAAATTGATGAGTTGGAGAAAACTGTATCTCTTTTGAAACATGAACACACCAACTACAAGACTCAAATCAAGGTTCTGATATCCAAATTGTCTGAGGCTCAAGCCCAGCTCGTCACTACTGAGGCTCAGGCCAGGAAGCATGCTATCTCTGAGAAAAACTTCAAAGCTATTCTTGTATCATCCTCCCATTCCAAACTCTGTTACCAGAACAAAGAAGGGTTGGGAACCAATGAAATTGCTCCACCACATTCCTATGAGTCTATCAGACAGCCTAGATGTGGTACTGAAGAGCAAGAGGTTCTAACTGCTGACCCTTTCTTTCCAGAGTTAAAGGATGAGGCACTAATAGTGGCCACCACAAAGAAGGAACAGGTAGATAAACCTATCGCCTCCTGTGATGATCAAATCCTAACCACCAAAGCCAGAAGAAGTAGAGCTAAAGCTGCTAGGAGAACTACTAAGAAAGTGGCTGAATCCAAACTAAAAATTGACCCAAACAGAAGGGTGTCTTTGTTTCAGCTGGTTTCCAAGTGTTGGGTACTTCTGATTCAGGAAAGGAATGTAATACCATCATTCCTGTCCTACCAAAGGATCAGAAGTTAAAGGGAAAAGTTGCTAACGAAGAAAAGAAAACCAAGAAACAGCAACCCTCACTTCCCCAAAAGACTAACATTGCATGCATCATGTGTGGCCTGCAAAATCATATGACAAAAGACTGTTACTACAATCCTGCAAGCACACATTATGCAAATAATGTTAGGAAAGAAGGAGTCAGGGAAGGTTTCATATTTGGACCCTTCCATACGGTTCAAGAGTTGAAGAAGGGAGAGCTAGTTTCCAAAGCCAAGTTGCTTTCGGAAGAAACTCCTTCTTCCGAAGGGAAAATGGCTTCGGAAGCAAAAGCTACTAAGGTTCAGAAGAACAAGAAAGCTCCCTTGAAACCATCCTAGAAGAAGACGGTTCAGAAGAAAAGGTGGTGAGGACTTCTTCTGAAAAGAAAGAAACTTCGGAAGAAGACCATACTGCAAAAACTTCGACAAGCTCATCCTCCAAGATCAGCCAAAGGGTGGATTAGAAGATCAAGGAAGATGTTGCAGCCCAAACCTCTTCCTCTAAGACCTCTGTTGAACCCCCATGCATATCATTTGGTTCACTCATGTCTTTATCTTTGGAAGAACCCAAGACAATAAAACTTGGGTTTCCAAACAAAATTGAATTCTCATCTTATGTGCAGGAACATCCATTTGACAAGAACAACAATGTATGGATTGTAGATAGTGGATGCTCCAGGCACATGACAGGGAACAGACATTTCCTTCAACAATTTCAACATTATGATGGAGGCCCTGTCCAGTTTGGAGGTGAGGTTGGAGGATATATTTCTGGCAGAGGGAGTATATCCAATGGTATGTTAACCGTTGACAAAGTTAACTTTGTCAAACAGCTTGAACACAATCTGTTAAGTGTTTCTCAATTCTGTGTTCAAAAGCACCAAATGCATTTCACAGAACATGAGTGTATTATCCTCAAACCAGGGATGACAATGTTGGATTCTGTATGCTCAAGACACATAAAACATTGATGCGGTTAGTATGTCATGATCCAAGTCGGGTTATACCCAATAACAAGCTTTGCAAACACAAACAATTATTCAATTGATGATATGATCATGCAATTAAATAATAACACCAAATTTAGAAAATAGGTTTTCTAAATAAGTTGCATATGAGATGGAACAACTTATTAGGATATTTTGTTCATGATTATTATTTGTAATGTTATTTAAATAAGTTAGATAACATCAAATAATAAAAGGGGTTTATAACTTATACAATTGAATAGTTAATTGTATAAATTATTAGATGACTAGTTTTATTTTTATGTGTGTGTGTTGAGAGGGAAAATCCTTTTCCCTTTAAATATTTTCGGCCGCCCCTTAAAAGGGGATTGGCCCTTTTTCCTCTCTTGAATTGATACACATAAAGCATGTCATTCACTCCAACTCATAGACCACTCTCATTACATGCAATCTTCAACCAAAACACTCTCTTTTCTCTCTCAAGCCCACGGCAATAGCAGTAGAATTTGGGGAGTTTTCTTTTGGTTTTGGTGTTCATCTCACTAACAAGAAGAGTGTTTGCACACAAGCTTAGGGTATACAAGCTTGAGGGGTCCTTCCTTGGAGCCTTGGCCGAATATTTAGCTTCTAATCACTCTTCCTTGGTCGACATTTTAGCTGGAGAAAGGTAGTTAATCACAGCTTTATGTAGCTGTGATTTTATGTACACTTTCATATTGATCATAGCTTGTTTATTCACATAAATGATCCTTTTGTTTTGGGTTTGTTACTTTCATATATATGTCACCATAAAACATGGATTTTCAGCTTTAAAATCATGTTTTAATATATATATATATATATATATATATCCGCTGCGTTTTCTGAAAGTTTATAAGGTTAAACTCGGTTTTATCTTCCAACAAACCCTACAGACAATTCTTCCGGAACTGGTGCTTCTTAGATCTCCCAGGAAATGGGATATGTACAAGCTTGATATGAACAATGCTTCCCCAATGGGTGAAGTATCATGCTTTCTTTCCAAAGCTGATATTGATGAGTCAACACTGTGGCATAAACGTATGTGTCATGTAAATTTTAAGACAATGAATAAATTGGCTAAAAATAACTTGGTACACGGTTTGCCTAAAAAGGAGTTTTTCTGCAAAGACAACTGTGTTGCATGCCAGAAAGGAAAACAACACAGGACATCTCATAAATCCAAATGTGTTAACTCTATCACTACTCCATTACATTATTGCACATGGATTTTTGGTCCCACAAGTATAATGAGCATTGGAAGGAAATCATATTACCTTGTGATAGTTGATGACTTTACATGATTCACATGGGTATTCTTTTTAAGAACTAAAGATGAAACTGTTGAAACATTAAAATCTTTTATTCTTAAAATAGAAAATCAAATTGATGCCAAGGTTAAAACAATTAGATGTGATCAAGGGACTGAGTTTAAGAACTTCGTTCTTGACTCATTCTGTAACTCAAAAGGGATTGCCAGACAACATAGTGCTATGGTTATGCACATTTGCTATGTTGTTTTGTTTATATTATTGTGGTTGATAGCATGTATATGATATTGCTTTAACAAACCTTTCTATAAAGTTAACAATCTAATTAAATGGTTCTTATCATTAAAAGGAAATAAAAGGTTATTGAAATGATTTAATGATTTAATAATTAAAATGCATTTTAATCAAAGGACCATAGGGTATCTTATATTTGAAAGCATGCAAGTACAAGTACATAGAGTTTCTAAACTAAGATTATGAAATCTCTAAATATTTTCCAACAAGTTTAACACCGTCCTTTTGCATAACACTTGAGTCATTTGGAAACTCTTAGTGGGATAAAGGTCACCTAACCATTTAGAGGGAACTTGTGACTTAAGGTGGGGATATCACATTTGTGGGATAAAGGTCACCTAACGACTTATGTTGGTAAACTCACATGTGTGTGCAAGTAGGGTGACTTGATTTGCAAACCATGTTAAATGGATCACCTACAATATGGTTTCCAAATGGTGTTGAGGGGATTAACATGCCGCCTTTACATATGATGTTTAAAGTCGATCCCATACCTCTAGAAGTTGCAAATGGTTGCAACCGTCAATCGTTGACCACCTTATTAATTTAAATCGTGGGATAAAGGTCACCTAACCACAATTTAAATGTAATGTTGGATTCTAGATTTTAATATAAAAATGACCTTAATATCGAAAATACTAAAATAGATCTTTGTTATATTTTGTAGATGGCCACCAATAATGATAATCATGATAATTCATCCGAGTCCGCCCAATCATTGCGAGCAATTCTCCAAAAGGAACGTCTAAATCATAAAATTTCATTGATTGGTATCGAAACTTGAGAATCGTTCTCAAGCAAGAAAGACGATCATATATTTTAGACGACCCTATCCCCGATCAACCTTCAAAGGATGAAGAGGAGGCCTATAACAATTAGCTAAAGTACACTGAGGACTTCATCCAAGTATCTTGTCTCATGCTAGCGAGCATGACTCCGGATCTCCAAAAGAAGTATGAACATCATGAAGCTTATGACATGATAAACCAGCTGAAGGAAACGTTCCAACAGCAAGCAAGGGTTGAGCGCTTCAAAACGGTTCGAGCACTCCATGCATGTCGTATGGACGACAACCAATCGGTTTCATCTTATGTACTTAAGATGAAAAGCCACATTGACCGCCTCGAAAGGCTTAATTGTCCCGTCTCGAAGGAATTGGCCATAGATTGATCCTCAATGGCCTTACCAAGAAGTTTGAGACATTCGTATTGAATTACAACATGAATGCTAGGGACAAAAGCATTGGTGCACTTCACTCAATGCTCAAAACGGCCGAGGCGACCATGGGTAAAAGGGTTTTACCCGTTCTCACCATCAATGAAGGTGGGAACAAGAAAAGGCTTCATCCCACACCCAAGGCAAAGGTTGCCAAGGGCAAGGGACCCTTATGGGGAAAAGGGAAAGGGGTGGTAAGGGTGCCACCCAAACCATAGGAGAAGAAGCAAAAGGTTGCTTCCAATAACCCATGCTTCAAGTGTGGGAGGTTGACATTGGGCAAGAAATTGTCCTGTCCATCTCCAAGAGTTAAAAGCAAAGAGGGATGCCGGGCAGACCTCAGGTACAATATACATGATCCATATTGATTTAAACATGATATCCTCTAACACATGGGTATTAGATACCGGATGTGGAACTCACATTTGCAATTTGTTGTAAGGGTTCAGAAGAAGTAGTGACTTCAAGAAAGGGGATGTTAGCCTCTACATGGGCAATGGGGCTAAAGTTCAAGTTGAAGCCCGTGGTGACTACATCTTGAAACTTCCAAATGGTTTGGAAGTAATTTTAACAATGTTTTGTATGCTCCTAATTTGACTAGGAATATTATCTCTGTAGCCCTGTTAAAACAATTTGGATATGTATTATCATTTGTTGAAAAAGATATTCATGTTTCTTTTAATGATATGTTCTACTTTAAAGCTATTCCCATTAATGGTATTTATGAATTGGTTCATGAAAGTACTTTAAATAGTTCATTGTACCAAACTAGCACCAAGAAACTCAAGTTGGATTTGAGTGATACCTATCTTTGGCATTGTCGTCTTGGTCATATAAACAAAAAAAGAATTCAAACACTACAAAAGAATGGTCTTTTAAAAACAAGTGAATGTGATTCATTTGATGTGTGTGAATCTTGTTTACAAGGTAAAATGACTAAGGCACCCTTTAGTGGAACTAACGAAAGGGCAAAAGATTTATTAGGAATCATACATTCGGATGTATGTGGTCCTTTTAAGCCAATGACTAGGAATGGTGAAAGATACTTCATTACCTTTACCGACGATTATAGTCGCTATGGGTATGTGTACCTGTTAAGACACAAAGATGAAGGTTTTGAAATGTTCAACATCTTTCAAAATGAAGTACAAAATCAACTCAACAAGTCGATTAAAGTTCTCCGCACCGATAGAGGAGGTGAATACCTAAATGATGCTTTTCAAGATCATCTTAGGAGTTGTGGGATTGTCTCACAACTCACTCCACCTGGAACACCACAACATAATGGTGTGTCTGAGAGGAGGAATCGAACCTTATTGGATATGGTCCATCTATGATGGCTAGAAGCATATTACCTCTATCATTTTGGGGTTTCGCTTTGCTCTCCGCGGCCATATTTTAAATATGGCCCCAACCAAAAAGGTGGAAAGGACACCTTTTGAGATATGGCATGGAAGAGTTCCATCCCTATCATACTTAAGGGTCTGGGGTTGTGAGGCTTATGTTAAGACTCCCACCCCAAACAAATTGGAAGTCCGATCCACCAAGTGTATCTTTGTTGGATACCCTAGAGATTCTATGGGATATTATTTCTATGATCTACTGGAACAAAAGGTGTTTGTTGCCAGAAAGGGTGAGTTCTTAGAAGCAAAGTTCCTTATGGAAGGAACTAGCAGTAGAACAGTGGATCTTGAGGAGGATCAAGAACCACAACCCGATGCACGTTTGTTGAAACTAGCACTCAACATGAGGATGATGAAGATGATCAAATGGTTGATCAATACACACAAAACGTTCGCAGAAGTGGTAGAACTAGTAATCCACCTGAAAGGTACGGATTTTTCATGGATGGATGCTATATGGTAGATTCAGATGAACCAACCACAAACCATGATGTAGTGTCCAATTCGGATTATGACAAATGGCATGAGGCCATGAGCATTGAGATGCAATCCATGCATGACAATCAAGTATGGGACTTGGTGTACCACCTCTTAACTCCAAGTAGTTGAAAGCAAGTGGGTTTTCAAGAAGAAAACAAATATGCATGGAAACTTGGATACTTATAAGGCTAGACTTGTAGCAAAGGGTTTCACTCAAACTCAAGGGGTTGATTATGATGAAACCTTCTCACCTGTTGCGATGCTAAAGTCTATAAGGATATTGTTTGCCATAGCTGCTCATTATGATTATGAGATTCGGCAAATGGATGTCAAAACCGCTTTCCTAAATGGATATCTTGAGGAAGATGTCTATATGGTTCAGCCTGAAGGTTTTGTCGATCCAAAACATCCTGATAAAGTATGCAAGTTAAAGAAATCAATCTATGGATTGAAACAAGCATTGAGAAGTTGGAATCACCGTTTTGATGAAGAAATAATTAAATTCGGATTCATCAAGAACGCTGACGAAGCTTGTGTATATAAGAAAGCTAGTGGGAGCATCATCACTTTCCTAGTATTGTATGTTGATGACATACTACTATTTGGAAATGACATTCCAACCTTGGAAGGTGTAAAAACCTGGCTTGGAAGTTGTTTTTCCATCAAGGATCTTGGTGAGGCCGCCTATATTCTGGGAATAAAGATCTATAAGGATAGATCAAGGCGGTTGATTGGTTTAAATCAAAGTGCATACATTGATAAAATCTTGAAAAGGTTCAAGATGGAGAACTCTAAGAAAGGTACGGTGCCTATTCAAAGAGGAACGATATTGAGTACGACTCAATGTCCTAGCTCAAAGGATGAGTAAGATAAAATGAAGGCAATTCCATATGCATCTGCTATTGGATCCATCATGTATGCAATGATATGCGCTCGACCGGACGTGTCATGCGCCTTAAGCATGACAAGCCGATACCAGCAAAATCCTGGAAACAATCATTGGATGGCTGTTAAGAACATACTTAAGTACCTAAGGAGGACAAAAGATATGTTCCTAATCTATGGATCTGGTGATGAGGAACTTGTTGTAAAAGGTTGCACGGATGCCAGTTTCCAAACAGATCGTGATGATTCACGATCACAGTCGGGATATATTTTCATTCTGAATGGAGGAATGGTCTCTTGGAAGAGCTCCAAACAGGATGTGGTGGCTCAATCAACTACAGAATCAGAATATGTCGCCACCTCATTGGCAACTCAAGAAGCTGCATGGTTGAAGAAATTCATTGCCGATCTAGGGGTTGTCCCTTCCATTCAGGACCCCATAGAGATCTTTTGTGATAACGAGGCTGCGATTGCTCAAATCAAGGAACCTCGTGCTCATCAAAAGACTAGGCACATTGAGCGGAGATTCAACTACATACGAGATGAAGTTGAAAAGGGAAAGATATGTATTTGCAAAGTTCACACGTATCAGAACATTGCGGATCCTCTCACAAAGCTCCTTGAAAAGGCAAAGCATGAAGGTCATACTTGTGCCATGGGACTTCGATATTCTAGTGATTGGACTTGATCTGTAAATTTTGTATTTGGATATGTGGAACTCTTTATTATTTGAATAAAATTATTTGGTTATAATGTTTCAATTAATATTCCAATTTAGCATGTTTAATCCATGAGTAAATTGCTTACTCTAAATGTTCGTAGTCGTTCAGACTTGTGGGAACAAGTGTGAAGGTAAGATTATTATGAACTTGGATTGGTTGATATTCATAAGGATGAATATATAGCAATGGTTGCTACCAAGGTTCATAGATATTTGTGGGATACAAATATTGGACTACCCGCAACTCAAACTTTACTACATGGAATCTTATTGATTGATCATAAGTAATTTGAGTAAAGGCGAATATAATTTGGTATCCTCAGACCTAAGATACATATTGGGTTTTGATATTCACCAAGTGTCATACCTTGATCTGGTTATCGCTGTTCTGAAAAAATGGACAGTACATGAGACTATGTTCAGATGTGACACAAGGTGATTGTGAGAAACGTATGTAGTCAAGATGGGATTTGTTCCTCTTATTCGTTGAGAGTTAGATGTCTAAGGCCTGGATAAGTTAAATCAACAAGGAATGATCACTCTGTGTCCTTGGATTTGACATGACATCTGTAACAAAAGGATAGATGATTAATTCACCTAAATCATTTCAAGTAGGATACTTGAATGGGATGATGTTATTAAATGGCTATAAGTCATGCGTATTAAGGGTAGTAAACCGTTGTTAGGCGGTATTTATTGCTTGCATCAATTTTCTATGAATCTTGTGCAAGTGGGAGATTGTTGGATTCTGTATGCCCAAGACACATAGAACATTGATGCAGTTAGTATGTCATGATCCAAGTCGGGTTATACCCAATAACAAGCTTTGCAAACACAAACAATTATTCAATTGATGATATGATCATGCAATTAAATAATAACACCAAATTTAGAAAATGGGTTTTCTAAATAAGTTGCATATGAGATGGAACAACTTATTAGGATATTTTGTTCATGATTATTATTTGTAATGTTATTTAAATAAGTTAGATAACATCAAATAATAAAAGGGGTTTATAACTTATACAATTAAATAGTTAATTATAAAAATTATTAGATGACTAGTTTTATTTTTATGTGTGTGTGTTTGAGAGGGAAAATCCTTTTCCTTTTAAATATTTTCGGCCGCCCCTTCAAAGGGGATTGGCCTTTTTTCCTCTCTTGAATAGATACACATAAAGCATGTCATTCACTCCAACTCATAGACCACTCTCATTACATGCAATCTTCAACCAAAACACTCTCTTTTCTCTCTCAAGCCCCATGGCAATAGCAGTAGAATTTTGGGAGTTTTCTTTTGGTTTTGGTGTTCATCTCACTAACAAGAAGAGTGTTTGCACACAAGCTTGGGGTATACAAGCTTGAGGGGTCCTTCCTTGGAGCCTTGGCCGAATCTTTAGCATCTAATCACTCTTCCTTGGTCGACATTTTAGCTGGAGAAAGGTAGTTAATCACAGCTTTATGTAGCTGTGATTTTATGTACACTTTCATATTGATCATAGCTTGTTTATTCACATAAATGATCCTTTTGTTTTGGGTTTGTTACTTTCATATATATGTCACCATAAAACATGGATTTTCAGCTTTAAAATCATGTTTTAATATATATATATTATATATATATATATATATATATATATATATATATATATATATATATATATATATATCCGCTGCGTTTTCTGAAAGTTTATAAGGTTAAACTTGGTTTTATCTTCCAACAAACCCTACAGACAATTCCTCCAGAATTGGTGCTTCTTAGATCTCCCAGGAAAGGGGATATGTACAAGCTTGATATGAACAATGCTTCCCCAATGGGTGAAGTATCATGCTTTCTTTCCAAAGCTGATATTGATGAGTCAACACTGTGGCATAAACGTATGTGTCATGTAAATTTTAAGACAATGAATAAATTGGCTAAAAATAACTTGGTACACGGTTTGCCTAAAAAGGATTTTTTCTGCAAAGACAACTGTGTTGCATGTTAGAAAGGAAAACAACACAGGACATCTCATAAATCCAAATGTGTTAACTCTATCACTACTCCATTACATTATTGCACATGGATCTTTTTGGTCCCACAAGTATAATAAGCATTGGAAGGAAATCATATTGCCTTGTGATAGTTGATGACTTTACATGATTCACATGGGTATTCTTTTCAAGAACTAAAGATGAAACTGCTGAAACATTAAAATCTTTTATTCTTAAAATAGAAAATCAAATTGATCCCAAGGTTAAAACAATTATATGTGATCAAGGGACTGAGTTTAAGAACTTTGTTCTTGACTCATCCTGTAACTCAAAAGGGATTGCCAGACAATATAGTGCTCCCAGAACTCCTTAACATAACGGTGTTGCTGAGAGGAGGAATAGGACACTTATTGAGGCTGCTCGAACTATGTTAGCCGATTCAAAGCTACCTCTAACATTCTGGGCAGAGACAGTCAACACTGCATGCTATGTGCAAAATAGAGTTCTTGTAGTTAAGCCCCATGGAAAAACCCCTTATGAGCTATGGAATAAGAGGCCACCGTTCATTGGCTTTCTAAGATCTTTTGGCAGTAGGTGTACCATACTTAACACAAAGGACAATTTAGCAAAATTTGCTGAAAAGTCAGATGATGCTATCTTTGTTAGGGGGAGAAGTTATCCAATATAGTTGTTAATGAGCACACTCCTTGTGTTAAGGGGAATGGGCCTGATCACATCTTTGATTTAGAATTGTTTCCAAACTATTCTAAACCTCTTGTGAGAATGTTTCAGTTGGAATAGGTGCTCAAACTGATGATGATGTTGTTGCTAATGATCAACTGTTTGAGCTTCCCAGGCCTAGACCAAATTCTCCAAGTGCTGCAATACATCAAACCTCCACTATTCACAGATCCGACAGTTTATCTATATCAAGGAATAGTGAAGCTTCAACAAGTGAGTCACCTACTGAGCCTCAAAGCTCATCAGGTGATCCACCACAACACCAGGCAGAAGGAGGTAGTATTTTGAAGGAACAGGCAACTGTTAATACTACCTCACAGCCAACTATTGATGATGTTTCTCATTCATTCAATCAGTCCTCATTGAATGACTTTGAAACAACAGCTGGACAGAGTGTTCTAGTTCCTAAGCAGAATATGTCTAACCTGGATCTATCTCTGCAACTGGAAGTGATTCCTCGTCTTAGGATTCACAACACTCATCCAACTGAGAACATCATAGGGAATGTCTCTAAGGGTGTGAGAACAAGAGAACAGACTCATCATGGGAATGTCTGCTTGTACTCATGCTTTCTATCTCAGATGGAACCCAAGAAGGTAGAAGATGCCTTAAAAGATAGTAGCTGGATTGAATCGATGCAAGAGGAGCTGCTTCAATTCAAGAGACAGAAGGTATGGAACCTATGTCCGCTACCATCTGGTCAAGTACCCATAGGCACCAAATGGGTTTTCCGAAACAAGAGAGATGATAGAGGCTTGATCATCAAGAATAAGGCAAGACTTGTGGTTCAAGGATACACTCAAGAGGAAGGAATCGATTATACTGATGTCTTCGCACCAGTTTCAAGACTTGAGGCAGTCAGGATCTTCCTTGCTTATGCCGCATCCAAGGACTTCACAGTATACCAACTTGACGTCAAGTGTGCCTTACTATACGGGGATATAGACAGGGAAGTGTACGTATGCCAACCTCTAGGATTTGAAGATCCATAGCACCCCAACTATGTGTGCAAATTGGATAAAGCTCTATATGGGCTGCACCAAGCACCTCGGCTGTGGTATGAGACTCTGTCTCAATTTCTTCTGAAGAATGGCTATACTAGAGGTACCATTGACAAGACTCTCTTCATTAGAAAGTCTAGAAAGGACATTTTGCTTGTAAGAGTCTATGTCGATGACATCATATTTGGTTCCTCAAATGACCAAATGTGCAAAGACTTTGAGAGCATTATGAAGAAAAAGTTTGAGATGAGCTCCATGGGAAAAATGGACTTTTTCCTTGGAATTCAGGTAAAGCAACTGAAGGAAGGGTTCTTCATTAATCAATCTAAATATGTCTTTGACATCTTAGAAAGATTTGAGATAAAGGTTTGCAAGCCTGCCAAGACACCTATACCCAGAAACCATAATCTTTGTCTTGACCTTGAGGGGGAGGATACTGATCAACATCAGTATAGGGCAATTATTGGTTCTTTGATGTATCTTACAACAAGTAGACCTGATATCATGTTTGCTACTTGCATTTGTGCAAGATATCAGGCTGCTCCTAAGGTGTCTCACCTAGCTGCTGTTAGAGAATCCTCAGATACCTCAAAGGAGCACCTAAACTAGGTCTTTGGTATCCCAGAAACAAGGATTTTGAATCTTTATGGATACTTGACAGTGACTACGGCGGCTGCAATATTGACAAGAAATCAACATGGGGAGGATGTCGATTTCTTGGTGGAAGGATCATCTCATGGCAATGCAAGAAACAATCTTGTGTCTTTACTTCAACTGCTGAAGCTGAATAAATTGCTGCTGCTAGCTACTGTGCTCAACTGCTATGGATTCAAAATCAGATGTTAGACTATGGATTCAACTTTATGAGTACTCCTATCCATATTGATAACAACAGTGCTATCTCCATTACTGAAAATCTGGTGAAGCACTCCAAGACTAAGCACATTGACATCAGGTATCATTTCATTAGAGACATTCATGAGAAAAATCTAATCAGGTTAATAAAAGTTGATTCAAATGAACAATATGCTGATCTGTTTACCAAAGCTTTTGATGAACAAAGGTTTAAGTATCTCATAACAGCTATTGAGATGATAAACATTGATTAATCTAATCTCTTTTGAAAACCTTTTAATATGTAAGTCTTGTGTCAATACTATTTATGCCCTGTCACAAGGAATTCTCTCTGAAATTTTCTAAGTGTAAATTCCTTCCGAAGAAAAATTAACCTTCGGAAGACATTATTATATCTTCCGAAGCATAATTTCTCAAAGGATAACTTTCTTCTCGGAAGAATTTTTGGTCTCGGAAGAAGCGATTGATTGCATATCAGATCTACTTCCAAAACTTGCAAATTATCTATTCGGAAGAAACTCTAACCTTCGGAAGTATATAATGGCTTCGGAAGTAAGAATTGCCTTCGGCAGACAAGTTACCTTCGGAAATGTTTTACACTCAGAAAAGAGATCTCACTATGTAACGTAAATTTCTTGGGCCCCACACTGTAAAAAGTAAAGATTTTGTTAATGATGTCGGATTATTTAACTGATTTTTAACCTTAACGCCGCTGTCATTTCATCCACTAAACCATCACATCACCTTATCCTAACCCCCATTACCGCCTCTCCACAATCTTTTAAATAATCTCGACTACTCACTTTCACTCTCTTACTTGCAAACTTTACAGCCCTAGAAATTTCTTCTACTCATCTTTACCTAGCTCAAATCATTCCCATTCACCTTTCCAAATGGCCTTCAACCCTCAGCACAACCAAGTCACACTTCTTGATTCATCAAGAGATGCTGACTTCTCAGATATCATCTCCTTCCTAACCCAATCTTCCTACTACACCGCTCTGACTGTTACCCCACAATTTACTCAAACCATATGTCTAAATTTTGGGCAAATGGTCAGATTGAAACCCTAAACGAGGTCCGTGTCATTCGATCGAGCATCTGTGGCCGGGAGTTGATCATTTCTGAACAGCTCATCAGGGAGCATTTAGAGCTTCATGATGAGGGCGCTCCAACGGAATTCCCCAAAGCAGACTTGGACATTCTTATCTCCAAATGGGATATGGAGGAGACGTTAGCTGGTCAACTGTCTACAAATTTAACTACTCGTACAAATGGAAGTTTCTAGTACACGTGGTCCTCACTGCTTATCGAATAAATCCGGAGGATGGGATCAAATCCCATTTGAACTTGGGTGCCTTGTTCATGGGTTGGTAAAACGCCTTCGCTTCAACTATTCAAGATTTATGCTGACTAACCTCATGGGAAATCTTCAGAAGGACACATTCTTCATGTATCCCAGGTTTCTCCAGCATATAATCAACTGTGAGCTAGACCAAAGCACGCTTGTCTGTGCAGCTGCTCTGACTGCCCCAGATGAGGCCGACCATCTTCAAGACTTTGAAGAGAGTGTCCACCAACTTCACAGGAAGGATACTGGCACTTCTTCCAGGTATGACTGAGCCAACGGCTCCTGGTGACATCCCTGTTAACCCCACAGGTGATGAACCCACAACCAACAACAACCCCCACTCCATCCATCACCATCACTTATCAGAGACGTCCCAAACGAACCCTTGTTCAATCTACTCTGATTGAACAAGCTCCTCCTGTTCAATCCAAAAAGGCTAGAGTGGAACAAAGGGCTCCCACTCAACTGAGGTCCAACCATCCTTCACAATTGACCTCAATATAGGTCTTGAGTCTCCTCAGTCTCAGACCCATGAGCCCACAACCCAAGCTGAAAGCCCTTAGGGTGAGTCTCTATACTCCCCTGAGCAACCAACAGGGACAGCCCCACAGAGGCTCAATGCCTGTAGACATTGACCAAAGTCCCGGGTCAGTAGGTTTAACCATCCTATCTTTCACTACCTTTTATTTAAAACTGATGAAGAGATAACATCTCTCCATGGCAATGAAGTTGATCTACAACACCCTCTCTAAGATCAACAGAGCCGGAGAAATCTCTTATCTCTAGCCCCCATCAGCAACCAACTGAGGTGAGTCCCACGGATGTGGAGGGGACTCATGTAGATTCAGCTGCCACTACAGAAGGTGCCTCATGGATCTTTGGACAGTGGTAACATTTCTCAGACTGAATCTATGACAATCGAGCCCTTTGATGACTCTGAAAGAGACATCATTGAGCATGGGAAACCAGGGTGCCAAGAACCACATCTGGTGGTGAGGCTGAACATACTAGGTATGTTACCTCATCTCCCCGTGATTCTTCGAAAGAAGATGAGGGAAGCATGCAACTCCTCATTCAGATCTTCTTTCTAAAGTCAAACCTGGAATCTCAGGTTAGGACTTTAGAGGCAAGATCTGCCACTCAACAACTTGAGATTGACAATCTCAAGGCTCACTAGCTGAGAAACAGACAGAGAGGTCTGTTAGGCATGTACCTATTCAGGTCTCCCTGACTTCTCCTCCAGCTCATCTAGCTCTCAAGATGATGCTACCAAAAAGGGGGAGAATGTTCAAAGACAAACACACAAGGAACCACAGAGCCGCCTTCCACTTCAACATCTTCCTCTCCCATCATCTCTGCGCCTGAAACATCTCAGGTCACTCTTCAAATTGATCCAAGGATGCTCAATGATCTCTACAGACTCTTCACCAAGTTTCTGTTAAGATCCTCCGTTGAGCAGCCAAGTCATGATGCTGCAATGATCTACTTTGGAGCAGAAGAACTTCAAAGGCTGACTGCACCTTCTACCACTTTGGAAGAAGTTGGTCAACCTAAGGTCCTCATGGAACCTAAGATTCAATTCGAAGGGGAAATGGGAACTGATGGGACAGTTTTGGGACAGAATCTGCATCTCCTTTAACTTCTGAAGCTAAAGTTAAGCCTCGGAAGAACAAGCTGAATCTTCCGAAGCTGAAATGGAAGCTACGGAAGGACTGTTTAAAATGTCCGAGGAAGTGATCATCACAGATGCTATCCTGGAAATGGCATCTGAAATGAGCAGCGAGGACTTTCCAATTGCACCTCCATCTCAGACACCATCTCTGACTCTCTCACAATCAGAAACCTCTCTCCAAGAACCACCACAGTCAGGATCTTCAAAGGATAAGGTAAAAGGAAGATGACTGCGGAAGAGATTCAGAAGAGGAGAAGATTGAGAAACTTAAGAAGAAAGGAAGACTTCAGACTGAGAAGTTGCTAGCTGCTAGCACAAAATAGCTGCTTCCAATCAGGAGGTTGTCATCAATAAAAGAAGAGAGCAGATCATTGACCAGCTCATTGAAATGGGAGCTACCAAGAAGAAACACTCCTGCTACCATTAGAGGAGTTGATGGATCTGGAGAAGGCAACCAGGCTGAACTTGAAGAAGAAGCCAGTTCGCCTTAGAGGAAAAGGAAAAGAAACAGAAGGAGGATGAATTACAGCTGAGGAGAGACAAGATAAACTTCCTACTCTCCAGAGGCTTTGATCTTCAAAAATCTCTCCACACAACGATGACAGATCCTATGGCTCTTCAACAAAGAGCAGGATCTAATAGAGAAAGAAAGGAAGAAGGCTGCAAAAGAAAAGGCCAGAGAGAAGAAGAAGAAAGAAGAAGAGGCTAGGGTCACTGCCTCCAAGAAGCTTACTGAGAAAGCCTGGATGAAGGACTATCTTCGGGCTCATGGCTTCTCCGGTAGGCAGGTGGGTCCTATGTCTGAAAGGACACTCCAACGATTGTCAGTGAAATTAAAGCTGACATCCGGTGGGAAAGAAAGAGATGTATAGAATGGTAAAAGATGACCTTCACTGCTTCTACCCAACCACAACTTGAACCCTCATCCTCACCATTCACCATTAAACCTAAACCCTTCACCCCTGAACCCACATCACTACCCACTACTACTCCCTCACCTCAACCTCCTAAACTTCCATCATCCAACCAAAACACTAGCCAGAACCTCTGAACCTAAACCTACCCAATTACCATCCAAACCATCCCTTCAGCCTTCTCAACATCTCTCTCTGAGGAGTTTAAGGCAATCAGACGAAGCTCAATAATTGCACCACTTTGAGCGAAGTTTCCTGTGTAGAAGACTCCGTCAACATTACCTATGTAGACGGATCTTCAAGTTCCCTCACAAGAGACAGATTCCTTGATTTGCCTAGAGGAACTTTGGACCAGGCTACAAGACTTTTGGGCCTCAGTTCAGACTCTTTAAATGAGGAAGAAAAGAAGCTTAACAGGAAACTGGTGACTCTGTTGGATACAAGAAAAGAGGACAAGATTCCTAGTCAGCCTTTGTGCCTAGAAGGAAGATAATCCAGTGGAGTTCGATGAACCTTCTCATAACTTTGTTGTGGAAAGAGAATGGTGAAGTCAACAGACTAATGCAACCTCTCTGTTACACTCCAGCAGATTTGACATTGCTGAGTTAGCAGAGAAACCATTCTCCAACCCCTCCAACTCTGAAACTGCTGCACTCGTCAGAAATCATCTCAGCAGTCTTCATCTGGCTGAGCTAACTGCAAAAGCATAGATTGAAGAAGAGTTGAAATGAGAAGAAAGGAAGAAAGGAAAGATCTCCCACCAAAGGTGCTGCCTTTCTACAGATGGTGGAAGGTCCTGAATTAGAACCTATAGTTTGATGGGAATATGATTATAGTTCCCATCAACTAACTCTTTTTAGAGGCAACAACAAAGGGTACATGTTATCCAAGGTGACAGACTGGATTTCCTGTCTACCAAGGATCTATACAAGCTTCTCAGCACCACACAAGGAGACAGACAAATATTTGCTCTCCTTGGTGCTGAAAGTTTTGAGAAGTCGAGGTAAGTGAAGTTTTGGTAGCATAAGCCTAGGGGGAGTTTGTTGGATCAAGAAGAAGGCTAATGCAACCAAAACTAGATCACTTAAGTCATTTTGATGCTGCATGCAAAGGCTTTCGAAGCTTTTCATGGAACTTCCGAAGGTTGTAGAGTTCTTCCGAAGACAAAGGAAAAGTCCATCTTCCGAAGACAGAACTCTACTTCCGTAGACAAATGCATACTTCCGAAGTTCAAGACTTAGAAGAATAAAGTGAAGACCACTTTCGAAGTATGATGAAGAAGTCTCCAAGTCTTGGAAGAAGCAGCCTCTTCTGAAGTATAAAGTGGCTTCGGAAGTACTTACTCTTCCGAAGCCATTTAACCTTCGAAGACACTGCTATAACCAGTGGACACAGTATGGTCTCTGACACTCTGCTACAGACTTCTGATACAACATGGCTTCTTCTTAAAGAACCATGTTGTTGACCATACTTTATTCCACTGTTTACCTTTTCATGATAGTATAGTTGCCATCTTTAGTTGGTGACAAAAGGTAAGTCAGGGACATGTCCTAACTACCAAATCTCAGATAAGACTTTATCCGAGATACCTTAACTATAGTCTTGTAGTATAGGCTTTAGCTAAAGAATCCCAGCTGGTATCAAAGTATATCCGGCTGTAGATAGTATTATATATAGGTTCTCCTTGTAACTCATAACATACACAATCTGCTTGTAAGAGTCTTTGTATCTTGATTTGAGAATCAATATATAAAAGTATCTTGAAAATTATCTTTCTGTGTTCTTAATTACTTTTCATATTGTGTCAACTCTTATTGATTCTTACCCGAGTGTGATTCTAGGCAAGTTTGAGAGAAAACATTTGTGTTTAAGTAACAAACACCGATCCTGCAATAATGATTCAATAACACAATTAATGATCGGACAAATTTATTTTCATATGTATTTCATTAAAAACATGTTAATGATTACAAATAAACAATGAATGAACGAATGATATTGATTTTTTATGTTTGATGATGTGACGGCTGCCAGGGTTTGGTTATGTGATTTGATGTGATGTTTTTCCATCGTGGAACCGTCCCTTAATTTGAAACCTAGGATCCATATTTATAGACAATAGTGTTTCTGTTAAGGATACACTGGATCTCTTGGGATTTGAAATTGTTTCAGTTAAGGAATCACCGGATCTCTTGGGATTCGCATAACTGTCTTGTTGACTTGTTAACTTGTTGACTTGTAACACTTGTATTATTTGTATACAAGTGTTTGGATTCCGCAGGAACATTGTCTTCTGTAGATAATTGTTCTTCCACAGGAAACTTATGTTCAACAGAACTTGTTCTTTCGTAGGAGTCTTCACTTGGAACTATCACTTCACTCTAGTTGATTGTTCATCGCCGCGATGATCTTCGGATGTTTGTTACTTGTAAGAAACATATCTACGGAAGAACAAAAATGTTCATCCGTTAGATTTTCTCACACTTGGTCAATTTTCAAAAATCACCAAGTATAATGTTTTACCTGCAAACATACATAAATCAACCACATATATATGGGTTAACCTATACATTTAATGCATACACAATAATAAATTACAAACATTCATTACAGATATTAATTCAAGTACTAAGCCTATACAAAATGGACTAGATCTACTGATCCTAGACCTAACAATACTCCCCCTTAGGCTTAGATACTTGTAATCAGCTTTTCAAAACTGAAAGTTCCTTTAATCTTGAAACCATTTTCTTATTGAAATAAGATACTGCATCCTTTTGATCATTGTTTTGTACTTGATCTCCATTCTGCATATCCTTTGAAGTGTCTCAAAATTCAATCCCAAAACATCTTCTTCTATTGTGAGAGTTTCCACAACACATTGATTATTAACAATTTCCAACTCATCTTCTTCTGAAATTCTCAGTTCTGATATATCTTCAATGTTGGCTCTCTTCAGCATCCCAACATTATACCTTCTTCTCTTGTATGCTTTAGCATGCAACTTATCCACCACTTGTATTAAATGAATGTATAAGCATAAATCATTCTATGCTTTTTCTGTCAGGACCGTGTACGTACGTAATACTAACAGATTCTGCGTTTATACCGAATTAAATAGTGCGGAATCCTATTTGATTGGCGATACAATCAGTGAGAACGATTACCCGATCGATATAAGATTGAAACTAAACGTTATAAACGAATAGAAACCAATCAGGAATGATCTATGAACTTGGACATGCTTTCTTGGACAATTTAGACGGCTAGGGTTTGTGATAATATCAAGTGTTCTTCAATTCTCGAATTCTTATGTTTTTCCACGAATTAAGTGGTATTTATAGGTTAGGGGTTTCCATTTGTACGACTGAACCATTAGCATGGTTCAGTCGTGCGACTGAATCATGCGACTGAGTCAACTGAGTCAATCTTATGTCTCAATCATACAACTGATCTAGTCTCCTGGTTCAGTCGTGCGACTGGTCCATAAGCATGATGTATTCATGCGTATGGTCCATAAGTATGGGCCATTAGCATGAATACTTATCCGACTATGTTGAACACATTACTTAATCATTATTGACTAAGAATCAACAACCTCAAACCTATATAATATGGTCATACATATAATTATACTTTAACATAATGATAATATGAAATATATAAACATGAATAAACATCAATCACATATTATATTTCATTGAACCAATTCATATCATATGTGTAAGACATGAAAGACTTTTACATTTAAGCTCATAAACTAGGTACACATGTATCTACAAACTCCCCCTTGGACCTAGTTTCCTCTATCGTCTAACACTCTTCATATGTTCTTGGAACTTCTTGTACTTATCCTCTTTTGTAACTCATGCATGTATTTCAAATGCAAAGTAGAGTCTTATCACGTGTTGGAACTGGAGAACTTGTACAATGTCCTGCATATAATAGAATAGTGGCCACTTGTTTAATGTGTAGACATATTTAGCTGACAAGTTTGTAAGCCATATTGGGTCAAATACCCGGATAGTATCAATTTTTCCATCTCTGTTTAGCACTATGACCGCTTCGCCCATTCTCTAGTCGTAATACCACCATTTGAAGTGTGGAGTGAAGTCCTGAGGCATTTCCCGTAAGGAATCTTTGACATTATGCGCGGGGGACTCCACTTCAGCACAAGTTTAGGCTTGCTAGATATCGGGTCAACTTCAGACTTATGAATATAGCTCTTAGATTGTTGAGGTCTGAAGTTTACCCACCGGTGTGGTATTCCTTCTTCAATGCAGCCTCGAACCATCCTGATATCTTCCTCAGGTTTGCATATAGAAGATCTAAACATGTTAGACGGTTGAGCTCAAAACCAGGAAGAGTCTTCATATCATAAGGATATCTACTCGATCCCCTTTTCTCTCTTTACTACATAGACTCCTAAGTCTTCAAAATACGCCCACGCTATGATCTTGCCAGACACCTTCTGATGACGTTTGACTTTGTTGAGCTTTGTGTAGGCATTCTGCTTTGGTGGCGTGAGTTGGCTTTCATTTCTGTAAAACAAGCTGCCTATTCAGCTTTCTTCAACTCGACATTAGCATCCAAAGCTTGGGCTAAGCTTTCTTCTTTCTTCTTATCTTTCTCCTTTTCTTTCTCTCCATTTCTTTCTCCACTTCATCTAGCTTCTCAATGTACACTGCCAAAGTATCACCCAAGTTGGGTATAACATTACATTCATGGTCAGTGTACTCTGGATAATGCTCAGTAGTGACGTCCTCGATTTCAATCTCATCAACATCGTTCAGCTCATCGTCACTTGCCACATCAACTTTTAGAGCATCTTTTACCAGCTCATCAGGATTCAACCTGAATATTTCAACAAGTTGTTCGTCCGTTAAGTCATGTATGATCTCTCCCTCTTCTGGAGTGTAGCTCATAGACCTCCTGACTATCCTATGCAAGTCAAGAATCATGGTTAATTGAGACTTGACCTGCTGAAGGGGTTGGACATCATACTCGTTTGTCTGTTGAGCGTCATCTGCTTGATTAAACATTAAGCACATTACACATAAGTCATATAAATATTTAAGCATAAACAAACATAGATGATGTTAATTACATTAATGTAATATAATTCAAGTACAAAAGTTTATAAATACAAGACATCTAATGATTACTTTTGTCTTGATCTGTTGTTCTTCAGCTGCAGGAGCGGAGGATGAGGCTCCTTGATCTTGGTTTCTTTTAGTTCGTCTCACCTGAGCTTGAGGATGTGAGGCTTATGCAGATGCACCACCTTCCTAATAATCATCATCCTCTTGATCTTTTCCGCTCGGTCCTCCTTCCTCAACATTTTATTCAGAATCATCCTCATCATCATCATCATCATCACCATCACCATCACCATCACCATCACCATCACACATCACCATCACCATCACCATCACCATCACCATCACCATCACCATCACATCACCATCACCATCACCATCACCATCACCATCACCATCACCATCACCATCACCATCACCATCACCATCACCATCACCATCACCATCACCATCACCATCACCATCACCATCACCACACCATCACCATCACCATCACCATCACATCACCATCACCATCACCATCACCATCACACCATCCCATCACCATCACCATCACCATCACCATCACCATCACCATCACCATCACCATCCCATCACCATCACCATCACCATCACCATCACATCACCATCACCATCACCACACCATCACCATCACCATCACCATCACCATCACCATCACCGTCACCATCACAATCACCATCACCATCACCATCACCGTCACCATCACCATCACCATCACCATCACCATCCACCATCACCATCACCATCACCATCACCATCACCGTCACCGTCACCGTCACCATCACCATCACCATCACCATCAACCATCACCATCACATCACCATCACCATCACCATCACCACCATCACCATCACCATCACCATCACCATCACCACACCATCACCATCACCATCACCATCACCATCACCATCACCATCACCATCACCATCACCATCACCATCACCATCACATCATCACATCACCATCACATCACCATCACCATCACCACACCATCACCATCACCATCACCATCACCATCACCATCACCATCACCATCACCATCACCATCACCATCACCATCACCATCACCATCACCATCAACATCACCATCACCATCACCATCACCATCACCATCACCATCACCATCACCATCACATCACCATCACCATCACCATCACCATCACCATCACCATCACCATCACCATCACCATCACCATCACCATCACCATCACCACATCACCTCACCATCACCATCACCATCACCATCACCATCACCACACCATCACCATCACCATCACCATCACCATCACCATCACCATCACCATCACCATCACCATCACCATCACCATCACCATCACCATCACCATCACCATCACCATCACCATCACCACCATCACCATCACCATCACCATCACCATCACCATCACCATCACCATCACCATCACCATCACCATCACCATCACCACATCACCATCACCATCACCATCACCATCACCATCACCATCACCATCACCATCACCATCACCATCACCATCACCATCCACCATCACCATCACCATCACCATCACCATCACCATCACCATCACCATCACCATCACCATCACCAGCACCATCACCATCACCATCACCATCACTCACCATCACCATCACCTCACCATCACCATCACCATCACCATCACCATCACCATCACCATCACCATCACCATCACCATCCTTGATCTTTAGAGGCTCACTCTTTGACCTTTTGAGCTTTAGTAGTATCTTCTTATTCTTCTTCTCAAGCTCCTCTATCCTCTTCATTGAAGCCAAAACCAGCTCATTTTGACTTGTAAGTGCATGGTGGGCTCGGCTTAGAGCTCTCTCATACAGGTCACTCTTCTCACTGAGCTCCATGATCTTCTTAGCTTGAGCTGTATTCAGCTCCATCATCTTGTGTAACTAAGTAGCCCTAAGCTCATCAATGGCAAGCAGCCTAAGCACATTGCTATTGTGGTTAGCCAGCTGTTCCTCTAACCTGATATGGGGTAGAGTGGGTCCAGCTATGAATGGAGAGTGTGTGGAGGGACCTGCTTGGTGACTGGTGGTGGTAGTAGTGGATGTGGTGAATATGGGAGGTGGAATGTGTGTGGGATGTGGTGGAGTGGCTTTGGTAGTGGTGGTGGGATGAGTGATAGTGGTAGTGGGAGGAGTGGTGGTGGTAGTAGTAGTTGTGGTGGTGGTAGTAGTAGTTGTGGTGGTGGTGGTAGGAGGTGTGGGAGTGGTGGTGGTTGTGGCAGTGGTGGTGGTTATGGCTGTGGCAGAAGATGTGATCAAAGTAATCCTAGGCCTCTTGCTCTTCTTCTCGTGGGGATGAGCCATTCTCTTCTTCCTGGATCTCTTTGCAATAGGCGCTCCCCCTGGCTGCTGGGCTGGTCAGGGATGTATGTAGGATCAGTAACATCATCAGCAACATCCCTTGACTCAGCCTGGCGTCCTCTAACCGCCTCTATCCCTTTTTCAGTGGCCAGGACCCGGCTCTCAACTGTCCTCACTAGAGGCTCATCATCTGACTCATCATCTTCATCAACTAGAAAGTTTGAGTGGATAGTAGCTGCTCAGACCCACCTGGAGCAGAAGAAGTACTAGGTGGAGGTAGTGAAGATATAGTAGAAGTGTCGGTGGCCCGTGAAGAGCTGGGACCTACATCTCCCCCACCTTGACCGTCATCATGGTCATCATCATCGTCGTCGTCTTCGTCTGGGGTGACCATGATAGGCTCAATATCAGAATCACTGTCATCGTGACGCCACTTCCTTCGAGCGGGCGCCACATAGTCTTCTCTGGCAAGGTGCCCAAATAGTCTCCTCATCGGGGGTTTCGCTTGCTTCCCCCGGTAGACCTTCATCCGACCCCGTGTCGTATCATCCATTACCTCAAGCACCACTGTATCATCTTTCTCCTTTGGCAGCATAGGAAGCTTCTCATCGATAATCATTTGCAGAAATCGTGGGTACATACAGAAGCCTTCCTTGCCCTTGGCCTCGAGGTTCTCTATCATGTAAGAGAAGAGCATGCGTGAAAAACTAAATGGGTGATTCAGTACCAGTGCAGCGAATGCATTCTGGATTTGGTCAACGTATGAATGGGGGAAGCAGGTTAAGCCCCCTGTGAGGAGATTATTCGGGCACCTGGCCTAGGGGGATTACATGGCGCCTGCCAGGAGGAAGTGGCGCCATGAGGACAGTGATTCTGATATAGAGCAGATTGTACTCCCCACCGATGACTCAGGGGAGGATGACATTGGTGATGGTGGAGACACAGGCCCCACCCCATCTAGGTCCACCACTACTGATGTTACACCTCCACCACCTACTCATGGAAATGCTGACATAGCTGGTTTCCATCAGGATTTCACGCCTGATGAGGAGGAGGAGAGTGATGATGAGCCGTTGACCAGAACGGTGGGCAGCAGGGTGGTTGCCACCGAACATGGGATAAATGCGGTTGGAGGACACCAAGCTGTGTTTGGGGAGACTACTAAAGATCCTACTTATACCCCAGACCAGCTCAGCATCCCAGGGGGAGCATCCTCCTCGAGGAGTTCGAGGAAGAAGAGGATGGCTCAGCCCCATGGGATGAAGCCAAAAAAACGGAGGTTCATGCTGATTCCTACCTCCACCACCACTACCACCATATCTACCACCACCACTCACCCACCCACTACCACAGCTACCACCATCACTACCATAGCCACTCCACCACCTATCTACACCACTTCCACCACCACTACAGCTTACCCATCACAACCCACACATATCCCACCACCCATATACACCACTTTGACTACCACCAGCCACCAAGCCGGCCCTTCATCCTATACCACATTCACCACTGGATCACCTTTACCTCTAAGTGGGGTAGAGGAACAGCTGTCGGCACTAAATCGTATGGTGCTAAAATTGTTAGCTGCCGACGACGAGAAGACTGCACAGCTACGATAACTGATGGAGCTAACTGCTGCACAATCACAACAGATCTCTCAACAGGCAGAGGAGATCGGCCAACTCAAAGAGCACAAAGCTGAATTAGCAAAGAAGATGAAGAGTTGAAGTCATCTAACAGATCTATCATGCTCAAGATTAAGGGATCCAAAGAAGAGCCTCTGAAGATCAGAGAAGATGATGACTGATGGTGATGACGATGATGAAAAGGATGATGATGAAGAGGATGAGGATGACACAGAGCATGGAGGAGATGATGACAAAGGAGGAGATCCATCTGCTTCGGGTGCCCAAGAAGCTAGTGAGAGGCGGACTAAAAGGAATCAAGATCAGGGTGCCTTGACATCAGCCCCAACAACAGAGGAACACATGATTCAGAACAAACGTAATGCATAGATGTTTATGCAATTTAAATCATGTGTAATTGAATATTGTATTAAACTTGTGTGCATGAATGTTTATGTATATATTAATGTTTACAGTTTTGATTACTTACTGATGAATGATGTGTTACATGTTTTAAATCAAGCAGATCCACAATTTCAGTGAGATGAATACGATGTTGCTCCCCTTTAGCAGATCAAGTCTCAACTCACAATGATACTTGATCTGCAAGGGATTGTCAGGAAGTCAGTAAGCTATACTCCCGAAGAAGGAGAAATTATTCACAACCTCACTGATGAGCAACTTGCAGAAATGTTCCGGTTAAACCCAGATGAATTACTTAAGGATGCCCCTACTGTTGATGTTGCTAGTGATGACGAGCTCAACAATGTTGATGAGATAGAGATTGAAGACATCACAACACAACACTATCCGGAATATACAGATCGAGAGGGAAATGTGGTTCCTGATTTTGGAGATACACTCGATAGTGATATGCATGTTAAATTGGATACGATGGAGAGGGAAACCGAGAAATCAGAAGCCCAAGCCACTGACGCTGATGTTAAGATCAAAAAGGCTGAATGGGTGGCTTGTTTTGCAGAGATCCGTGCCTAACGCACAACACCAAAGCCTGTTGTATACGCCAAGCTCTACAAAGTAAAGAAGCATCTTAAGGTGTCTAGCAAGATTATAGCGTGCGCTTACATTGAGGATCTTAATGTATATGCTGTGAAGAGGGAGAAGGGAATCGAGTACTTCATATTTCCATATGATCTGAAGACTCTCCCTGGTTTTGAGCTCAACCAATTGGCATGCCTGAACCTGCTGTATGTTGACCCCAGGAAGATGTCAAGCTGGTTTGAAGTTGCTTTGAAGAGAGAATACCACACATGATAGGTTAATTTCAAGCCTCAATAACCTACGAGGTACATTCGAAGGTTGGAGGTGGACCCAAGGACTGGGAAACCCAAAGTGGTGCTGAAGTGGAGTCCACCGCACACTATGTCAAAGATCCCCATGAGGGAAATGCCACAGGACTTCACTCCCTACTTCAAGTGGTGGTATTATGACTGGCGTACAGGAGAAGCGGTCATACTATTACATAAAGAACGCCAAATGGAGACCATTCGGGTATTTGACCCAATGTGGCGAACCAACCTGTCAGCTAGTGATGTTTATACTTTATACAGGTGGCCATTATTTTATGATCCGTAGGATATTATATAGGCCCTCCAGTTTCAGAACGTGATAAGACTCTGCTTTGCATTCGAGATACATGTTGGAGTCATAGTCGAGGAGAGGCATAAAAAGTTTGACAAGCTAATGAAGGATGCCAGACAATGAAGGAAACTAGGTCCAAGGGGGAGTTTGTTGATCCATATGTACCTAGTTTACGGTCTTAATGTAGTATGTCTGTCATGTCCTAAATGTAATGAAACGAATGAGGTGAATGAAACATATTATGTGGTTGTTGATCTCAATGTCTAATGTTTCAGTGTATGTTTTAATGTTTAGTATTTATTAACACATATTGAACCAACTATATATGTTTATTGTTGTTTGAATAGATCCTAGTCAAGTGATGATTAAGAAACATATTCAAACTTAGTCGTATGAAATCTTCATGCGAATGGACCATGCTAATGGACCATACGCATGAACACTTCATGCTAATGGACCAGTCGCACGACTAAACCAGGAGACTGGATCAGTCGCACGACTGAGACATACGGATCACTCAGTCACACGACTGAACCTTCAGTCGTGCGATTGACTCAGTCACATGCTTTGGTCGCACGACTGAACCATGCTAATGGTCCAGTCATACGATTGACTAACCCTAACCTATAAATACCACTTAATTCATGAAAAAACGTAACACTTTGAAGAATTCGACTCCTACTCGTACCCTAGCTGTCAAGAACGTCCAAGAAAGCTAGTCCAAGTTCATAGATCATTCTTGATCGATTCCTATTCGTTCTTAACGTTTAGTTTATTGTTATATCGATCGGGGTAACGTTCTCACTGATTGGATCGCCAATCAAATAGGATTTCACACTGTTTGAGTTGGTATACACGTAAATCAGTTAGTACTCCATCCAGTACACGGTCCCTAACAGTTCAATCGTGCAATTGACTCATACTTATGGTTCAATCATGCGTTTGGCTCATACTTATAAGTTTGACCTCTTTACACTTTCAACCCTTTAAAGTTGTAACATTTGATAAACATTATGACATTGTAACACCATATGATCATCTCAGACGTGATCCTTTTAGTTTAAGATCGATTGATCACCTCAGATGTGATCCTTTTAATTTAACACTGATTGGTCACCTCAGACGTGACCCATTTTAGTAAGTGATTCAAAAAGTACATCCAGTTGTATAGTCCGTCGATTAATCCTACAAACAACTAGAAAATAGAAAATAACTTAGAAATTTCAAAGAAAACAAGACATATTTTTTGTTGTTTTGGGTTTGAGCAGAACAGTTTCAAGATGATTAGATCATTTCTGGAATGATTCACTATGGAATCATACATGTATAAGAGAATTGTTTGGGAACTCCTTATTAATATGCACTTGATGCAAGATTCTTGTTATGTCTGAGAGTCATTAGCACTTTTAAGAAATCATACTAAAGCTATAAGATGCACATAATGATTTTGACTTTCAAGAATTGCAGTCACCATGATTGTTAGTATGTTTGTCCCTTTAAATCCATACTCAGACTTTTCACTTACAATGGTGATGAATTAGGTTTATTATTTTAACAAGCATTTATGGATCTCACACTTATATGGTAATCAACATTCCTTAGGAGATGTTTGAGTGGTCTACAGGTATTGGACAAGAAGAAACTATTCTAAGAGCTTTCAAAGAGATGCCAAGCCTCAGGTTAGTGCCATCGCACAACCGAGAGGCGCAAACAACAATGAATTCTAGAATATTTATGTTATGCTTATCCTCAGGTCAGTGCCACCACACAGCAGAGAGGCACACAACCTATCTTCTTGTTAGAGCATTTATTTTTTCGTTTGCACACAACACACCAACAACATTAGTCATTAGCTTGATTGCTTTTAGCAGTTTTTACATGTGCTTTGCTCATATTATGGTCATCTGCACACATTTGTGGCGTTTATTTTGCTCGTCACCCCTTATTGGAAACGCATTGATTGTGTTAACCAGGGATAAGATGAGAACCCATAGCAAGTGAACAAGTTAGTTTGAATTTTAATGCACCAATGAAGTCTACTTATCTATTGTGTTGAATCTACCGACACATCATATAATGATCTAGCAACCTCTAGATCTACTTTCTCTAGGTTATCTCAGTAGCCAACTAGTTTAACTATTATTTTTCTTTAGTTGTGCTTAGACTTCTTAGACTTGTTCTTTGAATTTGGCATTTTGAGCACACTAGTTTTGAAGTCCCAACCAATTTGTTCCCTGTGTACTATCATTTTCCATAGACTTTGAATCAGAATCACAGATTTGATTTCATTTCTATTAGCTAAGCTGCACTCCCCCGTTGTTTTTTAAGTAATTAAATAATGCATGAATTAAATACTAGACTAAACTATTCTCCCCCTAAAAATCTAAAACCAAAAATCTTTTTGTGTTTTTGGATTTTAATAGACAGGAAAAGAAAAGAAAATAAATACACTGGTCGGACTACGAACTTTCGTCTTCTTGAATCACATCACTTTTCTTTTTCACGCCATTAATCTCTAAAAGATATAAAAACCTAGGTTTGTCAAATGCTTTTGTGTAGAGGTCGGCGCGCTGAAAATCAATATTAATTTTAACAACATCGATTAATTGTTTTTCAAAACAGTCACGTATAAAATGATACTTAATACCGATGTGTTTAGTTTTAGGATGTTGGACCGACTTTTAGTTACAGCAGTAGCAGCAATATTATCAACAAAAATAAGGGTGTTAGTAAATTGCAAACCGTAGTCGTGCTTTTGCTGTTGAATCCAAATGATTTGCGAGCAACAACTTGTAGCAGCAACGTATTCAGCTTCACATGTTGACAGAGCAACTGAGGTCTGCTTCTTACACTGCCAAGTGACTAACATCTGCCAAAGAACTGACAACCACCATAATCCGAATCACTATACGCTATAAGCTCAAAGTCATCATCATGAGGATACCACAACCTGAGTTTTGGAGTACACTTCAAATAACAAAAAATCATTTTTACTCTGATAAGATGGTTACTTTTGGTTTCGCCTGATATCTGGAGCAAAGACATGTCGCGTACATGATATCAGGACGTGAGGCTGTGAGATACATGAGAGATCCAATCATTCCTCTGTAAGTGGTTGCATCGACCAGATCACCATTTTTGTCGGGTGCCACGTCATGGTTCGTGGCAAGTGGAGTTCCAGCTGCTGAAGCATTCTCCATGTCAAATCGACTGCGGATATCGCCTACATACTCGTCTGATATCGGAAGATTCCTTTGGTGTCTAATCCAACTGTAATCCAAGGAAGAACTTCATCTCCCCCATGGCACTCATCTCAAACTCTGCTTTCATTACAGATTCGAATTCTTTACATAAATCTTCATTTTTGGAACCGAAGATTATGTCATCAACATAAATATTTACCAGCAGTAAGTCGCCATCTTTTTCTTTGATGAACAATGTACAGTCAATCACTCCTCTGCGAAAACCATAATTCACCAGATGAGTTGAGAGTTTCTCATACCAGGCTCTAGGGGCTTGATGGAGCCCGTAGAGATCCTTGTCCAGCATTAAACTCTATCTTGATGATAAGGATCCTCAAAATCCTTCGTATTGGCTGACATAGACCATTTCACGGATTTCACCATGAAGGAATGCACTCTTCACATCTAGTTGATAGACTTTAATCTTCATGTAGGATGCATAAGCTAGAAATATACGTATTGCTTCCATCCTTGCCACTGGTGCAAACACTTCATTGTAGTCTATGCCTTCGACTTGTCGAAATCCTTGAACTACAAGTCGGGCCTTATTCCTGATTATGACCCCTTGGTCATCTTTCTTGCATTTCAGCACCTATTTAGTGCCAATCACCTTAGTACCTTTTGGTTTGTCCACAAAGGTCCATACTCCTAACTTCTTGAACTATAGGAGTTCTTCTTGCATTGCACTGACCCATGCCTCATCGTTTAATGCTTCACTAACATATTTTGGCTCAAATTGAGACACAAAACATCGTTATGCGCCATTGTGAAGATACCCCTTTTCCATTACCGAGGCATAATCAGCTGAGTACAGCTGATTTTTGGTCTGTACTCCCGATCGAACATCCCAATGACATTGTCCAAGGGATGATAAACATTTAGCCGAGATCTGGGAGTTGTTAGAACAACCACCTCATTATCCAGATTGTTAAACTCAGGTTTAGGATCTGTAACTGTTAGAGTAGGAGGTTTCGAAGTGTCAGAGGCATTAGGATTTGATGCTTGTGTACTTTCATTTGTGGAACCTGTTCCTCCTGGTCCATATTAGTAGTCTTAACTACTTCATCATCAGATGAAGACTCACTTACTTCAAGGTCTCCTCCTGAAGGGCTAGCAGAATCATCTAATGGACCAGTTGATGTCGAGTCTGGTGGAGGAAAGTTAAGCACGTTGTACATCATCCTAGCAGAAAGCTCGTCATCAGTATGAGAAGGTGGTAGATTGAAGGATTTAAAGAATCCATCATAGTCAAAGAAGAACGAGGGTCCTTTCCTAGTTGGGGGTTGGTGTATCTTTGACATCGACATTGCACCACACTTATACTTGACCCGTTGAGTTGTTGTAAACTCTCTTGTCTGGTATGCTGTATCCGAGAAAGATCCCTTCTTCTGCCTTTTCGCTAAACTTTCCAGTCTGAGTCTTCTTCAACAATGTGCATGGTCTGCCAAACGGTTCCAGATACTCCAAGTTAGGTTTACGTCGCTGGAGTAGTTCATAACCTGTTTTCCCATGTCGTTTGACCACTAAGACTCGGTTGAGCGTGTAACAAGCATTCACCACTACCTCATTCCAGAATTGAATAGGCAGTTTTGAGTCAGCGCCCAAGACACATACAAGATTGATGTGGTTAGTACGTTATGATCAAGTCAGGTCATACCTAATAACAAGCTATACAAACACCAATATATATTTATTTGTTGATGAGATCATACAAATAAATATTGACACCAATTTAGAAAATGGGTTTTCTAAAACTTTGCTTTTGTAAAAGAACAACATTATATGGATAATTTGTTCATGAGAAATTATTTGCTTCATTATTTAAATGAGTTAAATAATAAAAATAAAAGTGTATTAATGTTATAAAATTAAAAGAGGTTTTAATTTTATAAACTTATGGGTTGAGTGTGTAAGTTTTTTTTTTTATAAAATATCAAAATGGGGGGAACCTCTTTGAATGGATTTCGGCCGCCTAGGGTGGTCCAATCCTAGAGAGTTTTTGTCTTGGTTAATGCAAGACTTTTCAACCAAACACACACACTCTCTTACACACACAAATTGCAAAGATACTCTCTCCAAAAGCCTAAAAATTTTCGAATGTAAGGCAAAAGAAAGCTGAAAATTTCGGATTTTGGGTGAACTTAAAGAATCTCTTGGCTGATTTTTGGGTTCACAAGAAGGAGTTGGGTCTTGGTGTTCTACTACCTAACAAGTTATGTGTTTGTTAAGGCTTGTAGGTATACAAGCTTGAGGACTTCTCTTTTGGAGGCTAGACATTCAAGAGCATCATCATCGTCTTCTCATCCTACATCATCTTGTTCTTGAAAGGTAGTTTTAAGAACACCCATTTGGTTGTTCTTATCGGTTTTGATAGCATTTTATTTCACATACTTGTGATCCTTGTTCTTGGGTTTTGTTTTTGGTTTAAAATGGTTCATATTTTCAGATTGTTAACAACATGTTTAAACCCTAATATCCGTTGCATTTTATAGTTTAAATGGTTAAACTAGCTTTGATAAACTGTTACAAAACCCTACAATGGCATCTAGAGCCGGTTATGTGGAATACTTGTTTCAAAAGTTATTGAAAAGTTAGTTTTCATGGACTTTTCAACCCATTAGGGGCTGTTTTGTTATGGGTGAATGTATCCCTTATATTTCAAGGTTTAATCTTACATGCTTTAGTATAAACCTTGAAAGATTTACATCAAATGGTTGATTATATTATTTGGACAAAACCCTAAAGTTTTGGGTCATGTTAGCCAGAACTTTAAGGTTGAAAAAAGGGGTTCATTGTTGTTCTTGAATGTTGTATTTGATACATATTTTGGTGCATAACATAGCCTTGACCTTATGTGTTTTGGTTTTGATTGATTGTGATTTGTCATGTTGGTTTTGATTCTTGAAAGGGTTGTAATATTTGTGTTTATATTTCGGGTTGTAATTTATTTATTCATTGGTTATGTAATAAATAGATTAGGTGCATTTCTTTTATTAGAAAAATTGTATTAGGATATGATTTTATAAAAGAAGATGCACAAGATGAAGACCCAAAGAAGGACACAAAAGACATGGACACTTGAAGCATTTGGATGTGGATTCAAGTGGGAGTTCATGGACACATTTTTATGTGTCATTGTTAACCCTTAGGAAAGACCTAATGACAACACTTGTGATGGCAAACAAGTGTAGTCAACTTAGTTGCTATGGTTATGCACTTATGTTTGTAAGATTATGCTTGTTTGGTTGTTTGTTCAATGGTTGTTGTTTGATACTTGGATATGCATAACAAACTCATTAACAAAATTAACAAGCTGAAAATTGATGGTTCTTTATCATTAAGTTATTAATAAAAGGTTATTAAAAGGATTAATGATTTTAATAAAAGGGGTTTTATTAAAAAGTGAACCATAGGGTACCTTGTATTTGAAAGCATGCAAATATAAGGTACATAGAGTTTTCTAAACTTGTATTATGAAAACTTAAATTTCTTTTATAAACAAGTTAAACACCATCCTTTTGCACAACACTTGAGTCACTTGGAAACTCTTAATGGGATAAATATCACCTAATCATTTTGAGGGAATTTGTGATTTGAGGTGGGGATACAATATGTGTGAGATAAAGGTCACCTAACTACTTATGTTAGAAAACTCACATGTGTGTGTAAGTAGGGTAACTTGATTTTCAAGCTATGTTAATGGATCACCTACAATGTGGTTTACAATGTGTTGATGGGATAAACATACCGACCACACATATGATGTTTTAGTCGATCCCATACCCTAGAAGTTGCGAAGGGTTGCATTTGTCAAAACGTTGACTACCTTCTTAATTTAAATAATAGGATAAATGCCACCTAACCACTATTTAAATGTAATGTTGGATTCTAGAATTTTAAAATTGTGTAAGACACTTAAAAAGGACTTTAATTATTAAAATGTGAATAATATTGAAAATACTAAAATTGAACTTTGTTAAATTTTATAGATGGCCACCAACAATAATGACAATAATGATATCCCGTCCGCTCACTCACTATCACTAAGGACCATTCTCCAAAAGGAGCGTCTAAACCATAATAACTTTATTGATTGGCTTCGAAACTTGAGAATTGTTCTCAAGCAAGAGAAACGATTGTATATTTTAGACGATCCGATTCCTGATCAACCTAATGAGGAGGATGAGGAGGCCTATAATAATTGGGTGAAATACACTGAGGACTCGGTCCAAGTGTCTTGCCTCATGTTGGAAAGTATGACTCCGCATCTCAAAAAGGAGTATGAACATCATGGAGCATACGACATGATTACCCAGTTGAAGGAAATGTTCCAACAACAACCAAGGGTAGAGCACTTCGAAATGGTTCGAGCACTCTATGCTTGTCGTATGGATGACATCCAATCTGTTTCATCTTATGTACTTAAGATGAAAAGCCACATTGACCGCCTCGAAAGGATTAATTGTCCCATCTCAAATGAGTAAACTACGAATTTGATCCTCAACTCTTTGTCAAAAAGGTTTGATAACTTTGTTATGAATTATAACATGAACGGGTGGGACAAGAACATAAGTGAGCTTCACTCTATGCACAAAACTGCCAAGGCGACCATGGGTAAAAAGGCTTTACCCGTTCTCGCCATCAATGAAGGTGGGAACAAGAAGAGGCCTCACCCCGCACCCAAGGAAAATGTTGCAAAAGGAAAATGATACATTAAGGGAAAGGGGAAGGGAGTGGTAAGAGTGCCACCACCAAAACAAGCGGAGAAGAAGCAAAAGGTTGCTTCAAATGACCCATGCTTCAAGTGTGGGAAGATTGGACATTGCACAAGAAATTGTCCAGTCCATCTCAAAGAGTTGCAAGCTAAGAGGGATGCTGGGCAAACCTCAGGTACAATTTACATGATTCATATTGATCTAAATTTAGAATCCTCTAACACATGGGTATTGGATACCGGATGTGGAACTCACATTTACAACTTATTGCAGGGCTTCAAAAGAAGTAAGGACTTCAAGAAAGGGGATGTTAGCCTATACATGGGGAATGGGGCAAAAGTTCAAGTTGAAGACCGAGGGGACTACATCTTGAAGCTTTCAGATGGTTTGGAAGGAATTTTGAAAAATGTTTTGTATGCTCCTAGTTTGACTAGGAACATTATTTTAGTTTCCCAATTAAGACAATATGGTTATGTAATGACATTTAATGAAAATGAAATTCATATTTCTTTAAATGATATATTTTATTTTAAAGCTATTACCATTAATGGTATTTATGAATTGGTTCATGAAAACACATTATATGATAGCTCATTGTACCAAACCACCACTAAGAAGCTCAAATTGGATTTGAGTGATACCTATCCTTGGCATTTCTGTCTTGGTCATATAAACAAGAAACGCATACAAACACTTCAAAAGAATGGTCTTTTTAAAAGCAAATGAATATGAGTCATTTGATGTATGTGAATCTTGTTCACAAGGTAAAATGACTAAGGCACCTTTTAGTGGCAAATCCAAAAGGGCAAAAGATTCATTAGGCATCATACATTCAGATGTATGTGGTCTTTTTAAACCAATTACTAGGTACAATGAAAGATAGTTCATTACCTTTACTGACGACTATAGTCGATATGGTTATGTGTACTTGTTAAGACACAAAGATGAAGCTTTTGAAATGTTCAAAATCTTCCAAAATGAAGTAGAAAATCAACTCAACAAGAAAATAAAAATTCTCCGCATAGATGGAGGAGGTGAATACCTAAGTGATGTTTTTGTAGATCATCTTAGAAGTTGTGGTATTGTCTCACAACTATCTCCACCTGGAACACCATAACACAATGGTGTGTTCGAGAGGAGGAATCGAACTCTATTGGATATGGTTCGATCTATGATGGCTAGAAGCTCATTGCCTCTATCATTTTGGGGTTTCGCTTTTCTCTCTGCGGCCCGTATCTTGAATATGGCCTCAACCATGAAAGTGGAAATGACACCTTTTGAAATATGGCATGGAAGGGTTCCATCACTATCATATTTAAAGGTATGGGGTTGTGAGGTTTATGTTAAGACTCCCACCTCAAACAAGTTAGAAAGCTGTTCCACTAAGTGTATCTTCTTTGGATATCCTATAGATTCTATGGGATATTATTTCTATGATCCATTGGAACAAAAAGAGTTTGTTACCAAGAAGGCTGAGTTCTTAGAAGCTAAGTTCCTTACGGAAGGAACTAGTAGTAGAACAGTGGATCTTGAGGAAGGTCCAAAACTACAAACCAATACACGTTTGGTTGACATTAGCACTCAACATAAGGATGTTGAGGGTGATCAAATAGTTGATAAATACACACAAAATATTCACAGATCTGGTAGAACTAGTAATCCATGTGAATGATATGGATTTTGCGTAGATGGATGCTATGTGGTAGATTTCGATGAACCAAGTACTTATCGTGATGCAATGTCCAATTTGGATTGTGACAAATGGATTGAAGCCATGAACGAGATGCAATCCGTGTATGACAATCAAGTATGGGACTTGGTTGAACCACCTCTTAACTCCAAGATAGTTGGAAGTAAGTGGGTTTTCAAGAAGAAAACCGATATGTGTGGAAACTTGGATACTTATAAAGCTAGACTTGTAGCAAAAGGTTTCACTCAAACTCAAGGGGTTGATTATGATGAGACCTTCTCACCGGTTGCAATGCTAGAGTCTATTAGGATATTATTTGCCATAGCTGCTTATTATGATTATGAGATTTGGCAAGTGGATGTCAAAACCACTTCAAAGCTTGGCTTGGAAGCTGTTTTTCCATTAAGGATATTGGTGAAGCCACCTATATTTTGGAATAAAGATCTATAGGAATAGATCAAGGCGGTTGATAGGTTTGAATCAAAGTGCATACATTAATAAGATCTTGAAAAGGTTGAAGATGTGTAAGGCCCCTTTCCCTGGATGCTCACCACTAGTCAATCATCGCACATAAAACATATATTTACATTTAACCTTCATAAAACATCGCAGCGGAACATTAAAATAACTTTTCATTTCATTAAAAATGCTTTTGCAAAATAATACAACATTCATCATACAATATCATTTGTTCGCATTACAATACAAAAACATTAAACAAAAGAATGCCATCCAAGATGCCAAGTAGATGTCCCGTGCCATCCTCAGCAATGCTCACCTGCCAACTGGAAAATGCATAAAAAGTCAGCGTTGCTGAGTGAGTTCTAGTTTTATAATAAAACATACTTTATTTTCATTAAAACTGTTATTTAATTTTGCATGTGAACACACATCATATGTACAAATAGATAACATCATTATTATCTTCATCATTAACTTTCAGTCATTCATCATACGTCATTATCATTCACTTTCATTACTTTCATTCCCATTCATTCATACTTTATTACTTTCATTCATACGTTCATCATTACTTCTTTTCATTCCATCATATACATGAACTTTACCCTAGCGTCATGCATAAAGTTGGTACTGGGCCGGGGTCTGTCATAGACCCCCCGTCATGGCGCACAACAGCCTGGCCACAGTACCTAGGGTAACTTCAGGTGTACCATTGTCATATGCTATACCCACCGTCATGCATAAAGCTGATACTAGGCCGAGGTCTATCATAGACCTCCCATCATGGCGCACAGCAGCCTGGCCACAGTATCTAGGGTAAGCGACAAAGGTTCTATACAAATGGTCAATCACAAAGAAAGACCCCGATGTGCATCCTTCTGGGGTAGCTAATGCACAAACTGTTGAACTAACACCCTTTATTGGGTGTGTTCCACATACAAGGCTTGCAAGACCTTCTTTACTTTCCATCGTTTATTAATGCATGCATTCATTCATCATGTTCCACTTTTCATTATCTTCCACTTTACGTTACATAATACTTCAATTTCATTCATAACATTAAATGTAAAGCCATGGGATAATAATCATACAACAAGGAACATATACATAAACAATCAACATTATCATACAAGGCATCATGCATACATATCATACATCATACATACCATCATGCATAAGCATCAAACATACGTCATAACATGCCCATCATAACATCTATGACCTCAAAAGTTAGCTTACATGAACCCCCGGGAACCTCCCAAGTCAAGGCCTAAATTTCACTTTTCCCCAAAAAGTCAGAAAGTTTCTAAGTGTTCATCCGCATTTCTTTTACTTCATCCACATTTCTTTTTGTTCATCCGCATTTGTTTCTATTCATCCTTTGTTCATCAGCATTGACTTTACTCATCCCCATTTCCCATACTTAGTCAATGTTCATCCGCATTTCATCCAATACTCATCCGCATTGACTTACTCAGTGGTTAATGCTCATCCGCATTGACCTTCATTAGTCATCTGCATTGACTTACTTAATGGTTAATGCTCATCCGCATTAACTGTTCATCCGCATTGACCTTCCATTACTCATCCGCATTGACTTACTTAATGGTTAATGCTCATCCACATTATCTGTTCATCCGCATTGACTTTCCATTACTCATCCGCATTTCTTTTGAACACTTGGGCAGATTCTAAAACTTAAACATATGAGCCCTAAACATCAGATTTTAGTTCCCAATCACCATCTATCATGTTCTAAGCTCAAATCTTACCTTCTAAGCCTTAGAAACACAATCATAACATCAAAAAGCATGAACATAGCCCACAATCACACCATACCCGTAATATACATACATTCAACATACGGGTAAAAACCTAGTTTTATAAAGACATAAACTCATGCAATTCCAACCCTAAAATCAGTTAAAAACTAGTAAAAGAGGGGTTCTAGAACTCACCTTTGCAGCTCTTGAGTATGGCTTATTCCAAACTCGTTTGAAATTGAGTTCAAGCACCTAGAAACCCACTAAAAACATACCCGAACACATACAAACACACATAAGCATAAACCCGAGGATATGATAAGTCAAGAACATCATAAACACATGAATTCTTACCTTGAATTCACACTTTTCTTCTTGTTTCTCTTCAGACCCGAGAGCTTTCTGCTGCTCTTGTGTTGATACACATGTACCTAGTTTAGGAGCTTAATGTAAATGTCTGGTATGTCTTATGTATATGTAATGAATGAGTTGAGTGAAATACAATATGTGATTGATGCTTATAATGTTTAATGATTCATTGTTTATTGTGTGTTAAAGTATATTGAACTAACTATATATGTTTGAGGTTATTGTGCATAGTTCTTAGTCAATAATGATTGAGAAACGTGTTCAAACTTAATTGTATGAAGTCTTCATGAGAATGGACCATACTAATGGACTATACGCATGAATAGTTCATGCTAATGGACCAGTCGCATGACTGAACCAGGAGACTGGATCTGTCGCACGATTGAGACATAAGATTGACTCAGTCGGATGACTAAACCCTCAGTCATGCATATGGATCAATTGCATGATTCAGTTGCATGACTGAACCATGCTAATGGTTCAGTCGCATGATTGGAAAACCTAACCTATAAATACCACCTAATTCGTGGAAAAACGTAACACTTCAAGACTTTTGACACATATTCGTACCCTAGCTGTCCAGAGACTCCTGTTCCAAGTTCATAGTTCTCAGTTGATCCTGTTCTAATCGTTCTTAACATTTCTTTAATCGTTAGATTGATCGGGACTACGTTCTCACTGATTGGATCGCCAATCAAATAGGATTCCACACTATTTAATATGGTTTCATGCATTATCAGTTAGTAATCTGTACGTACACGGTCCTAACAAGTGGTATCAGAGCTTTGGCTCTTGATTTTGCGTGTGATTCAATTAGTTTTGGTGTATATGTATTCAAAAGAGGCAACTTCTTTGAGTAAAACAGTGTGTTTTCGACGTCTCCAGGTCTCAAAGTTTACTTTTTTTGGCATACGGCAGATTAGGGTTCTTGAATAATCGTGTTTTTGTGGCAAAGTGTCAAAAACCTTCGATTTCGCAAAAACAACGGTCTTCAGTCGCGCGATTGGCCTAATCCCACGACTGAACTCAATCGCACCTCCCATTCGCATGATTGAACTCAGCCACTCACTCATTCATACGACTGAACAACCCCATTCTTTGTCTCCAATCGCACACTCCATACATACAACTGAATCCAATCGCACGATTGAATTCATTCGCACCTTCATTCGCACGACTGAGTAATCTGCATTAGCCATCCGTGTTTGTCCAATCGCACGATTGACTTATTCATATCAATCCATTCACACAAGTTTAAAGTTCACAAGGTCAAAGTTTAAAGAGATGGAAGATTAGTACTCTGTGTTTACTGCCGGAAGGGACTCTTGCATCTAGAACCTTTTTCTTCTGGAAAATGAAATTAGGAATCATAATAAACCACCTAAACTTATAACGTTAGATGTTACCCATAATGGAAGCAGCGATTCGAGATCTATCTTAATAGAGTTGATCCCAACCTTTGGGAATCTATTGAGACAGGGTATAGTACGCCGGTTGGTGCTGATGGTGTTAAATTAACCTTGGGTGGTATGTTTGACAGCCAGAAAGCAAAGTACAATGTTAAAAAGAAGGTTTATGCCCTGTTGACAAGCAAAGAAGTTATGGGAAGCTTTGGAGAAACCATATGACGGGAATGCAATGTTGAAAGCTTTAAAGGCAAAGGCTCTAAAGAAGGAGTTTGATAACTTCTCTTCGATGGGGAAAGAAAGCTTGGATGATGTTATAGACAGATTCTACCATCTAATGAGTGAGCTGCACACTCATGGGGTCACAACGTCAATGGAAGATAAAGTGTCAAGCTTTGCTGACAGTTTGCAAGAGAAGTGGGACTCGTTTGTATCTAACTTGAGACATAACAATATACTGGCAAAATTATACATAAACGACTTCATCATGAAATTGAGGGAGGAGGAGCTGAAGATGAAGTACAGGTCACAGAAAAGATCCTACGACCAGAATCCTTCACTGTATAACTCATCTCCCAACCCAACCAGTTCAGGAGCACCACTTCTAATAGCGTTTGTGTCGAGTTCAATTGCTCCTTCTCAAACCACAGCTTCAGGATCTAAAATGTCAGGGTCATCTAGTACCCAATATATCACACCTGAAGCAAATGCTACTAAGTTGAAGACCGAGAATCTCGGTAATATTACAGTGGAGGTTGCAAAGGAGCATATGGACCTTCTCATAGTGGTTGTTCATTCTTATGATGGTCTAGTTGTAGGAAATCTAAGAAATTGTCATCTGGCGGATGAAGATTACGAGCAGGTGGACGAGAATGAACTAGAGAGAATGGATAAAATGTGGGCTTTGGCAAGTGCTGTCAGGAGAGAGAAAATGTTTGTGAAAAAGACTGGACAAAACTTGGTAGCCACAAAAGACACTACTTTTGGTTTCGACAAAACCAAAATTACCTGCTTTAACTATGGAGAAAATGGACATTTCAAACGTGAATGTGTAAAGCCAAGAAGACAGGTAACGGGAATCCATTCTCATCTTTCAACTGTCAAGACAAACCCACAAGTGGAGCTACCTCGTCAAGCAAAGAGACAAAGGCCTTGACTGCTCAAGGTGACAAAGGATAGGATTGGACCTTCAGTTTTGTGTCTCTGGGTGAATCAAACATTGCCCATGTCGAGGGTTTGGATGATGACTCTACAAGTGAAGGTGAAATCGTATTTGAATTAGTGATGTCAGATAATAAAGAAATTGTTAATATGGTCAATTACCTGATTGAAGAAGAACTCAGAATGACATGTTCAGAATCTCCAGCATCCGAAGAGTCAAACTCTGCATTGATGGCTGATTCAACCGAGTCTTCACTGGTAAGTACCAAAGACCAACTCTTTGAAAATCATGCTTGTAATGAATGTAACAAATTTAGAGAAAGCATAGATTTAAAATTGCTAGGTTATTAGGCCACAATGATAGCTTAGTAAATGATTTACAACTATGTACAGAAGCAAATCGTATTTTAAAACAAAATGAGCATAGTTATAAAGAGAAAATAGAAATTTTAAATAACTAAGGGAAACAACGGTTGTTGCTTTTAATAAAGCTAATGATATAAAGTTCTATTTAAACTCCCTAGAAGAAACTAAGAAAGAAAAAGCAATTTTAGAAGTCGAAGTCAACTCATTAAAACAAAAACTGCACAGTTGGACCGGTTCTTCTCACATAGTTCAACACTTAGTGAAAGAACGAAATAACAGGGAGGGGTTGGGTTACAAAGTGGTTCCACCACCACATGAGATCATGTTAAATGCTAAATGTAGACCAGTAAAAAACAATCCAATTAAGGATCATGTGGTGTCCACTCCTCTAGTTAGTGATCCGGATTCCACGGGTAAACTGGTGAATTCTGTCACTAATCAGAAGGAGGCTACTTTGACATCTAAAGGTAAGATGCCTATTGTAAATTTGGATGAACAAATTGAAAAGGTTAATGTAAAGTCAGGTTCAAACATGTCTGTTTCTAAACCCAAAACGACCAAACCAGTTAACCAACCACGTGCTCCTCGTCACAGTCCAAATAAACAAAAGGCTAAAGATATTAAAAACGTTCAAACAATAAATTTTGTTAAAGAAGAAAAAACATCTAAACAAGAAGTGTCCAAACCCAACCAGACTCGTGCTGCACCTGTATCACACTCAACCACACATAAACAATTTCCTCAACATGTAGAAGGTAGATCATGCTACAGTTGTGGAAAGAGAGGACACATCGCTTCTAATTGTCCTTATTATCAGACACCAAGAAAGAAAATTGAACTCTATGATACTAAATCAATTTCTTTGAAAAGGACTTCTATTACTCCACCAAAAAGAAGTAATGAACCTAAAGTTCAAACCGTAAGCCAGTCGTCTGTTTATCACAAACAGGCCTTACACAAAACTGGCTTATGGAAAGAAAAGTAAAGTCAAGTCTAGTGTCTGATAATGAGAACAATAAGAAGAAAGATATGCCCTTACCCTCAAATGGATAGTGGGTTGAGTTCATGATGTCTGATTCCTCTGGGTCACCCAAGCAGTTAGGGCTTGGGTCCCAAACCTAAACTGATAATTTTCTCTGAATGTACAGGGTGTCCGTTACAGTGCTATCACAAACACCTGGATTTTTGATAATGGGGCATCTAGGCACATGACCGGGAACCTGTCTCTCCTTTCAAATGTCAAACAAATTATAGGGGGACATGTATCATTTGCTGGAAATAAAGGAGGATACATCACCGCTCAAGGCGAAGTAGGAAACCAGAAAGTAAAGTGTGATAAGGTTAGCTATGTTCAGCAATTACAGAATAACTTGCTTTTTGTATCCCAGATATGCGACAAAGGATTCAAGGTTGTTTTTGACAACAAGAAGTGCTATGTATTGAAGTCCACAACAGATCATCAAGCTCAATGCTTCTTGTCAAAGGCAACTGAGAGGGACTCGATCTCCTGGCATAGGAGAATGGGACACATAAATCCATGGAAGATGAATCATCTGATTCAGAATGATTTAGTGAATGGTGTTAATGTTAAGAACTTTCAACTTCTGGATTTTTGTGTAGCATGTAAGAAAGGTAAATAGACCAAGAAGTCTCACAAGGCAAAGAAAGTAAATTCCATTGAATTGCCTCTCGAACTTCTACACACGGATCTGTTTTGTCCTATGAGCACCAAGAGCATCGCTGGTGATTTGTACTGTTATGTAGTCACTGATGACTACTCCAAATTCTCTTGGGTAATGTTTCTGAAATCTAAATCAGAGACATTTGAATCGTTCAAACAGCTAGTGACCGCATTTGAATCTCTCTACAAGCTGAAAATGCGACAGATTCGTTCAGACAACGGCACAGAATTCAAGAACCAGTGGATGGAGGCATTCTGCAAAGAGAAAGGAATTGTACATCAGTTCACATCTACCTACACTCCACAAATGAAAGGAGTTGCTAAATAGAAGAACAAGAGATTGATAGAGACAGCACGAACAATGCTAGCAGACTCGAATCTGCCCATCCAATTTGGAATGAGGCAGTTGCCAATGCATGTTACACCCTAAATCGAGTCCTAGTGGTCAAACGTCATGGTAAAACGTGTTACAAGTTGCTCCAGCGATGTAAACCTAATCTAGAGTACCTCGAACTATTTGGCGCACCATGTACGCTGCTAAAGAAAACTCAGTTAGGAAAGTTCAGTAAGAAGGCTGAAGAAGGGATTTTTCTAGGATATAGTATACTGAACAAGAAAGTTTATAACAACTCAACGGGTCAAGTAGAATTGTGGTGCAACATTGACGTTCAGAGATACACCACCCCCTGCTGGAAAGGGACCCACATTCTTTTTCAACTATGAAGGATTCTTTAAGTCCTTCAACATCCTTCTCTCCCCTCCTGATGATGAGTTGTCGACCAAAATGATGTACGATGTCTTAAACACACCGTCACTAGACTTGACAACATCATGTTCACAAGGAGAGTCTTCTAGTCCTTTAGGGGAGGCACTTGAGGTAAGCAACTCCTCCTTTGATGATGAAGAAGTGGAGAATGATTAGGTGGATCAGGAGGAACATGTTCCTGCTACTGAAAGTACACAAGTATTAGATGTTGATGCCTCTGACACTTTGGAACCTCACACTCCAATGACTATCCCTATTGAACCAAGAATTCAAAACCTGGATCAGGAAGTAGTTGTACCCACCACTCCCGGATCTCGACTAAATGTCTATCATCCTCTAGACAATGTCATAGGGGATGAAAAATCGGGAGTACAGATAAGAAATTAGCTATACTCAGCTGATTATGCCTCAGTCATGGAAAAAGGCTATCTTAACGACGGTGCTTATCGATGTTTTGTGTATTAATTTGAGCCAAAATATGTAAGTGAAGCCTTAAACGATGAGGCATGGGTGAGTGCCATGCAAGAATAACTCCTACAATTCAAGAAGTTAGGAGTTTGGACACTAGTGGATAGACCAAAAGGTGCTAAGGTCATTGGAACTAAATGGGTCTTGAAATGCAAGAACGATGACCAAGGGGTCATATTTCGAAACAAGGCTTGGCTTGTTGTTCAAGGTTTTAGACAAGTCGAAGGAATCGATTACAATGAAGTGTTTGCACCTGTAGCTAGAATGGAAGCAATCCGTATCTTCCTAGCCTATGCATCTTACATGAAGATCAAAGTTTATCAACTAGATGTCAAGAGTGCATTCCTTCATGGGGAAATTCATGACACGATGTATGCCAGTCAACCCGAAGGATTTGAGGATCCTTACCATCAGGACAGAGTTTACAAGCTGGATAAGGCTCTCTACGGGCTCCATCAAGCCCTGAGAGCATGGCATGAGAAACTCTCAACTCATCTGGTGAAACACGGCTTTCGCAAAGGAGTTATTGACTACACATTGTTCATCAAAGAAAAGGATGGTGACTTACTGCTCGTACAGATTTATGTTGATGACATAATTTTCGGCTCTAAAAACGAAGAGTTATGTAAAGAATTTGAATCTATCATGAAAGTAGAATTTGAGATGAGCGCAATGGGGGAAATGAAGTTCTTCCTTGGATTACAGGTGGATCAGACACCAAAAGGAATCTTCCTGCATCAGACTAAATATGTAGGTGACATCCTCAGTCGGTTTGACATGGAGAATGCTTCAGCTGCTGGAACTCCACTTGCCACGAACCACGATGTGGCACCCGACGAAAATGGTGATCTGGTTAATGCTATAATGAATAGAGGAATGATTGGATCCCTTATGTATCTCACAGCCTCTCGTCCTGATATCATGTATGCAACGGGTCTTTGTTCCAGATATCAGGCGAAACCAAAAGTCAACCATCTCATAGGAGTTAAAAAAATTTTCCGTTATCTGAAGGGTACTCCACACTCGGGTTGTGGTATCCTCATGATAATGATTTTGAGCTTACAACGTATAGTGACTCAGATTATGGTGGTTGCAAAATGAATTACAAGTCAACATCAACAGGATGTCAGTTCTTTGGTAGACGGTTAGTCACCTCGCAGTGTAAGAAGCAGACCTTCGTTGCTTTGTCAACATGTGAAGCTAAATACGTTGCTGCTGCAAGTTGCTGTTCACAAATCATCTGGATTCAACAGCAAATGCGCGACTATGGTTTGCAATTTTCTAACACTCCTATCTATGTTGATAATTCTTCTTCTATAGCTGAAACAAAAAATCCAGTCCAACATCCTAAAAATTAAACACATCGGTATTAAATATCACTTTATACGTGATTGTTTTGAAAAACATTAATCGATGTGGTTAAAATAAATACAGATTTTCAACGCGCCGACCTCTACACAAAAGCATTTGATAAACCGAGGTTTATATATCTATTAGAGGTTAATGGTGTGAAAAAGAAAAGTGATGTGATCACAGAGGAAGAGAATGCTTAGTCTAACATTTTTTATTTTATTTTCTTTTATTTTCTCTTATTTTATTTTCCTGTTCATTAAAAATTCAAAAACACAAAAATATTTTCGGTTTTAGAATTTTAGGGGGAGAATAGGTTAAACTAGTATTAAATATATTAGTTGCTTTATTTAATTACTTAAAAAAAGAAAAGAAAGAAAACAAGGGAGAAGGACAGCTTAGCTAAAAGGAAAGTAATCAAATCTGTAATACTGATTCAACGTTTATGGAAAATGATAGTACACATGGAACTGATTATTTGGGACTTCAAAAGAGTTTAGCTTATTAAAATGCAAAATTCAAAGTTTAAATCTGAAAAGTCTAAGCAAAATAAAAGGAAAAATGATAGTAAAACTAGTAGGCTACCAAGGTAACATAGAGAAAGTAGACCTAGAGGCTGCTAGTTCGTTATATGATGTGTCAGTAGATTCAGCACAATAGATAAGTAGACCTCATTGGTGGTTTAAAATTCAAACTAAGTTGTTCAACCTGCTGTGGGTTCCCATCTTATCCATTGTTAACACAATCAGCGCTGTTCCAATAAGGGGTGAAGAGCAAAATAAATGCCATATATGTGTGCGGACGACCATAGAAATGAGCAAAGCACATGGAAAAATGCAAAATGCAATCAAGCTAATAACTTATGTTGTTGGTGTGTTATATGCAAAAAGAAAATAAATGCTCTAACAAGAAGATAGGTTGTGTGCCTCTCTGCTGTGCAGTGGCACTGACCTGAGGATAAGCATAACCTAAATATTCTAGAATTCATTGTTGTTTGTGCCTCTTTGCTGTGCGATGGCACTGACCTGAGGCTTGGCATCTCTTTGAAAGTTCTTAGAATAGTTTCTTCTTCAAATATACCCGTAGACCGCTCAAAAATCTCCTAAGGAACGTTGATTACCATATAAGTGTGGGATCCACAAATGCATGTTGAAATAATTAAATCTTAACTCACCACCAATGTGTGTCAAAAATCTGTGTATGGATTTAAGAGGACAAGTATACTGACAATCGTTGTGAGCTGCAGTTCTTGAAAGTCAAAATCATTGTGTGAATCTTGTAGCTCTAGTATGATTTCCTAAAATTGCTATTGACTCTCAATGAAAACAAGGATCTAGCATCAAAATTTTTTATTAAAATGTCCCAAATGATTCTGATATACCTGTATGATTCCATAATGAATCGTACCAGAAATGATAAACTAGAATTAAAGCTGTGCTGTCCAGGAAGTAAAATTGATTAGAATTACTCTAATAAGTTTAAATCCATCTCAAATCAAAAATACAAAAATATGACTTAATTTTTGTTTTTAATTTCTAGTTGTTTTATTTATTTATTTTTTAGTCATTTAGTAGGTAAAAGTTGGACTATGCATCGCAATTCAATCTATGAAACACTCACTTAAAACGGGTCACGTATGAGGTGACCAATCGAGTTTTTTAAGTTAAAAGGATCACGTGTGAGGTGATCAACAGTTTTCAAATTAAAAAGGTCATGTCTGAGATGATCAACGGGCATATTGTCTTATCAATAACTAACAAGTAGATTGTTGAAAGTGTATGAGGTGAAACTCATAAGTATGAGCCATTCGCACGACTGGACCATAAGTATGGACCAGTCGCACGATTGGATCATACGTATGAGCCCAATCGCATGACTCAACCACACGTATGGACCAGATGTATGATTGGACCATAAGCATGGGTCAATCCATATGATTGGATCACCAGAATGAACAAATCGCACGAATGGAGGTGACCGAATGAGTCAGTCGCACGACTGAAACCTAGTCGCATGACTGAACGTGACCGAATGAGCTAGTCGCACGATTGAGCCCCAGTTGCAAGAATGAAACGTGCAAATAGGTCCAGTCGCACGACTGAAAGTAAACCTAGTATAAATAGAGCAGAGTCGATCGCATTTAGTCACCAAACCTAAATCGCTCTCTATTCGTATGACTACACCCAAACTCGGCCAAAATTTTGTTTGAGCTTTCTATGCCTGGTCTTGTTGATTCTAACGATTATCACTTACATCTACAGGTACCGTGCAAAGATCCCGACCTAAACATTCCATTAAATCAAGCCCTAATTGACGGATTTTGTTCAAAATAAGAACCGAGCCTAAGTTGTCAAAATAAACCTATAAAATGAACTAAATCGCGAACTTAAAGAGCATTAGATGTTATTTAGAGTATTGCGAGTCTAATGAGCCAATCCACAACGTTTAACATCAAGTTTAGCCCAAAATTTGAATATAAATTGAAAAAACAACAAGTTATGCGAATGGACACACCGATGAACTTCAATCGCATGACTGAGCTGGGCGAATGACTCAATCGCACGAATGACATGGACGAATGGCTCAATCGCACGAATGAACCATGCATCTGAGTTCAGTCGCATGACTGGTTCAACCATATGGTATAGCATACGACTAAGCTCAGTCGCAGGGTCAATCGTACGAACGAGCTCAATCGCACGACTAAGGCTCAGTCGCACTGTCCATTCGCACGACTAAACATAATGTTTTCAAGCTTATTAAAGTTCAAATTGTTAGACCTCATATGCCCAAGACACATACAAGATTGATGTGGTAAGTACGTTATGATCCAAGTCAGGTCATACCCAATAACAAGCTATACAAACACCAATAAATGTTTGTTTGTTGATGAGATCATACAAATAAACATTGACACCAATTTAGAAAATGAGTTTTCTAAAACATTGCTTTGTGGTAGAACAACATTATATGGATAGTTTGTTCATGAGATATTATTTGTTTCATTATTTAAGTTGGTTAAATAATAAAAAATAAAAGTGTGTTATGGTTATAAAATTAAAAGGGGTTTTAATTTTATAAAATCTTATGCTTGAAAGAGTATTTTATAAAACTTTCAAATGGGAGGGAAACCCACTTTGGGTTTATGATTTCGGCCGCCCATATGGGCTGTTGGCAGCTTGTGTTTTGTCTTGTTCTTTGCAAGACTTAACTCACTCTTTCACTCAACCATCTAACTCACTTTTCTCTCACACACACAAAGCAAAAACCTCTCTCAAAGAACAATCAATTTCGTTCAAAAGGGAAGAAAGAAAGGGCTGGAAAATCGTTTTTGTTGGCAGCACTTCAAGATCTTCTTGGCTGATTTGGATTGTTCAAAAGGGAGTACATCTTGGTGTTTTTCTACCTAACAAGATTAGGTGTTTTTTTAGGCTTGTGGGTATACAAGCTTGAGGCTTTCCTTTGAAGGCTACACTTTCAAGAACGTCATCTCTTTCATCTACAACATTTGCACTAGAAAGGTTGTTTTCTATTAACACCCTATGGTTGTTTTGTGTGTTTGATAGCATATTTTTTAACATACATTTCGATCCTCATTCTTGGGTTCGTTGGTGGTTTAATATGGAAAAAATTTCAGATTATAAAACATATGTTAAACCTCTTTTTCCGCTGTGTTTTCATAGTTTAAATGGTTAAACTAAGTGTTTTACATGTGACAAAACCCAACAATGGCATCTAGAGCCGGTTATGTGGAATATGTGCTTCAAAAGGTCTTGAAAAATTAGTTTTCATGGACTTTTTCAACCCATTAGGGGCTGCTTCGTTGTGGTTTTATGAATCCCTTATATTTCAAGGTTTAATCTTGCATGCTTTGGTTTAAACCTTGAAAGATTTACATCAAATGGTTGATTATGTTGTTTGGACAACCTTAATTTTTAGTTTATGTTGGCTGAAACTTTAGGGCTGAAATAAGGGATTCTTTGTTGTTCTTGGATGTTGAATGTGTTTCATATTATGGTGCATAACATAGCCTTGGCCACATGTGTTTGGTTTTGGTTGATTGTTGTATGTCATGTTGGTTTGTTTCTTGAAAGGGTTGTAATTTGTGTTTTGCATCTTGGGTTGTAATTTATTTATTCATTTGTTTATGTAATAACTAGATTAGGTGCATTTATTTTATTATAAAAATTGTATTAGGATATGATTTTTGTAAAAGAAGATACACAAGATAAAGACTCAAAGAAGGACACAAAAGACATGGACACTTGAAGCATTTGGATGTAGATTCAAGTGGGAGTTCACAGACACATTTTGATGTGTCATCTTCACCCTTAGGAAAGACCTTATGACAACACTTGTGATGGCAAACAAGTGTGGTCAATTTAGTGGCTATGGTTATGCACCCATGTTGTATGTTTATGCTTGTTTGGATGTTTGTTGTTTGATTGTTTGGTTGATATTTGGATATGCATTACAAACTCATTAACAAACTTAACAAGCTGAAAATTTAATGGTTCTTTATCATTAAGTGGTTAATAAAAGGTTATTAAATGGATTAATGGTTTTAATAAAAGAGGTTTTATTAAAAGTGAACCATAGGGTACCTTGTATTTGATAGCATGCAAATATAAGGTACATAGAGTTTTCTAAACTAACATTATGAAAACTTAAATTCCTTTAAACAAGTTTAACACCATCCTTTTGCACAACACTTGAGTCATTTGGAAACTCTTATGGCATAAAGGTCACCTAACCATTTTGAGGGAACTTGTGATTTGAGGTGGGGATACCATATTGTGGGATAAGGTCACCTAACCACTTATGTTAGAAAACTCACATATGTGTGCAAGTAGGGTAACTTGATTTGCAAACCATGTTAAATGGATCAACTATAATATGGTTTACAAAGGTGTTGATGGGATAAACATGCCGACTATACATATGATGTTTAAAGTCGATCCCATACCCTAGAAGTTGCAAAGGGTTGCAATTGTCAAAACGTTGACTACCTTGTTAATTTAAATAATGGGATAAAGGTCACCTAACCACTATTTAAATGTAACATTGGATTCTAGATTTTAATATTGTGTAAGACACTTAAAGGGGTATTAATTATTAAAATATGAACAATATCGAAATTACTAAAATTGAATTTTGCTATATTTTGTAGATGGCCACCAACAATAATGATAACAATAAAATCCCGACCGCTCACTCACTATCACTAAGAACCATTCTCTAAAAGGAGCGTCTAAACCATAACAATTATTGATTGGTTTCGAAACTTGAGAATTGTTCTCAAGCAAGAGAAGCGATCATACATATCAGACGATTCGATTCCCAATCAACCTAGTGAGGATGATGAGGAGGCCTATAATAATTGGGTGAAATACACTGAGGACTCGGTCCAAGTGTCTTGCCTTATGTTGGCAAGTATGAGTCCAGATCTCCAAAAGGAGTATGAAAATCATGGAGCATACGACATGATAACCCAGTTGAAGGAAACGTCCCAACAACAAGCATGGGTTGAGCTCTTCGAAATGGTTCGAGCACTCCATGCATGTTGTATGGACGACACCCAATCTGTTTCATCTTATGTACTTAAGATGAAAAGCCACATTGACCGCCTCGAATGACTGAATTGTCCCGTCTCGAAAGAGTTGGCTACGGATTTGATCCTCAACTCTTTGTCAATAAGGTTTGACAATTTTGTCATGAATTACAACATGAACGGGTGGGACAAGAACATAAGTGAGCTTTACTCTATGCTCAAAACTGCCGAGGCGGCCATGGTAAAAGGGTTTTACCCATTCTCACCATCAATGAAGGTGGGAACAAGAAGAGGCCTCACCCAGCTCCCAACAAATGTTGCCAAGGCTAAAGGGAACATTAGGGGAAAGGGAACGGGAGTGGTAAGAGCGCCACCACCAAAACCAGCAGAGAAGAAGCAAAAGGTTGCTTCAAATGACCATGCTTTAAGTGTGGGGAGATTGGACATTAGGCAAGAAATTGCCCAGTCCATCTCAAAGAGTTGCAAGCAAAGAGGGATGCTGGGCAAACCTCAGGTACATGTTTCATGAACCATATTGGTCTAAATTTAATATCCTCTAACACATGGGTATTGGATACCGGATGTGGAACTCATATTTGCAACTTATTGCAGGGGTTAAAAAGAAATAAGGACTTCAAGAAAGGGGATGTGAGCCTCTACATGGGGAATGGGGCAAAGGTTCAAGTTGAAGCCGAGGGGACTACATCTTGAAGCTTCCAAATGGTTTGGAAGTAATTTTGAACAATATTTTGTATGCTCCTAGTTTGACTAGGAACATTATTTCTGTTGCCCAATTAAGACAATATGTTATGTTTTGTCATTTATTGAGAATGAAATTCATGTTTCTTTAAATGGCACGTTTTATTTTAAAGCTAGTCCTGTTAATGGTATTTATGAATTGGTTCGTGAAAACACATTATATGATAGCTCATTGTACCAAACCACCACTAAAAAACTCAAATTAGATTTGAGTGATACCTATCTTTGGCATTTCCGTCTTGGTCATATAAACAAGAAGCGCATACAAACACTTCAAAAGAACGGTATTTTAAAAGCAAATGAATATGATTCATTTGATGTATGTGAATCTTGTTTACAAGGTAAGATGACTAAGGCACCTTTTAGTGGCAAGTCCGAACGGGCAAAAGATTTATTAGGCATCATACATTCGGATGTATGTGGTCCTTTTAAGCCGATGACTAGGTACCATGAAAGATACTTCATTACCTTTACCGATGACTATAGTCGATACGGTTATGTGTACTTGTTAAGACATAAAGATCAAGCTTTTGAAATGTTCAAAGTCTTCCAAAATGAAGTAGAAAATCAACTCAGCAAGAAAAAAAAATTCTCCGCACCGATAGAGGAGGTGAATGTTGGATTCTATATGCCCAAGACACGTATAATATTGATGCGGTTAGTACGTTATGATCCAAGTCGGGTTATACCCAATAACAAGCTTTGCAAACACAAACAATTATTTAATTGATGATATGATCATGCAATTAAATAATCACACCAAATTTAGAAAATAGGTTTCTAAATGTTGCATTTGTAGTGGAACAAATTATAAGGATATTTTGTTGATGAATTTTATTATTTGTAATGTTTTAAATAGGTTTAAGTAACATTAAATAATAAAATGAAAGAGTCATTTAAATTAAAAGGGGTTTAATTAAATAATGTACATGACCTTTTAATGTGTGATTTTTTTAAAAAAATTTGGGTGGGAAAACCCCTTCTAGAAGGCTGATTTTCAGCCTCCCAAGGGTCCAATGGGATCATTTGAATTTTTCTTGAAAACACACATTAGAAAGAGTGTGCAAAAAACCTTTCATACACATCATTTCACACAAAAGGATTCTTCTTCTCTCCTAAAACTCTCTCGGCCAGCAGGAAGTTTTAGGGAGCCTTTTGATTGATCTTGGTGTTCTTGTCCCTAGCAAGAAGGTGTTTGCTATAGAGCTTGGGGTATACAAGCTTGAGAGGACCTCCCTTTTGGTGCCTTAGTCGTTTTCTTGGAGCATATCCTCATCCACTTCGACTCTTTTGCTGCTGAAAGGTAGTTATGGCAGCCTCTTTATCGCTGTCCATAATGTATGTTTGGTGTTTACATAGCTAGTCTTATTCACATATAAAAGGTCCTTTGTTCTTGGGTTTGTTGTAACTTTATAATATCAATTTGAAACTGAAATTTTCAGTTTATAAACTATGTTATAAAGTTTATTTCCGCTGCGTTTTCACAAAGTTTAAATGGTTAAACTATGTTTCAGGTTCTAACAAACCCCAACATTGGCGTCTAGAGCCGGTTGTGTAGATAGCTAGCTTGTTTTGTCCTTGAAAAATTCGTTTTATGGGACTTTAAAACCCCTTTAGGGGCTGCTATATTCATGTATTATGAAACCCCAAACTTTCAAAGTTATATCACACATGCTTGTGATTAAACTTTGAAAGACATGTATGTTGTATTGTTTGTTTGTTTGGACAAGATAAAACCCGAAATTTCAGTTTATGTTGGCTGAAATTTCATGAGTTTTAGTGGGGATTCATTGTTGTTTTGGATTATATGATAATTGTTCATTATGGTGCATAACCTAGCCCTTGACCTTGTGTTATTTGGATGATTGTAATGGTTGTATTTATTCATTCAATTGGGTTGTATAATCATTTATTTGTGTTTGGTTTAAAGTGTAATTTATTTATTATTGGGATGTAATAAATAGATTAGGTACCTTTCATTTTACTAGAAATCTTGTATTAGGATATAATATCTTGTAATATGAAGATGTACGCGTTACAAGCACAAAGGGAAGACACAAGAAACATGGAGCATTTGGATGCGGTTTCAAGTGGGAGTGTTGGACCAAAAGAACCAATGAGCCTGATCAGAAAAACCTCTAAGTCCCACAGACATTACAACTGCTGAAGAAGATCACAACAGCTGAAGACATCAGCTGATCACAAAGTCTGAAGACAAGAACTGAAGACTACTACTGAAGACAAAGTCTGAAAGTAAAGTACTGAAGACAAAGTCTGAAGCTATCAGCTGAAGACAAAGTCTGAAAGTAAAAGTCTGAAGAACAAAGTCTGAAGAACAAAGACTAAAGACCAAAGTGATCAGTAGTTGTCACAACATCTGAAGTTATCAACTTTAGTAGTTGTGATGGTTTCCTTTCAGTACTTGTAATTTAGTTTCAGTAGTTTTATGTTTCTTGTACTTAGCATTCTCTGAGATGTAATCAGTAGTTGAGAACATTCTCAGTAGTTTGCATAGTTTTAGTAGTTTGAATAATTCTGTTAGATTCACTATCAAGTGACATCAGCAGACGTCACATATCCTATATAAGGAATGTTGACCTAATTGTAAAGTGTGACATTGAGCCACCACGAAAGCATATGAATGAAATATCTCTTTTGCAGAATACTCTTTTTCTATAACCATTTACTGTTACATTGAATATCAATTGTGTTCTTGTGATTGTTTAATTCGTTGTTTGAATTTCCGCTGCAATACTCTCTAATCAATCAAACTTAGATCACTGATCCTAACAAATGGTATCAGAGCTTGGTTAATCATTGATCGATCTAACAATTGATCATTGAAACTGCTATTTGATATCTAAGCTTGATTGAATTAGCATATTTGCAAGAATTGGTTATAGATCATTGAATTTCTGCTGCTTTCGTTTATCTGCTTTGAGTTTTCTCTTGGTTCATATTGAGTTCGTTGTGTTTTGCACTAAATCAGTTAAAACTGAATTGAATTTGGTTGAATCTGAGAATGACTACTCCTTCTAATGACCCTCACAATACTGGTTCCTCAACCAAGCCTTCGATGCTGGTTAGGACTGAGTATAACATATGGCAACAAAGAATGCTTCATCACCAATCTGTTAACAGTTCAGGTTGTTGGACATCTGTGGTACATGGTCCACACAAGCCTATGGTGAACAATCTGGAAACCAACCAAATGGTTCCAAAGAAGAAGGAACAATACTCAGATGAGGATCGAAAACTGTTTGAGATTGATGCTAAAGCACATGGAATTCTGGCCATGGCACTGCCGAATGAAATCTATTCTGGGCTTATGCATCATGAAACTGCTCATGACCTCTGGAATGCATTGAAGGAACAATTTGGTGGAATAGATGAATTCTTAGCAAACAACAGAGAAATCCTTGCCCAACAATATGAGACATTCTCTCATAGGAAGGGTGAGTCACTGACTCAACAGTTTGAGCGTTTTTCCTGTTTGATCTCTGAGCTGAAAATGGTCAAACATGAATACACTAATAGTCAGATGAACAACAGATTCCTCAGATCACTACCTGAGAGATGGGACACATATACCATTGTCCTACGCTCCAGTGCAAATCTGGATAGTCTATCTCTCACCCAACTCCATGGGAAACTGCTTACATTTGAAAGAGAGATAGAGCAGAAAAGGAAACTGGCATCATCAGGAAAGCTCACTAATGACTTTGTACCAGGGAACACTGCCTTCGTTGGTCATGAGTCAGAATATGCTGCATCAGAAAGCAATTATGATGAGCATATAGATTTCTCCTCAAACGGTTCAGATCATGCATTTGTTAGTGTTGACAGTCAGTCAGGCTGTAATAGTGACAATTTGTGTTTCATTATGGATGATTTAAAGGGTATTGCTGATGATGACTTAGAAGAGATGGATATTCTGAGCCAAATGGACTTGATTAATATCAGATCTCAAAAGTTCTACAAGAGAACTGGCAGGAAATTTCCAGGACTCTCTGGCAAAACCAAAGTTGGTTTTGACAAGAGTAAGTTGAGGTGTCACAAATGCCACAGGCTTGGACACTTTGCAAGAGAGTATATATCATCTGGATCTAACTCCTCTGCACCCTTGTGACTTTTCCAAGCAATAGTCCACAAAATAAAGGGCAACATCCTGCTAGTTCTGGTCATCATTCACAACCTATATCTCCTGCATATTTTGTCCCTCAGGGTCCAATGTCATATCCATATCCCTGCTATTACATGCCACACCCAAATTCGATTCAAGTTCCTAATGCATAACAACCTCAAGCCCTACCTGAGCCTCTACCATCTCAATCATCTCAATCACAACCTCATCACAGCTTCTTCACCCCTGGTATTGTTGACTGGAGCAGTTTACCAGATGATCTCTCTGGCAATGAGCAATTATTTGCTGGTGATGGTCAACATGGTGGTGAACATCCTTTTGGGAATCTAGCTCTCATGGCCCTGGAATCTACTGATAGTTCATGCTCCAATGCATCTTTATCACAGTAACCCAGGTATCCTCTGAGGCTAAGGCCAAGCTACGTTCTGAATCTTGCATAGCTGCATTTATCTCTATTAGAGAGGCAAATGTAGCTTTAATAAATCAAAATCTAGAGCTTGAGCAAACCCTTTCCAAAAGAAAAGCTGAATATGAGTCTGTCCTTAAGGATAAAGATGATGAGATTTATAAGCTTAAATGCCAATTAAATGATGAAAAGGCTAAGCTAGGGGTCATTCTTGAGAACCATAGAGATCTCAAAGAAAAACTTGCAGTTACCCAAGTTGAGTGTGACCGCTAGGTATCATTCTGCAAGGGATTTGAAATGCTGCTCAGCAAGCAATCTGCTTCTAATGTGAAGTTTGGAATAGGTTACAACCACATTGCACCACCTACAGATTTTACTCCAAAACCAATAGTAAAATCTGAAGGTGAAAGTAATTTCCAAACCACATCATCATGTGCATCATCCTTAAGTGATCACCCAAAATCACAAGATGAAATCAGTGTTGATACCTCAGCAAACCAATTGGCTGATGGGCTAACTACTGATAAGCACATGAAGCTGAGTACTTCAGATGTTGTCCCTCAAAGTACCTCAAGTACTGAAGGGCAAGTCACAACATCTGAAAAGCATTTCAAATCAGCTGAAATAAAAGGATTAATAACTGCTGATAGAGAACAGCTGAAGAACAAGTCTTCAGTTGTTACAGATCCTTCAGTACTAAACAAAAGTACTGAAAGGAGGAAAGTACTGAAGAGCACACCTTCAGTAGTTTCCACATCAGCAGTTGATCAATTCAAGATGAAGAATAAGCCATGTGAAATATGTGGTAAATTCAATCATCTTTCTGATGAATGTTGGTACAGAAAGGGTTCTAAACTCAACAGAGATAAGCTCATCAAAATCCAGATGGATGAAATGAAAAATGAGTTTGAGACTAAGTTTGTACCACAGTCATCTCTTTGTGATAAACCTAAGCCTTTAACCAAATCCAAAAAGAAGGATAGGGTTTATCATAAAACAGCTGATAGTGCTCCTCATGATAAATATCAGACTAAGTCTATGAATTTTAAGGAGGAAATGGTGGGTCACAGGAACTCATCAACACAAGTACTGATATGTCACAAGAGCTGAAAGCTTTAGCTACAAATCAGACACAACTTGTTATGATGGTTTAGCATTTGTTGGGGAGAGTTAACCAACTAGATGCACCTGTGATCAAACCACTGAAAAGGCATTCCAAGCCCAAATCCAAGGAATCCATTTCAGCACCATCTCCTTCTTCATCAAATGTTAATCATAAGTAACAAGTTATGGTTAAATCTATTGATGAAAACAGACCCAAACCTAAAAAGGTTTGGGTCTCAAAACCTAACTAGTTCTTTATGATGAATGCAGGGTTCTTCAGCATGCCAAAGGAGCATCTGGTATGTAGACAGTGGAGGATCTATGCATATGATTGGGAGCAGTTCTCTTCTTAATGACTACTCTCAAGGAAAGAAGGGATTTGTTTCATTTGGAAATGATGCCAAGGGTTACATCATCGGGAAAGGATATGTGTCTAATGGACAAATCAGGTTTGATGATGTTAATCATGTGGAGAATCTCAAGTATATCTGTTGAGTGTCAGTCAGATGTGTGATAAAGGGCATGTTGCACTTTTTACAAGCCAGAACTATAGGATTCTGTCTTCCCAAGTTCTGAGGCTGATTGACAAGGTATTGGATGAACATACTCTCCTGAAGGCCAACAGGATTAGAAGAGTGTATGCCTTGGATTTGTCAAAGAAGATTGATTTGAAGGGTCATCCTTACCTGTTTTCCAAAGCCTCTCCTCAGGAATCTAAACTCTGGCATAGAAGGCTGGGTCATGTTAATCTCAAAAACATGAATCAACTGATCCACAATAGTTTAGTGAGAGGTCTACCAATAAAGGAGTTCCACTATGATGAAACCTACACTGCTTGTTTGAAAGGAAAACAACACAAAGTCTCATTCCCTCCTATTGAAGAATCTAAGTCCACTGCCTGCTTGCAGTTACTGCACATGGATCTATTTGGTCCTGTGAGAGTGATGAGCATGGCAAAGAAGAAATACTGTCTGGTAATTGTGGATGATTACTCCAGATTTGTATGGACTTTCTTCTTGTATTCAAAGGATGAGGTTGCTCAGACGATTATAAACTTTGTGTTGTATGTTGAGAAGCAGTATTCCCTATCAGTCAAGTGTATAAGGAGTGATAATGGAACTAAATTCAAAAACCATACACTTGATGATTTTTATCTATCAAAAGGAATCAAGAGGCAGTTTAGCATCCCAAGGACTCCAGAACAAAATGGAGTAGTGGAGAGAAAGAATAGGACCCTAATTGAAGCTACAAGGTCTATGTTGGCTAACTCTGGTTTGCCATTGACCTTTTGGGCTGAAGCTGTTAACACAGCTTGCTATGTGCAGAATAGAGTATTAGTAAATCAGAGGTTGATGAAGACTCCATATGAACTTCTACATCATTTGGCTCCTCTACTTTCATTCTTGTTTCATTCTCAACACAAAGGATCAACTCCACAAATTTGATCCTAAGGTGGATACAGGGTATTTTGTAGGTTATTCATCCACATGCAAGGCTTACAGAGTCTTCAACTGCAGAACAAAGTTAGTTGAAGAAACCTTGCATGTGAAAATCAATGAATCTCCTACGGATAAAATTCCACAAACCCTTGTGGAGTTGTTTGATCTGGACATACTGCAATATGTTCCTTATCAACCTCCAGCTGTTGCAGATCTTGTGGATAAATCATCTTCTGCAGCAAGTCTTCCACCTGGTGATACTGAAGATGATGATGATATCAGTACTCACCTTTTCAAGTTTAGTGACCAACTGCCTGAGTCCACTAAACTTGATGTTCCTGTAGCTTCAGCAGCTCCATCCACAACAAATGCTGATGAGATTTCTGACTCCTCTACATCATTTGATTTGCCATCTCATACTTGGTTTCCAGAGTCTGGATCAACATCTGCTGCTGCTAACCTGCTACAAACACTTGCACTGATCTCTTGTATACCAAGAGCTGAAGAATCACCCCATCTCTCAAATATTGGTGATATCAATGTTGGTGTCTCAACCAGAAGTCAATTGTCTAACTTCTGCTTCTATGCTCTCTTCATCAGTCAGCTAGAGCCAAAGAACTATCATGTCACTTTGAGAGACAATGGATGGGTTGAAGCCATGCAACTTGAGCTACTTCAGTTCAAAAAGCAGCAAGTGTGGGAACTGGTTCCTCTACCCCTAGGTAAGTGTGCAATAGGCACTAAATGGGTGTTTAGGAATAAAACTGATGAAAATGGGCTTATTGTCAAGAACAAGGCTAGACTGGTTGTACAAGGGTTTTCACAAGAAGAATGTATTGATTATGATGAAACCTTTGCCCCTGTAGCCAGACTAGAGGCAATTAGATTGTTCTTAGCCTATGCTGCATTCCACAATCTTAAAGTTTTTCAAATGGATGTCAAAAGTGCATTTTTATATGGTAAAATAAAAGAAGAGGTTTATGTGTGTCAACCACCAGGTTTTGAGGACAATAAACATCCTGATTGGGTGTATAAACTTGATAAGGCTCTTTATGGGTTGAAGCAAGCTCCTAGAGCCTGGTATGAAACACTTTCAAATTTTCTACTTAACAATAATTTCACTAGAGGTTCCATAGATAAAACTTTGTTTATTAAGAAGGTAGATCAGCATAAGCTACTTGTTCAAATTTATGCTGATGATATTATTTTTGCATCCTCTGATCACCAGTTGTGTGATGATTTTACAAGTTTAATGAAACAAAAGTTTGAAATGAGTGCAATGGAGAATTACAGTTCTTTCTAGGCTTGCAAATCAAACAAAAGGCTGATGGAACTTTTATTCATCAGTCAAAATATACAAAAGATCTTTTGAATAAGTTTGATTTACAAAACTATAAGCCCTGTTCTACTCCCATGTGCAACACCACACAACTGGATGCAGATCAGAAAGGTAAAGCTATTGATGAAACACTTACAGATGTATGATTGGTCCTTGATGTACTTAACAGCTTCAAGACCAGATATTATGTTTGCAACTGTGTTTGTGCTAGATTTCAGGCTGCTCCTAAAGAGTCTCATTTGATTGCAGTCAAGAGGATCTTTAGATATCTGCAAGGTACACAATCTCTAGGTCTTTGGTATTTCACTGGACACTCATGTAAATTAGTTGCTTTTACTGATAGTGACTATGCAGGGTGTAAGTTAACCAGAAAGTCAACTTCTGGTGGATGTCAATTCCTAGGCAACTGTTTGATTTCTTGGCAGAGTAAGAAACAAACATCTGTTGCTACATCCACTGCTGAAGCAGAGTATATTGCTGCTGCAAGTTGTACATCTCAGGTACTCTGGTTTCAAAACCAATTATTGGATTATGGCATTACAGAGACTAGGACTCCATTATTAATGGATAGTGCTTCAGCTCGGTGCATTGTCAAGAATCCAGTCCAGCACTCTAGGACCAAACATATAGAGATCAGATACCATTTTATTAGGGATTGTTTTGAAAAAGGTCTGATTGATCCAAAGTTTGTGCCTAGTGCTGATGAGCTTGCAGATATATTTACTAAGCCTTTGGATAGTTCAACTTTCCAAAACCTTGTGTTAAGGCTTGGTATGCTGCAGCTAGAATAAGTGATAACTACAGTAAACAAGTACTGATGATCATTAGTAAACATGTCACAAATATGTACTAATTCTGTTAAAAGAAACTGATGCAGTTACAACTACTAATGTAGTTATAACTCTTGATGTTAGTAAAAACAAATAAGTACTGATGTCCTATGAAACAACTGAAATCAGCTAAAAAGTCTGATGAGTAAGTATTGAGGACAGTATGAAACAACTGAAATGCTAAGAATTGACAAAAAGTACTGATGAGAATTTTCACTTCAGTCGTTTCCACAAACTGCTGTTTCACTCTAAACAGCTGATGACAAAACCATGTCTTAGTAGTTTCACAACTACTGATGACTAATACCAAGTCCTCAGTTGTTTACAACAGCTGAAGACCAAACCAAGGTTTTCAGTAGTTTCACAACTACTGATGACTAAAACCAAGTCTTCAGTTGTTTTCAAACATCTGATAGTTAAAACCACATCTTCAGTTGTTTTCATAACAACTGATGCCAACACCAACACTTTCAGTCGTTTTCTTTTTAGCCTTTTCTTAACCTATAAATACCTAAACTTATAGCCAAACGTTTATTAGCCGTTTTCAAACCTCTTTTCTCACAATAGCGACCATGAAACTCAAACCCCGACACAACTGTGTTGCCTACCTTTCGAAATCGGCCTTCTGGAACAACTTTGACACTGCCATCGATCTTATGGTGGATTCCCCATACAGAACACCTTTCTTTTGAATCCTACCATATATCCTGACTCCTTATCCCAGTTCTGGACCAACGTCTCTGTAATAACTGGTGAGAATGATAGACAAATCACTCTCCAGTCGTTGGTGAACCAGAAACAGGTGCTCATCACCCCCGACATCATTCGCAAAACCCTAAATTGCATGATGGCACCTATCCTAAAGAATACCTGAAAGGCACCACTGATATGTCTTTTATCCATAACAGTATGAAGGCAACTTAAGTGCTACAACCATACTTAAAAAGCACTTCCATGATGCTGAACGACTTATCTTTCATATGGTGAATGTCTGCCTTGCATCAAAGACATCTTCTTGGGATCAGATGTCTTCCCGATGGCAACAGGTATTGTTCTCTATCCTTGAATGCCAAAATCTAAATTTTTCTGAGATAGTGTTCATGGAACTAAAGGATCTGGCTCAGAAACCTGTGGCAAATAGATGGATACTTTATCCCAGGTTTCTGATGGCCATAATTTTGAATCAATTACAATCTGATGGCCTTGTTGGTCTTGGAGTCCCTGCTCCAGCTGTTTTAGCTGAGGTATACTCCCGACATAACTCAGACCCTACTCTTAAAGGGGCTGTCCGGATGCTAAAACCCAAGCAGAGGGAACCACAGTCCTCCACTTCCAGATCCAAAGTCCCCACCAAACCCAAATCCAAAAAGCCCAAAAAGGCTACTCAGGGAGATGAGTCCCCTAAGGATGCCCCTGTACCACAAACATAGGAATACATACTGGTTATAACCACCCAGTTATGTCCAAGACTCAACCTGCTGAAGCCACACAGGTATCCTCTCAACAGGATCCTGTTGCAACCACAATTGGGGATCCCACATTTCTGGAACCTCTCTCAATTGAGAGGGTTACCATTGAAGAGCACCTCTCTCCCCGGGTGCATTCTGCTTTAGACCAATCTCCACATGCAACCGCCCCTCAAACCCCACACTGATAGTTGCTAAAGTGCTGAGTCAGTTGCATTCCTCACCCCCTCCCCAGAAACCACTTACCACTGGGAATACCTCAACTATTGAGGGGGAGGACCAAAATGCTTCTAATAACCCACAGCACAGGGGTTACAATGTTCAATCTCCAAGTGTAGAAACGGAGAATAGAACATCTGGTAAGGCTGCCACTTCTACTGATTCAGCAAATGATCAGGATGAAGTTGGTAACATCCATAAGACCTTACCAGAGGCAACTGCCAATGAAGGACACAGTCCTGAGGCAGGAGGTCCCCAGTACCAAGAACAAGGGGCACATGCTTCTACTGATCTACACTCAGAGCATGTACATCCTGATTCCATCAGGAGGTCAGGTGATTCAGCATAAACTGATGATGACCTGGGCTTTTTCTATGATGTATTAGCCCATAATACCATCCTTGAGACTGAGGTGAGCAGACTCAAAGACTTGTTAGCCAACATGTCTCAGGATCAAAGTCCATCTACCTCACAAACCCCACAGATGGCACCTTCCATTGAAGGTTCCCCAAACACTGAGCCTACACACGTAACTGAGCCACCAGCCACTACTTTTGGCACCGCCTCTTAGGGACAGAACCCCTCTGAGCAGATGGTTGCTATCTTTCAAAACTCCTTACCTCTCATCACTCCCATCATCATGACATAGTGCATAAAGCCATTGATGAGAGGATATCCTCAAATCTACAAACCCTCATTGCTGATGCTGTTCACAAATCTCTTTCTGCCTTTCAAGCCCCTGATCCCGATGCAACCAAAAAGGGGGAGACTTCCAAGTCTAAGGTAGTGAAAGAAAAGAAAAGAAAAAGAGTTGATGATGACAAAGAACCTGCAAAAGAGAAGGAGGTGGAGAAAGAACTGATCTCAGAACAGCTGATCACATATAAAAGAAAGAAAAGTGCTGAGCCAAAAGCTAATAAAGATAAATCCTTAAAAGATCTTGTCAAAGATGCTGATGAAGCTCACAACAGATCCATGGATAAAATTATAGATCAGCTCTTTCGACAAGGTCATGACACAGCTACACTAGACACTGAGATCAGAAGGCTGGAAATAGAAGAGATTCAGCTAGATGGGCCGGTTATAGTGTGTTGGAAAGGGAAAGATTGGAGATAATGATCAGATTCATTGCCAAATACCTTGGAAGATCATTGATAGAGATAAAGGCCTGGTCCAGAGACAGTATCCTGGAGATAACCAAGAAGATCTGCTCTGCTGGAGGCTATAATAAGGGGTTGGTAATTGAAGCACTGGATGAAACAGGTGCAGGGAAGAGAACTGAAATGGCAAAGTGTCAGGATCAGTGATCACAAGTTTGATGTAATAGAGCATAACGCAGCAGAATAAGAACAAGAATTAGACAAATTGTAGCAAGAATTTGATACTCGTATGCATTAAGAACAAATACGGTTATAACGAGAGAATATATTTCTGTAACAAGGAATGTTTCTATGATATCGAATATTTCTAATCAAATCATTCTCATTACAATAGGTTGACACTCCTTATATAGAGTGCAATCGCTGCTGTTATCACGAGAAGAAAGTGACAACTGGTAGATCTATTACAAAAATAACTAACTCTTAACAAACTACTGAAATGTTCACAACTACTGAGAACATATCAGAGTGTTAAGTACAAAATATGAAACTACTGATAAGAAACTACTAAAACTACAACGACTGAAGAACAAGCTCTTCAGTCGTTTTACAAAACTACTGAAAAACATAAAACTACTGATGAACACAACAACTAAAGAAGTATTCTTCAGCTGTTGTGTCAAACTACTGAACAGATAAAACATAAAACTACTGAAAGGTAAACCGTCACAACTACTGAAGAAGACCTCTCAGCTGTTGTGACAACGTCTGATACTTTGGTCTTCAGCACTTGTGTCTTCAGACTTTGTTTTCAGCACTTGTGTCTTCAGACTTTGTCTTCAGCACTTGTCTTCAGACTTTGTCTTTAGCACTTGTCTTCAGACTTTGTCTTTAGCACTTGTCTTCAGACTTTGTCTTCAGCACTTTTCTTCAGACTTTGTCTTCAGCACTTGTCTTCAATCTTTGTCTTCAGCACTTGTCTTCAGACTTTGTCTTCAGTAGTTGTTGTGACGTCTGTGGGACTTAAAGGTTTTTCTGATCCGGGTCATTGGTTCTTTTGGTCCAACAAACTCCCCCTAAACCAATGCAGCCAAAACCTTTAACTTTATTGAGGTCCCACTTATTGTTGGCAGAATGGTTGGTCTTTTTCCTTCTTGATCAGTTGAGAAGATGACCCATATAAGCACTGGCCTGGGAATAAGTCTCTGATGATTTGGTTGGAAATGTATGGATGGGAGCTCTGTATTGGGGAATTGGACACTGAGCTGTTCCCCCATCCATGAGACTCACTTCCCATGTATAAGCTTGTAGGATTCTCTGGTGTATGCTCTGAGAAACATAATTTGTTCTTCCATGGTCAGGTTCTCAGCTTCACCATCAAACAATCCTTCACGCCCATACAGCTCTGAGATGTACTTGGCCTGTTTGCCATTTTTGAGCTCAACTGTTGTAATCTGTCTGTATGCAAACTCATCAGGATGAGTCCCTTCAAGTAACAGACTGAGCTCATTTTGTTTGAAGTCTCAAGCCTCTTGTAGACTAACCCCTTTTTAATAACTCTGTTCTCTAACATCTTTTGGGGTGGCTGTTTAGTCTCATAGGCCTTCTTGAAATCTTCTACAATCTCCCAGGGTGATACTACAAGGACCACTGTGATCTCTTCATCTACGATCCTTTTTACTTGGCCCTTGTATCTCGAAGGAATGTCTTTCTTTACAATCCTGTGAGCCACCCTAGGATCAGGCCATACTCTCACCTTTTCCTTCTGATATTGAAATGTGTTGGCAAGGGTGTACAACCTCAGAGCTTCTTTCTTCATACTATTATTGATGAAGAAGCAGCATAAGTTTTGTTGATGCTTTTCAACATCTCATCGTCATGAAGCTTTGCTGCTGCTCTTCTTCAATCTTTACTCTCACAGTTTCCATCTGTGAGGTGGGAGTGATGGGCATGGGTTTGGCTTTAGGCATGTTAGGACTGCAGACGGAGGCAACCTATCTTCTTCCACATCATCCTCTTCTTCTTCTTCTAGCCTCAACACCATTCTCTTCTTCTTCTTGGGTGCATCATCGGCTGTTGGTTAGAGGGTAAGGGAGTTGGTTTTGTGGGTTGTGGTTGCTTTGGAGAGGGAATGTTGACAAGATGAGTTAGTATTTTAGAGGTGAGTGTGGCTTTTGAGTGTTTGGCTAGCTCAGTCCTGCTCCCTGCTCCTGCTTCATTCAAAGCTTCGATACTAAACCCTTAGTGTATGCTTCAGATGAACAGATCATGGAGGTTATGGCCAAGATACTGTCCCTGGTCCATGATTTAATCTCGATCAATGATCTCCCAAGATATTTTGCAATGAATCTGATTATGATCTCTAGTCTCTCTCTTTCTAATGCATCATAACTTGCCCATCTTGAGTTAATTTCTTCAACTTCAAGTCTCCTGATCTCTGAGTCAAGCTGTGCAGTATCGAACCCTTGTCTATACAGTTGATCAATAATGGCATCCATTGATTTACTATGTGTAGCATCTGCCATTTTGATCATCTCATCGAGTTGGAGTTCTTTTTCTTTTCCTTCACCCTTCCTCTTCTTATATGTGACATGAAAGTCTTTGTGACTTTCACCCACTTGATCATTTCCGGTTCCCTTCACAGACTCCTCTTCCTTCTCAGTTTCCTTTTCTTTCAGTTTGCTCTTCCTCTTTGCTTTCACTGACTGACTCTCCCCCTTTTTGGTTGCATTGGTGGCAAGGGTTTGAGTAGCAGAAAGCCTTGTGCTCACAATCTCCTCCACCAGGGATTGTATGATTAAGGGAGCCTCTCATCCATGGTTTTGATCACAATGTCTGTGATCATTGGGGTGATGAGAGGTAAGGATTGCTGAAAGATAGCAGCTGTTTGCTCAGAGGGGTTTTGTCCCTGAGAAGCAGAGTCAGAAACAGAGGCTGGTGGCTCGGAAGTTTTGAGGGGCTGAGTGTATGGGAGACCTTCAGGTGAAGGTGCCATCTGTGGGTTTATGTTGGTGGCAGATGGACTTGCTTCTTTGAGAATTGGTCAAGTAGTCTTTGTAGTCTACTGACTTCTTCCTCAAGATTGTGTTCTGGGCCAGAACATCATAAAAGAAGCCCAGGTCATCATCAGCAGATGCTGAATCACCTGACCTCCTGCTTGGAGCAGGATGTACATGCACTGGGTGTAGACCAGTTTTAGCATGTGCCCTTTTTCTTGGAACCGGGACTTCCAGCCTCAGGACTATGTCCTTCATCAGCTGTTGCCTCTAGTGAGGTCTTAGCTATGTTACCAGCCTCATTCTGATCATATGCTGATTTAGAAAAGGTGGCAGCCTCACTAGATGTTCTAATCTCCATATCCACACCAGGAGATAGAACGTGTAAACCCCGGTGCTGTGGGTTGTCAGAAGCATGGTGATCCTCATCCTCAATAGCTATGGTTCTCCCCTTTGTTGGTGGTTGTTGGGGAGGAGGAGAGGCATGCAGCTGAGTCAGCACGTTTGCAATGATAATGGTTGGACTTTGGGGGGCGGTTGCATGGGGAGATGGGGTAAAAGCAGTGTGCACCTGGGGAGAATGGTGCTCTTCAATAGCAATCTCCTCAAATGAGGAAGATCCCAGATTTATGGGTACCCCTTCTGTGGTTGCTGCAGGCTCCTTTTGAGAGGAATCCTGAGCGGTGTGGCTGGTGAAGTCCTTGTATCCACTAGGGGGTTATAACCAGTGGATATAGCGTGCGTTTGTGTTGCAGGGGCATCCTCAGGGGACTCATTCCCTGAGTAGCCTTTTTTGTCTTCTTTTTAGTGGGTTTGGTGGGGACTTTGGATTTTGAGGTGGTGGCTGTGGGTTCCAGCTGCGTGGGTTTTCGCAGCTTGGCAACCATTTTCAGTGATGGTCAGAGTTGTGCCGGAGTATACTTCGCAGTACATCCATTGCAGGGACTCCCAGGCAACAAGTCCCTCAGCTTGAAGCTGGTTTTCAATTATGGCCATTATGAACCGAGGATATAATATCCAACGGTTAGCAAGTTGTTTTTGGGCCATATCCTTGAGCTCAAAAAATAGTATTTCAGAAAAATTTAAAGGTTGTTGCTCAAGGATGGAGTACATTACCTGTTGCCACCTTGTGGACATTTGATCCCATGATGAAGTCTTGGAGGCAAGGCATACATTTACCATATGAAATATGAGACGTTCGGCATCCGGGAAATGTTTCTTCAGTATGGTAGATGCACTCAGGTTACCCTGGTATCCATGGTGGGCAATGATTGATCTGTTGTGCCCTTTGGATAACCAGTTGGGAAAGTGGCATCATCCAGATTAAGGGTTTGGCGAAGAGTGTCTGGAGTAATGACCACCTTTTGGCCATGGACAAGCGATTGAAGAGACTCTGTGTCATTCTCCTCAGAGACCAGAGTGACGTTTGTCCAGAATTGGTTAAGGGATTCGGCATATATGGTGGATTTACCAGAAAATCCGTTTTGTAGGGTGACTGAACCATTAAATCAATGGCGTTGTGAAACTTGGTCCAGTATGGCGATTTTGTGAGATGTGCGACACAGTTGTGTCGAGGTTTTAGTTGCATGGTCGCCATTGATGAAGAGAGGGTAGAGAGTTTTTGAATGTTAGGTTTGAGAGGAGAAGATAAAAACTCTGAAGGTGGGATAAGGTATTTAAAGGGTCGGGTTAGAAAACGACTGAAGGTTTTGGTGTGAGTCATCAGTTGTTGAAACTACTGATGACGTGGTATTAACTTTCAGACGGTTGAAACAGCTGAAGTCTCTGATTTAGTCATCTGTAGTTATAAAACTACTGAAGACAGTTTTGACTTCAAGTGATGAAACAACTGAAGACTTGGTATTAGTCATTAGTAGTTGTGAAACTACTGAAGACAGTGGTTTTGTCAGCAGTTGTTGTAAACAGCTGAAGACTTGGTGTTAGTCTTCAGTAGTTGTAACTACTGAAGACATAGTTTTGGCTTCAGTTGTTTTAATGAAACAGCAGTTGTAGAAACAACTGAAGAGTAATTACTCATCAGCTGTTTTCGTCAATTCATAGCTTTTCAGCTGTTTCAGTCTGACCTCCACTCTTACTCATGAGACTTAGATCTGAGTTTCAGACGTTTCATTGGCCATCAGTCAGCATTTCTGATTTCTGATCAGTAGTTGTGGCTACAACAGCTGTTGTGACTACATCAGTGTTGTAACTACATCAGCTGTTGTAACAAATAAAGTACTTGAGTACTGAGAAGTTAAGCTCTAGTAGTTGAAAGAAAACCTCTGGTGGGAAAATAACTTCAGTACTTATATATATGACAATAATAAACTAATGATCATCAGTACTTGTGAGCTGAGATCATCAGTAGTTGTCACTTATTCTAGCTGCAGCATACCAAGCCTTAACACCAGGTTGTGGAAAGTTGAACTATCCAAAGGCTTAGTAAAAATGTCTGCAAGCTCATCAGCACTAGGAACAAATTTTGGATCAATCAGACCTTTTTCAAAACAATCTCTAATAAAATGGTGTCTGATTTCAATATGTTTAGTCCTAGAGTGTTGGACACGGATTTCTTGACAATACAAAGAGCTGAAGAGCTGTCCATTAACAAGGGGTCTTAGTCTCTGTTATGCCATAATCCAATAAGGTTTTGAAGCCAGAGTACCTGAGATGTACAGCTTGCAGCGGCAATGTACTCTGCTTCAGCAGTTGTTGATAGCAACTGAGGTCTGTTTCTTGCTCTACCAAGAAATCAAGCAGTTGCATAGGAATTGACATCCACCAGAAGTTGAATCCTGGTCAACTTACACCCTGCATAGTCACTATCAGAAAAAGCAACTAATTTACCAGAATGTCTAGTAGAATACCATAGACCTAGAGATGGAGTGCCTTGCAGATATCTAAAGATCCTCTTGACTGCAATCAAATGAGACTCCTTAGGTGCAGCCTGAAATCTAGCACAAACACATGTAGCAAACATAATATCTGGTCTAGAAGCTGTTAAATACATCAAGGACCCAATCATACATCTGTAAAGTGTTTCATCAACCACTTTACCTTTCTGATCTGTATCCAGTTGTGTGGTGCTGCACATGGGGGTAGAACAGGGCTTACAGTTTTGTAAATCAAACTTTTCCAAAAGATCTTTTGTGTATTGGACTGATGAATGAAAATTCCATCGGCCTGTTGTTTGATTTGCAAACCCAAAAAGAACTGTAATTCTCCTATGGCACTCATTTCAAACTTCTGTTGCATCAACTTTGTACAGGCATCACACAACTGTGGATCAGAGGATGCCAAAATAATATCATCTACATAAATTTGAACAAGTAGATTATGCTGCCAGCTTTCTTAATGAATAAAGTCTTATCTATGGAGCCTCTAGTGAAATTATTTTCCAGAAGAAGTTTGATAATGTCTCATACCAGGCTCTAAGAGCTTGTTTCAACCCATAAAGAGCCTTATCAAGCTTATACACCCAATTAGGATGTTTATTATCCTCAAAGCCTGGTGGTTGACATACATAAACCTCTTCTTTAATTTTCCATACAAAAATGCACTTTTGACATCCATTTGAAAAACTTAAGGTTTCATAGCAGCATAAGCTAAAAACAATCGAATTGCTTCCAGTCTGGCTACAGGGGCAAAGGTTTCATCATAATCAATACCTTCTTCGTGCAAACCCCTGAACAACCAGTCTGGCCTTGTTCTTAACAATAAGCCCATTTTCATCAGTTTTGTTCCTAAACACCATTTAGTGCCTATTGCACACTTACCTGGAGGTAGAGGAACCAGTTCCCACACTTACTGTTTCTTGAACTGAAGAAGCTCAAGCTGCATGGCATCAACCCATCCATTGTCCTTTAAAGCAATGTGATAATTCTTTGGCTCTTGCTGACTGATGAAGAGAGCATAGAAGCAGAAATTTGACAATTGACTTCTTGTTGATACGCCAGCAGTGATATCACCAATGATTTGAGACATAAGGTGATTCTTCAGATCTTGATACACAATGAGATCTGTGCAAAGTGTTTGTAGCAGGCTCAGCAGCAACAGATGGTGATGGTGAATCATTTCCTTGAAACCAATCAGTGGATAGTAATTCAAAGAAGTTGAATTTGAAGAAATCTCATCAGCATTTGTTGTGGATGGTGCTACTGGAGCTACAGGGCCATCAGGTCTAGCTGAATCAGGCAGTTGATCACTAAACCTAAGAGGTGATTACTGCTATCATCATCATCATCAGCACCAGCAGAACCACCAGGTGGTGAACTGTTGACAGAAGCAGGACAAAAGGAGTTTGATAAGGAACATATGTAGTATGTCCAAATCAAATATCTCCACAAGGCTTTGTGGAATCTTGTCCTTTGGAGATTCATTAAACTTAACATGTAGAGTCTCTTCAACCATCTTTTTTTCTACAGTTGAAGACTCTGTATGCTTTGCAAGTTGATGAATAACCAACAAAGTACCTGCATCCACCTTAGGATCAATTTTTTGGAGTTGATCCCGTGTGTTGAGAATGAAACAAGGACACCCAAATGCTCCGAAGAATGAAATTAGAGGGGTCAAATGATGAAGACTTCATATGGAGTCTTCATCAACCTCTGATTTACTAGAGCTCTATTCTGTACATAGCAGCTGTATTGACAGCTTCAGCCCAAAAAGTCATTGGCAGTCCAGAATCAGCCAACATGGACCTTGCAGCTTCATAAGGGTCCTGTTCTTTTCTCCACTACTCCATTTTGCTCAAGAGTTCTTGAGATGCTATACTGCCTCTTGATTCCCTTTGATAAGTAAAACTCATCAAGTGTGTGGTTTCTGAATTCAGTACCATTGTCACTCCTCACACACTTAACTGGTAGGGAATACTACTTCTCAACATGTAACACAAAGTTCATAATGGACTGCGCAACCTCATCCTTTGAATGCAAGAAGAAAGTCCATACAAATCTGGAGTAATCATCCACAATTACCAGACAGTATTTCTTCTTAGCCATACTCATCACTCTCACAGGACCAAAGAGATCCATGTGAAGAAGCTGTAAGCAGGCAGTGGACTTAGGTTCTTCTATGGAGGGAAATGAAGCTTTGTGCTGTTTTCCTTTTAAACAAGCAGTGCAGTTATCTTCACACTTGAACTCCTTCATAGGCAGTCCCCTTACTAAACCATGGTTTATCAGCTGATTTATGCTTTGAGATTAACATGACCCAGCCTTCTATGCCATAGAATAGATTCTTGAGGGGAAGCCTTGGAAAATAGGCAAGGATGGCCTTTGAGATCTATTTTCTTGGAAGATCTAAGGCATACACTCTTCCTGTCCTTTTGGCCTTTAGGAGAGTGTGTTCATCCACACCTTATCAATCAAACTTAGAACTTTGGATGACAGAATCCGACAGTTCTGACTGGTGAAAAGAGCAACATGGCCTTTGTCACACATTTGACTGACACTCAAGAGGTTGTACTTGAGATTTTCCACATGGTTAACATCATCAAACTTTATTTCCCCATTGGAAACAAAGCCTTTGCCGATGATGTAACCCTTTGCATCATTGCCAAATGACACAACCCCTTCCTTCCTTGAGAGTAGTCATTAAGAAGTGATCTGTTTCCTGTCATATGCATGGATCCTCCACTGTCTACATACCAGATGCCTCTGAGGTATGTTGAAGAACCCTGCAAAATACAAAAAATTAGTTAGATTTTGAGACCCAAAACTTTTTGGTCTTGGGCATGTTCTCATCAACAGATGGTAAACTAACATGTTTGTTGGAAACAACAGCCTGAGGGGAAGAAACTGGTGAAGAAAAGGAATCCTTTGGCTTGGACCTCCTTTTCTGTGGTTTCAACATAGGAACATCTAATTGGTTAACTCTTCCCAATAGATGTTGAACCATCATAACCAGCTGTGTCTGATTTTGCGATAAGGCTTTCAGCTCTTCAGACACATTGGTATTGGAGTTTGATAAGTTCCTATGTTGCACCTTCTTCTTTTGAGCAATCTCAGCTGTTACCTGTTTAACCCCTTCCTTTTTGGATTTCTTTTTGGACTTAGGGGTTACAGGATTTGATGTTGCTGGTAAAAATGTGGCTTCAAACTCAGTTTTCATTTTAACCATTTTCTCTTTACTTTCCTCTTTATGTTTGAGTTTGGATCCCCTTTTGTACCAACAATCATCTGTAAGATGATTGAACAAACCACATACTTCACATGGTTTCTTCTTCATCTTATGATGATCATCAACTAAAGAGAATGAAACTACTGAAGACTTGCTCTTCAGTACTTTGGAAGCATTATTTGCTTTCTTGACTTCCTCTTTAGTAGTCTTCAAACTCTTTCTACTGATAGTTTTCTTCTCTTCAGTGCTGACAGTAGTTGGAGTTTGAACTTCAGGTGCTAAATCTTGCTCTCCAGTCCTTTCAGGACTTCCAGAAATAGCTCCTGAGTTGATCATCTCTTTGATCATGTGAGTGTCAGCAGTGGAACCATCAACATCAGCTGATGGGTTCTGAGAGGGCTTAGTGCTGACTTCTACTTTTGATGATGCTCTATCAAAAAGTGAATCACATGATGAGGTGGATTGGTTATTGCTTTCTCCATCAGATTTCACTTCTGCTCTTGAAGCAAAATCTGTAGGAGGAGCAGTGTGATTATAACCAATACCAAACTTCACATTGGAAGAAGATTGCTTACCAAGAAGCATTTCAAAACCTTTGCATGATTGTACCCATCGATCACACTCTACCTGGGTGACTGCAAGGGTTTCTTTGAGACTTCTCTGGTCTTCCAGAATAACCTCTAGCTTGGCCTTTTCATCATTTAATTGGAATTTAAGCTTATAAATCTCATCATTTTTACTATTAAGAGCAGACTCAAACTCAGCTTTTCTTTTGGAAATGGTTTCTTCAAACTCAAGTTTTTGATTTATTAATGCTAGATTTGCCTCTCTAATGGAGACAAAGGCAGCAATGCATGATTCAGAACATAACTTGGCTTTAGCCTCTGAAGATACTTGAGTTACCTGTGAAGATGATGCATTTGAGCAGGAACCCTCAGTAGACTCCAGGGCCATAAGAGCCAGATTCCCAAAAGGACTGTCACCACCATGTTGACCAGCACCTGTGAACAGTTGTTCATGACCAGACATGTCATCCGGTAAACTGCTCCAGTCAACAACTCCAGGGGTGAAGAAGCTATGTTGTTGAGGTTGAAGAGGTTGATGAGATTGAGATGGTTGAGGTTCTGGTAGTGCATGAGGTTGTGGTACTATAGGAACTTGAACTTGATTTGACTGTGGCATGTAATAACAAGGGTAAGGATATGGCATTTGGCCCTGAGGAGCAAAATATGTAGGAGATTGTGGTTGAGAATGATGACTAGAATTGACAGGAAGTTGCCCTCTATGTTGTTTACTGTTGCCAGGGAAAGTCACAAAAGGTGCAGAGGAATTAGATCCAAATGATCTGCATTCTCTAGCAAAGTGTCCAAGCCTGTGGCATTTGTGACACTTCAACTTACTCTTGTCAAAACCAACTTTGGTTTTGCCAGAGAGTCCTGGGAACTTTCTTCCAGTTCTTTTGTAGAACTTCTGAGATCTGATATTATCAAGGCCATTTGGCTCAAAATATCCATCTCTTCTAAGTCATCATCAGAAATCCCCTTGAGATCATCCATGATGAACATAGATTGTCATTATTACACCCAGTAAACTGACTATCAACACTCACAAACGCAGAATCAGAAGTGTTTGAGGAGAAATCAATATGCTCATCATACTGGCATTCAGATGAAGCATATTCTAACTCATGACCAACCAAGGTAGTGTTGCCTGGTACAAAGTCTTCAGTGAGCTTTCCAGATGAAGACAGTTTTCGTTTCTGTTCTATCTCTCTCTCAAATGTGAGCAATTTCCCATGGAGTTGGGTGAGAGATAGTTTGTCCAAATTTGCACTGGAGCGTAGGACAATAGTATATGTGTCCCATCTCTCAGGCAGTGATATGAGAAATCTGTTATTCATCTGGCTATTGGTGTACTCATGTTTGACCATTTTTAATTCAGAGATCAAACAAGAGAACCGCTCGAACTGTTGAGTCAGTGTCTCACCCTTCCTATGAGAGAATGTCTCCTATTGTTGGGCAAGGATTTATCTATTATTTGCCAAGACCTCATCTGTTCCTCCAAATTGTTCTTTCAAGGCATTCCAGAGGTCATAGGCAGTTTCATGATGCATTAGCCCAGAATAGATTTCATTAGGCAGTACCATGGCCAGAATTCCATGGGCTTTTGCATCAATATCAAATAACTTCTTATCCTCATCTGAGTATTGCTCCCTCCTCTTCGGAACCATTTGATTGGTTTCCAGGTTATTCACCATAGGCTTGTGTGGACCATGTACCACTGATGTCCAACAACCTGCACTGTTAACAGACAGGTGATGGAGCATTCGTCGTTGCCATATATTATACTCATTCCTAACCAGCATTGGAGGCTTGGTTGAGGAACCAGTATTGTGAGGATGAATGACCAGAAACATAGAAAATTCAATCTCTATAACCGTTTCTTGCAAAAAATGCTAATTCAATCAAACTTGGATCTTGAATAGCAGTTTCAATGATCAATTATTGGATCGATCAATGATTAACCTGCTCTGATATCATTTGTCAGGATCAGTGATCACAAGTTTGATGTAATAGAGCGTAACGCAGCGGAATAAGAACAAGAATTAGACAAATTGTAGCAAGAATTTGATACTCGTATGCATTAAGAACAAATACGGTTATAACGAGAGAATATATTTCTGTAACAAGGAATGTTTCTGTGATATCGAATATTTCTGATCAAATCATTCTCATTACAATAGGTTGACACTCCTTATATAGAGTGCAATCGCCGCTGTTATCACGGGAAAGTGACAACTGGCAGATCTATTACAAAAATAACTAACTCTTAACAAACTACTGAAATGTTCACAACTACTGAGAACATATCAGAGTGTTAAGTACAAAATATGAAACTACTGATAAGAAACTACTGAAACTACAACGACTGAAGAACAAGCTCTTCAGTCGTTTTACAAAACTACTGAAAAACATAAAACTACTGATGAGCACAACAACTAAAGAAGTATTCTTCAGCTGTTGTGTCAAACTACTGAACAGATAAAACATAAAACTACTGAAAGGTAAACCGTCACAACTACTAAAGAAGACCTCTTCAGCTGTTGTGACAACGTCTGATACTTTGGTCTTCAGCACTTGTGTCTTCAGACTTTGTCTTCAGCACTTGTGTCTTCAGACTTTGTCTTCAGCACTTGTCTTCAAACTTTGTATTCAACACTTGTCTTCAGACTTTGTCTTCAGCACTTGTCTTCAGACTTTGTCTTCAGCACTTGTCTTCAGACTTTGTCTTCAGCACTTGTCTTCAGACTTTGTCTTCAGCACTTGTCTTCAGACTTTGTCTTCAGTAGTTGTTGTGACGTCTGTGGGACTTAAAGGTTTTTCTGATCCCGCTCATTGGTTCTTTTGGTCCAACACAAAGCTCTCCAAAGCCAAACTCACCACCAAAATGCTAAGTCAGTCTTCTCACACTCCCACTCAAACATAACCCTTATTTCTAAAATCTCCTAAATCTATCCCTAAACCAAAGCCACCCACAACTCAACCCACAAAACCAATCCCTTTACCACAAAAACCACCTCAAACCTTACCCAGTGATGCACCCAGAAGGAGGAGAAGGGTGTTGAGGGTAGAAGAAGATGAAGAAGAGGATGATGATGATGATTTTCTGCCAATCTTTGTTGTTCTCAACTCAAATCACCTGAGCACAGAAGTCAACAAGTGATTACTCCTGACTTGCAAATGCAGATGGTGAAGGTAACGATTGAAGAAGCAGAACAACAGAAACAACATGATGAGAAGTTTCTCAAGATGGTTGATAAGGATTTCCCTCAGTCCTCATCCATTCAAGAAATAAAGAAACAGGCTCTGAGGCTGTACACTCTTAGACATACTTTTCAACATCAAAAAGAAAGAGTGCGGATCTGGCCAGACCCTAGGGTAAGTTCTAGAATTCATAAGAAGAATATACCAAGTAGATATCATGGCCAAGTGAAGAAGACGTTGAATGCTGCAATTACATTGGCCATGGTAGTCTCACCCTGGGAAATCATTGAAGAATTCAAGAGAGCTCATAAATCCAAGACAACCCCTCAATCTATTCTTGAGAACAAAATGATCAAGAAGGGGTTGTTATACAAAAGACTTGAAGATCTTCAGAAGAGTGAACTCCAGTTGTCGCTTGAGGGCTCTCACCCTGATGAATTTGCTTATAGAGAGATAACAACTGTGGAGTTGAAAAATAGAAAGACAGTGAGATACCTGTCTGAGTATTATGGCCCAGAGTTCTTCTTCAAGGGAGAAGCAGAAGAACTCACCAAGGAGGAACAAGTTGTTCTCCTTGAGGCCTATGCTAGTGAGTCTTATAGACTCATTCATGGGAATTAGGTTTCATGGTTGGGATAAGACTCTGTGTTCAGTTTCCCCAAAACAGAGTTCCCTTCCATACTTAGCCAATCAAAAGATTAGAAACCTTTTCCTGGCCTGTGCTTAACTGATTACCTCTGAAGCTGATCAAGAGGGTGTTTCTGCCAAGAATAAGTGGGATCATCAATAAGTTTAGAGGTTTTGGCTGCATTGGTTCAAGGGGAGTTTGTTGGACCAAAAGAACCAATGAGCCTGATCAGAAAAACCTCTAAGTCCCACAGACATTACAACTGCTGAAGAAGATCACAACAGCTGAAGACATCAGCTGATCACAAAGTCTGAAGACAAGAACTGAAGACTATTACTGAAGACAAAGTCTGAAAGTAAAGCACTGAAGACAAAGTCTGAAGCTATCAGCTAAAGACAAAGTCTGAAAGTAAAGTATGAAGAACAAAGTCTGAAGAACAAAGACTGAAGACCAAAGTGATCAGTAGTTGTCACAACAGCTGAATTTATCAACTTCAGTAGTTGTCACAATAGCTGAAGTTATCAACTTCAGTAGTTGTGATGGTTTCCTTTCAGTACTTGTAATTTAGTTTCAGTAGTTTAGTTTCAGTAGTTTTATGTTTCTTGTACTTAGCATTCTCTGAGATGTAATCAGTAGTTGAGAACATTCTCAGTAGTTTGCATAGTTTCAGTAGTTTGAATAATTCTGTTAGATGTCACTATCAAGTGACATCAGCAGACGTCACATATCCTATATAAGGAATGTTGACCTAATTGTAAAGTGTGACATTGAGCCACCACGAAAGCATATGAATGAAATATCTCTTTTGCAGAATACTCTTTTTCTATAACCATTTACTATTACATTGAATATCAATTGTGTTCTTGTGAATTGTTTAATTCGTTGTTTGAATTTCTGCTGCAATACTCTCTAATCAATCAAACTTAGATCACTGATCCTAACAGGGAGGTTCATGGAAGCCTTTTGTGTTGTGTTTTGTCCCTTAGGAATGTCCTATGGACCACACTTGTGATGGCAAACAAGTGTGGCCACTTTAGATGCTATGGTTATGCACTAATATTTGTTTGATTACGATATTGTGGTTGATTGCTTATATATGATGTTTGCTTAACAATCCTTCAATAATCATAACAAACTATCTAAATGGACCTTAATCATTAAAAGGTAATAAAAGGTTATTAATATTGTTTAATGATTTTAAAGATTAAAAGGGTTTTAATCAATGTACCATAGGGTATCTTGTATTTGAAAGCATGCAAATATGAATACATAGAGTTTTCTAAACTAGAATTATTAAATCTCTAAATATTTATAAATTAAGATCAACACCGTCCTTTTACACAACACTTGAGTCACTCGGGACTCTTAGTGGGATAAAGGTCACCTAACCATTTTGTGGGAACTTGTGACTTGAGGTGAGAATGCCATATTCATGGGATAAGGTCACCTAACCGCTTCTTTTGGCAAACTCACACGTGTGTGTAAGTAGGGTGTCTTGATTTGCAAACCATGTCAAATGGATCACCTACGATATGGTTTTCAAATTGTGTTGATGGGATTAACATGCCGACTTTACATATGATGTTTCAAGTCGATCCCATACCTCTAGAAGTTGCAAATGGTTGCAATCGTCAATCGTTGACCACCTTATTAATTTAAATCGTGGGATAAAGGTCACCTAACCACTATTTAAATGTAATGTTGGGTTCTAGATTTTAATATGAAAATGACCTTAAAAGGTATTAATTATTAAAATAACAATATCAAAAATACTAAAATTGATCTTTGTTAAAATTTTGTAGATGGCCACCAATAACAATGAAAATCATGACAATTCATCCACGTCCGCCCAATCTTTACGAGCGATTCTCCAAAAGGAATGTCTAAATCATAACAATTTTATCGATTGGTATCAAAACATGAGAATCGTTCTCAAGCAAGAAAACTATCATATGTTTTAGACGACCCTATCCCCGATCAACCTAGTGAGGATGATGAGGAGGCCTATAACAATTGGATGAAGTACACTGAGGACTCTGTCCAAGTGCCTTGCCTTATCTTGGCAAGCATGACTCCAGATCTCCAGAAGGAGTATGAGAATCAATGAGCTTATGACATGATAACCCAACTGAAGGAAACGTTCCAACAACAAGCGAGGGTTGAGCGCTTCGAAACGGATCGAGCACTCCATGCATGTCGTATGGATGACAACCAATAAGTTTCATCTTATGTACTTATGATGAAAAGTCACATTGACCGCCTCGAAAGGCTAAATTGTCCCGTCTCAAAGGAATTGGCCACGGATTTGATACTCAATGGCCTTACCAAAAGGTTTGAGACATTCGTGTTGAACTACAACATGAATGCTTGGGACAAAAGCATTGATGAGCTTCACTCTATGCTCCAAACAGCCGAGGCGGCCATGGGTAAAAGGGTTTTACCCGTTCTCACCATTAATGAAGGTGGGAACAAAAAGAGACCTCATCCCACATCCAAGGCAAGAGTTGCCAAGGGTAAGGGACCCGTATGGGGAAAGGGGAAAGGGGTGGCAAGGGTGCCACCCAAAGCACAGGAGAAGAAGCAAAAGGTTGCTTCCAATAACCCATGCTTCAAGTGTGGGGAGGTTGGACATTGAGCAAGAAATTGTCCTGTCCATCTCCAAGAGTTGAAAGCAAAGAGGGATGCCAGGCAGACCTCAGGTACCATATACATGATCCATATTAATTTAAACTTAATATCCTCTAACATATGGGCATTAGATACCGGATGTGGAACTCACATTTGCAATTTGTTGCAGGGGTTCAAAAGAAGTAGCAACATCAACAAAGGAGATGTTAGCCTCTACATGGGCAATGGGGCTAAAGTTCAAGTTGAAGCCCGTGGCGACTACATCTTGAAACTTCCAAATGGTTTGCAAGTAATTTTGTACAATGTTTTGTATGCTCCTAGTTTGACTAGGAACATTATTTCCGTAGCCCTATTAAAACATTTTGGATATGTATTATCATTTATTGGAAATGAAATCCATGTTACTTTGAATGACATGTTTTACTTTAAAGCTATCCCATCAATGGTATCTATGAATTGGTTCATCAAAATACATTGAATAATAGCTTATTGTACCAAACTAGTACCAAGAAACTCAAATTGGATTTGAGTGACAGTTACCTTTGGCATTGGCGTCTTGGTCATATAAACAAGAAAAGAATACAAACACTACAAAAGAATGGTCTTTTAAAAATAAGTGAATGTGATTCATTTAATGTATGTGAGTCTTGTTTACAAGGTAAAATGACCAAGGCACCTTTTAGTGGCAAAGCTGAAAGGGCAAGGATTTATTAGGTATCATACATTCGGATGTATGTGGTCCTTTTAAACCTTTGACAAGGTACAATGAAAGATACTTAATTACCTTTATTGAGGACTATAGTCGATATGGGTATGTGTATTTGTTAAGACACAAAGATGAAGCTTTTGAAATGTTCAAGATCTTTCAAAATGAAGTACAAAATCAACTCAATAAGTCAATTAAAATTCTCCGCACCGATTGAGGAGGTGAATACCTGAATGATGCTTTTAGGGACCATCTTAGAAGTTGTGGGATTGTCTCACAACTATCTCCACCGGGAACACCACAACATAATGGCGTGTCCAAGCGGAGAAATCAAACTCTATTGGATATGGTTCGATCTATGATGGCTAGAAGCTCATTACCTCTGTCATTTTGGGGTTTTGCTCTGCTCTCTACGGCCTGTATTTTGAATATGGCCCCAACCAAGAATGTGGAAAGGACACCTTATGAAATATGGCATGGAAGGGTTCCATCATTTTCATATTTGAGGTGTGGGGGTGTGAGGCTTATGTGAAGACTCCCACCTCGAACAAGTTAGAAAGCCGTTCCGCTAAGTGTATCTTTATGGATATCCAAGAGATTCTATAGGATATTAATTCTATGATCCAATACAACAAAAGGAGTTTGTTGCCAAAAAGGGTGAGTTCTTGGAAACCAAGTTCCTTATGGAAGGAACTAGTAGTAGAACTGTGGATCTTGAAGAGGATCAAGAACCGCAACCCGATACACGTTTGGTTGACACTAGCACTCAACATGAGGATGTTGAAAGTGATCAAATCGTTGATCAATACACAAAAAACATTCGCAGATCTGGTAGAACTAGTAATCCACCTGAAAGATATGGATTTTTCACTAATGGATGCTATGTGATAGATTCCGATGAACCAATCACATACCATGATGCGTTGTCCAATTCAGATTGTGACAAATGGCTTAAGGCCATGAACGTTGAGATGCAATCCATGTATGACAATCAAGTATGGGACTTGGTTGTACCACCTCTTAACTCCAAAGTAGTTGGAAATAAGTGGGTTTTCAAGAAGAAAACCGATATGCATGGAAACTTGGATACTTATAAAGCTAGACTTGTAGCAAAGGGTTTCACTCAAACTCAAGGGGTTGACTATGATGAAACTTTCTCACCTGTTGCAATGCTAAAATCTATTAGGATATTGTTTGCCATAGCTGCCCATTATGATTATGAGATTTGGCAAATGGATGTCAAAACCGCTTTCCTAAATGGATATCTTTAGGAAGATGTCTATATGGTTCAGCCTGAAGGTTTTTTCGATCCAAAACATCCTAACAAAGTATGCAAGTTAAAGAAATCAATCTATGGATTGAAACAAGCATCGAGAAGTTGGAATCACCGCTTTGATGAAGAAGTAATTAAATTTGGATTCATCAAGAACGCGGATAAAACTTGTGTATATAAGAAAGCTAGTGGGAGCATCATCATTTTCCTAGAATTGTATTTTGATGACATACTACTATTTGGAAATGACATTCCAACCTTGGAAGGTGTAAAAACCTAGCTTGAAAGTTGTTTTTCCATCAAGGATCTTGGTGAGGCCGCCTATATTCTGGGAATAAAGATCTATAGGGATAGATCAAGGCGGTTGATTGGTTTAAATCAAAGTGCATACATTGATAAGATCTTCAAAAGGTTCAAGATGGAGAACTCTAAGAAAGGTACGGTACCTATTCAAAGAGGAACAATATTGAGCACGACTCAATGTCCAAGCTCAAAGGATGAGCAAGATAAAATGAAGGCAATCCCATACGCATCTGCTATTGGGTCCATCATGTATGCAATGATATGCACTCGGCCGGACGTTTCATGCGCCTTAAGCATGATAAGCCTATACCAGCAAAATCCTAGAAGAAGTCATTGGATGGCTGTTAAGAACATACTTAAGTACCTAAGGAGGACTAAAGATATGTTTCTAATCTATGGATCTGGCGATGAGGAACTCGTTGTAAAAGGTTACACGGATGTGAGTTTCCAAACCGATCGTGATGATTCACGATCACAATCAGGATACATTTTCATTCTGAATGGAGGAGCTGTCTCTTGGAAGAGCTCTAAACAAGATGTGGTGGCTTTATCAACTACATAATCTGAATACGTCGCCCCCTCATTGGCAGCTCAAGAAGCTGCATGGTTGAAGAAATTCATTGCCGACCTAGGGGTTATCCCTTCCATTCAGGACCCCCTAGAGATCTTTTGTGATAACGAGGGTGTGATTGCTCAAATCAATAAACCTCATGCTCATCAACGACTAGGCATATTGAGCGGAGATTCAACTACATACGAGATGAAGTTGAGAAAGGAAAGATATGTATTCACAAAGTTCACACAGATCAAAATATTGCGGATCCTCTTACGAAGCTCCTAGAAAAGGAAAAGCATGAAGGTCATACCTGTTCCATGGGACTTCGATATTCTAGTGATTGGATTTGATCTGTAATTTCGTATTTGGATATTTGGAACTCCCTTACTACTTGAGTAAAATTATTTGGTCATAATATTTCAATGAATGTTCCAATTTAGCATGTTTAATCCATGGGTAAATTGTTTACTCTAAATGTCCATAGTCGTTCATACTTGTGGGAACAAGTATGAGGGTAAGATTATTATGAATTTGGATTGGTGGATATTCATAAGGAATGAATATAAAGCAATTGGTTGCTGCCAAAGTTCATAGATATTTGTGGGATACAAATATTGGACTGGCTCGCATCTCAAATTTTACTACATGGTATCTTGTAGATTGATCATAAGTAAATTTGAGTAAAGGCGAATATCATTTGGTATCCTCAGACCTGAGATACATATTGGGTTTTGATATTCACCAAGTGTTATACCTTGACCTAGTTCTTCACTGCCCTGAAATAATGGATAGTTCGTAAGGCTATGTTCAGGCGTGACACGAGTTGTTTTGTGAGAAACGTATGTAGTCAAGATGGAATTTGTTCCTCTTATTCGTTGAGAGCAAGATGTCTAAGGCCTGATTAAGTTAAATCAACAAGGAATGATCATTCTGTGTCCTTGGATTTAACATGACATCTGTAACAAAAGGATAAATGATTAATTCACCTAAATCATTTCAAGTTGGATACTTGAATGGGATGATGTTATTGAATGGCTATAAGTCATACGTATTAAGGGTAGTAAACCGTTGTTAGGCGGTATTTACTGCTTGCATAAATTTTCTATGAATCTTGTGCAAGTGGGAGATTGTTGGATTCTATATGCCCAAGACACGTAGAATATTGATGCGGTTAGTACGTTATGATCCAAGTAGGGTTATACCCAATAACAAGCTTTGCAAACACAAACAATTATTTAATTGATGATATGATCATGCAATTAAATAATCACACCAAATTTAGAAAATAGGTTTCTAAATGTTGCATTTGTAGTGGAACAAATTATATGGTTATTTTGTTGATGAATTTTATTATTTGTAATGTTATTTAAATAGGTTTAAGTAACATTAAATAATAAAATAAAAGAGTCATTAAATTAAAAGGGGTTTAATTTAAATAATGTACATGACCTTTTAATGTGTGATTTTTTTTAAAAATTTGGGTGGGAAAACCCCTTCTAGAAGGCTGATTTTCAGCCTCCCAAGGGTCCAATGGGATCATTTGATTTTTGCCTTGAAAACACACATTAGAAAGAGTGTGCAAAAAACCTTTCATACACATCATTTCACACAAAAAGATTCTTCTTCTCTCCTAAAACTCTCTCGGCCAGCAGGAAGTTTTAAGGATCATTTTGATTGATCTTGGTGTTCTTCTCCCTAGCAAGAAGGTGTTTGCTATAGAGCTTGCGGTATACAAGCTTGAGAGGACCTCCCTTTTGGTGCCTTGGTCTTTTCTTGGAGCATATCCTCATCCATTTCGACTTTTTTGCTGCTGAAAGGTAGTTTATGGCAGCCTCTTTATGGCAGTCCATAATGTATGTTTTGTGTTTACATAGCTAGTCTTATTCACATATAAAAGGTCCTTTGTTCTTGGGTTTGTTTGTAACTTTATAATATCAATTTGAAACCGAAATTTTCAGTTTATAAAATATGTTATAAAGTTTATTTCCGCTGCTTTTTCACAAAGTTTAAATGGTGAAACTATGTTTCATGTTCTAACAAACCCCAACAATGAATACCTAAGTGATGCTTTTAGAGATTATCTTAGAAGTTGTGGTATTGTCTCACAACTATCTCCACCTGGAACACCACAACATAGTGGCGTGTCCGAGAGAAGAAATTGAACTCTATTAGATATGTTCTATCTATGATGGCTAGAAGCTCACTGCCTCTATCATTTTGGGGTTTCGTTTTGCTCTCTGCGGCCCGTATTTTGAATATGGCCCCAACCAAGAAAGTGGAAATGACAACTTTTAAAATATGCAATGGAAGGGTTCCATCACTGTCATATTTAAAGGTATGGGGTTGTGAGGCTTATGTTAAGACTCCCACCTCAACAAGCTAGAAAGTCATTCCACTAAGTGTATCTTCATTGGATATCCTAGAGATTCTATGGGATATTATTTCTATGATCCATTGGAACAAAAGGAGTTTGTTGCCAATAATGCTGAGTTCTTAGAAGCTAAGTTCTTTACGGAAGGAACTAGCAGTAGAACTGTGGATCTTGAGGAGGATCAAGAACCACAAACCGATACATGTTTGGTTGATACTAGCACTCAACATGAGGATGTTGAAAATGATCAAGTGGTTGATCAAATTACATAGAACGTTCGCAGATCTTGTAGAATTAGTAATCCACCTAAAAGATATGGATTTTTCGTAGATGGATGCTATGTGGTAGATTCTGATGAACCAACCACCTATCATGATGCAATGTCCAATTTGGATTGTGACAAATGGCTTGAAGCCATGAACGTTAAGATGCAATCCATGTATGACAACCAAGTGTGGGACTTGGTTGAACCACCTCTTAACTCCAAGATAGTTGGAAGTAAGTGGGTTTTCAAGAAGGAAACCGATATGCATGGAAACTTGGATACTTATAAAGCTAGACTTGTAGCAAAAGGTTTCACACAAACTCAAGGGGTTGATTATGATCAGATTTTTCATCGGTTGCAATGTTAAAGTCTATTAGGATATTGTTTGCCATAACTGCTCATTATGATTATGAGATTTGGCAAATAGATGTCAAAACCGCTTTTCTAAATGGATATCTTGAGGAAGATGTCTATATGGTTCAGCCTGAAGGTTTTGTCAACTCAAAACATCCTAACAAAGTATGCAAGTTGAAGAAATCAATCTATGGATTGAAGCAAGCATCAAGAAGTTGGAATCACCATTTTGATGAAGAGATAAACAAATTTGGAATCATCAAAAACATTGATGAAGCATGTGTATATAAGAAAGCTAGTGGGAGCATTACCATTTTCTTAGTATTGTATGTCGATGACATCCTACTATTTGGAAATGACATTCCAACCATGGAAGGTGTAAAAGCCTGGCTTGGAAGCTGTTTCTCCATTAAGAATCTTGGTGAAGCCGCCTATATTTTAGGAATAAAGATCTATAGGGATAGATCAAGGCAGTTATAGGTTTGAATCAAAGTGCATACATTGACAAGATCTTGAAAAGGTTCAAGATGGAAAACTCCAAGAAAGGTACCGTACCTATTCAAAGAGGAATGATATTGAGTAAGACTCAATGTCCAAGCTCAAAGGATGAGCAAGACAAAATGAAGGGAATCCTTTATGCGTCTGCTATAGGATCCATCATGTATGCAATGATATGCACTAGACCGAACGTGTCATGCGCTTTGAGCATGACAAGCCGATACCAACAAAATCTTGGAAGCAGTCATTGGATGGCTGTTAAGAACATACTAGGAGGACCAAAGATATGTTCCTAATCTATGGATCTGGTGAAGAAGAGCTCGTAGTAGAAGTTACACATATGCGAGTTTCCAAACTAATCGGGATGATTCACGATCACAGTCGGGGTACATTTTCATCTTGAATGAGGAGCAATCTCTTGGAAGAGCTCTAAGCAAGATGTGGTGGCATTATCAACTACAGAGTCAGAATACATTGCTGCTTCATTAGCAGCTCAGGAAGCTGCATGGTTAAAGAAGTTCATTGCCGACCTAGGGGTGATCCCTTCCATTCGGGTCTCTCTTACCGACTAAGGCATCCGCCACCATGTTGGCTTTGCCCGGATGGTAATGGATCTCGTAGTCGTAGTCTTTATGAGCTCCAACCATCTCCTTTGCCTCATGTTCAGGTCCTTCTCTCAAAGAAGTACTTCAAGCTCTTGTGGTCGGTGAATGTGGTGCATTTTGTACCGTATATGTAGTGGCTCCAAATCTTTAACGCGAAGACCATAACTACTAGCTCCAAATCATGAGTAGGGTAATTAACCTCGTGAACCTTTAACTATCGGGATGCATAGGCTATAACTTTTCCCTTCTGTATTAACACACCCTAACCCCGAGTAGGCATTCGGGATGCTTGAGTCAACCTCGCCTTTAACTCCACAAATGCCTTCTCTTGAGCTTGACCCCATACGAACTTTACATCTTTCCGGGTCAACTTGGTCCGTGGAGAAGCGATCTTAGAGAAGTCTTGAATGAACCTCTTGTAGTTGCCCGCCAAACCCAAGAAACTATGAATCTCAGATGGCGTCTTTGGAGACTTCCATTGCATCACTGTCTCCACCTTCGCCGGATCCACCATAATCCCCTCGGGATTCACTACAAGACCAAAAACTAAACTTCGTGCAACCAAAACACGCACTTGGAGAAGTTGGCATACAACTTCTCCTTTCTCAAAGTCTCCAGAACCTCTCGAATGTGACCGACATGCTCTATCTCGCCCTTCGAATAAATTAGGATATCATCAATAATCACAATCACTGATTTATCCAACATCGGCCGACACACTTGATTCATCAGATCCATAAAAGCAGCTGGCGCATTGGTCAACCAAATGACATAACGAGGAACTTGTAGTGACCATAACGTGTGCAAAAAACTATTTTAGGGACATCCTCCTCTTTCACCTTTAACTGATGGTAGCCCGATCGAAGTTCTATCCATGAGAACCAATTGGCACCTTGAAGCTGATCAAACAAATCGTCAATTCTCGCTAAGGGGTATCAGTTCTTTATCGTCAACTTATTCAGCTCACGGTAGTCAATATACATCCTCATACTACCGTCTTTCTTCTTTACAAACAGGACCGGAGCACCCCAAGGAGAGATACTCGGCCTAATAAACCCCTTATCAAGCAGCTCTTGCAACTGCTCCATCAACTATTTCATCTTAGTCGAGCCAACCGATATGGTGCCTTGGCAACAGGTTGGGCACCCGGTATCAAATCAATCTGAAACTCTATCTCATGGTCAGGTGGCACTCCTAGTAGTGTTCAGGAAATACATCTGGGAAGTCACACACAACCGGTACATCAGACATTTGTGGTGTTGGTGTTTCTACATCCTTCACATAAGCCAAGTAGGCGCTACATCGACGCCTCATGCACCTTCCGCCACCGCCATTGAGATTACTTTCGGAATCATAGTGACTCAATAACCATAAACCATCACTAAACTCCCATCAGGCGCTGTTAACGGAATCATCTTCTTGTGACACACAATGTTTGCCTTGTAATCTGCCAACCAATCCATCCCCAGTACTACATCAACCCACCTAAGGTCATCATGAATGGTCTAATAGGAAACTTATGACCTTCCAATTCCACATCACATCCGTCTATCATCTAAGAAATCCTGGTAAACTTACCTATGGTAGTTTCTACATCAAAGGGCGCATCTATATTCTTACTACTAACAGGCAATTTAGCACATAAAGCGGCAGAAATAAAACTTTTACTAGCACCAGAATCAAATAACACAGAGGCTAAAGTTTGGTTACTAGAAACGTACCTGACACAACATCAGGGTCGGTCTTAGCCTCCTCTCGCGTCATCGTAAACGCTCTGGCGTTTGCCCTCGGTCCGTCACCTCCAATCGTCTTCACCCCCGAACCCTCATCCCTCGACTTCTTACACTCTCTACTCATGTGGCCCTCCATGCCACAGTTAAAACATTAGACCGTACAAAAGTCCTTTGCTATATGCCCCGTCTTCTCATATTTGAAGCATAAGTTCGACCCGAGCCTAAATTCTCCAGTATGCTCCTTTCCACATGTCCCACACTTCTTTGACCCCGCACCAGATGTGACCACATGGTAGTCATCCACTCGTGCCTTCTTGTTACTCGTCGGGGTACCACCTCGACCAAACCTTTTACCACTTTAATTCGGGCCACTACCACCTTTCTTGCTACCCTCGACCACCACCACAGTTCTCTCATCCTACAACCTCCTTGCCAGATCAACCACCGACCTAAACGTGCTTGGCCGGGTGGCGATCATGTGCCTGCGGATATCTGCTGGCAAGCCCTGAATGTATCTCTTGATCTTTCATGACAAAGTCTTCACTTGGTCCGGCACCAACGTGTCTTCTCATTGAATTTGGTGGTATATTGCTGATGTGTCATCGTCCCCGCCTCTAACTGCAAGAACTCTCTCTCAACCTTGTCCATTTCCGATGAAGATAAAACTCCTCAATCACCAACTTTTTCAGCTCAGACCATCTCATCCTCCCAATAGCCCGACTACCCTCAGCTTGGACAATATTGTCCTACCAGCATAAAGTTGAGTCCATGAAAGAGTGGGCAACAAACTTCACTTTCTAAAGATACATGTGCTGAGTAGGGACAGAATGTCAAAAGCAACAGATTTTGTCAACATGATCAAGCTATTCTGGATCCAACTAAAGCTGCATTTTTACTTCCTCCACAAGACCCAGCAGAATCTTCACAACATCAATCACCTCCCAAACATTGAAGAACATAGGCTGTATAATCCTTAGGGGGAGTATGTTGCACCCTGAAAGGATCATACATGCCAATTGAATGGGTGATTTGATGATTGCTTTGCTGGAATCCCACAAGTCCAAGAATAAATGAGGATGAAGATCCTGCTCAGAAAAACCAAGTGTTGTCTTCCGCATTCGTCAATGCGGAAGACATAAAACAAATACGGACAAGTATTTGTTCTTCCGCATTGACAAATGCGGAAGACCAAGAAACAATGCGGGCAAGACTTTGCTCATCCGCATTTGACAAATGCGGATGACCAAACAAATGCGCATAAGTATTTGTTCATCTGCATTAATCAATGCGGATGACCAACATACTAATGCGGATGATCAAGTGAAGAAATGCTAATCAAGTTAATTCATCCGCATTTGTCAATGCGGATGAACAAGACAAGATGCAGATGAAGACTAGTTCTGATGTAATAGTTCAGGGGTAGTTTAGTCATTTTGTAAAAGACATCTTGTCTGCCTATAAATAGAATAAATAACCTTGTACATGAGGTGACGACTGATAGATAGAGAATTTTGTTGTCATTTATTCTCTGTAATCAATCAACTTTCATATATAATACAAAAGCATTTATGATTATTTTTCTTGCATTGAATGTTCTTGATTGTTTATTTCCGCCACTCAATCGTTGACTTGATTACCATATTCGATTCTTAGTAGATTCTCAATCTTCCTTACCCAGTCAATTGGTATCAGAGCTTTGGCTCTCGATTCTTTTTCAGATCTGCACAAGAACTGAATAGAATTCGATTGATCTGGTATCAAGTTGCTAGTAGAGTATATCATCATCTCTACTTAGTAAACAGCAGAAAATACTCCTGTTAACACATTCTCACCAACATATTCCGAACAGCAAGAAACTCAATACAATCACAAATCTGATTCTGAAATCCATTTGAACTATTTGGGCAAGTTGGACTATCAATCTTAAAATCATCTAAACCTATATTTATACAAGTTAAACACTCTGTTAAAATGGATTCTAACAGTTACTCAGAACTTGGTCATACACCTAAACCTCCTATGCTTAAACACAAATATGAGTTTAAACATGGAAAATCAGGTTTAGAAATTACATCATAGGTGTAGATCCTGATTTCTGGATCTCAATATGCAAGGGGCCACATATCCTTGTCACTTGGTCTGTAGATCAAGCTGCAATTTACAGAACTGCAAGAATACCCATTGAAGATCTAACTCTAGATGATGAAGACTACAAAAATCAAGATTGACCTCAAAGCCTACTCCATTCTAACTCAAGCACTCAAGATGGATGTGCTAAAAGATTAGAGAGTATGGTACTACAAAGTTGTATGGGATGCATTGAAAATCATTGTGAAGGAAGTAGTGAGGTAGCTGAAATAACAAGGATAAGCTTGTTAATCATTATGAACATTCCACCACACCAAGGGAGAGTCCATATCCAAACAACTGCATAGATTTGTACAGTTGGTAAATGATTTGGAAATCATGGAGTCACTTACAAGATCAAAGAATTAAACAAAAAGATGCTTCACAGCCTCCCCCTGAAAGTTGGAAACAGAATGTAACTATGCTGAAATACTCTTGATCTTGAGAGTACTACTTTGGATATCATGATAGCCAAAATAGAGCATTAGAACTTGATGAAAGAAGCAGAATCTTGGTGGACCAAGAGTGATTGGGCTTACAAATTTCTATCAGAATCTCATTCTATAGAAAATGCCTTCATCATAGAGGAGATGATTTCATCTTATCAAGAGATCAACCGAACAACACTGGGTTCATTGCAACTCCACCAATCATCATCCATCAACATCTCTCAAACATCCAGAGTCACTGCTGCTCCTCAAACCACTCCTGAAGACACAAGATTAAAGCACAAAAGGCACTTCAATGCCTTTGTTGCAAGTTTTGAAGCATACTTAGGAGGAAGACCACTTCTGCTCATCTAATCAAGAAGATATGGAGGAAATGGATCCAGATGTTGGAAGAAATGATCCAGATGAGGAAGAAAGGTGGATCTATAAGGCAAATGGCCATGATTGCCATGAGAGCCAAGAAATTCTTTAGAAAAGGCAAAAAGCTGAGCCTAAATGAAAATAAAAACTTTGATATGATAAATCCATGGTGAAATGCTTTAATTGTGGCATGGCTGGTCCTTCTCCAGAGATTCAATGCCCCCAAGAGAAACAACTATAAAGGAACTCTCAAGGCCAATCATACTCACACCTAACTCAAGCTTCCTTCAACAACCATAGCAGCATTTCATCACCACCAATCATATCAAAATCCCCCCAACTAACAAATCAAGCTTATGGAAGCATCATCTTCTGCCAGTGCTCTCGTTGATAAAGCAAGATGGGGTTGTGACTGGAGTTGTATGTAGAGGAAGTCAAGCCTCAATTCAGACTCATGGTCTATGGCTCACAATCATGATGGTCTTATCTAACCAATGTATTAAAAATGTTTAATGAATTGCAAGGTTATAGAGCATAACCAATAACTGGCTGATAAAAAATTAAGGAAGAAAAGGTAAAGTCATAGATTATGAATAGAGAATAAAAAGATTTGAAATCAAAATCAAATCTCTTTATCCTCTGACTAGAAAAACTCATGTGAACGTACCCTCTTGCAGCTGAGAGTGAGCTCCTTAACTGAAAAGTTACTCATCTACGCTAACTTCACTGACGAAGTGAACTTGAAATGTTCAAATGTCTTCAGTCAGCTGCAAGAGAGGCTTATCTCAAAAAGATCAAAGGAACCTGTCAAGGATTGGGTATATGCAGGATCGTTCAAGGGCTTGAACACAATTACAACACAACAACACAATGAGGAGATTAACTAAACGTTAATCAAACAGTGAACTAGGTAACCAAAGGTGATGCAGAGAACACAAGTAAAGCAAGAGACAGAACAAGAGAGTATAGTTTTCAAGGTAGCAGTATATTGCTTTCTCAAGTTCTTTTACAAGTGTTACAAAGCATATCAGATACAAGAACTTGGAATACTTATACTACAACCTACAGCCGGCTATACTATGAAAGCCAGCTGGATACAATTGACTAGACACTAACAAAATCAATTGTAGGATCAAAAGGCATATCTGCCTTTTGACCTTGTGACTATGACATGCCATAGCTCACATCCTTATACATTACAAAAAGGATAAAGTACATAAAGTGGAAAGTTTCAGACTCAAGACCTCAATGTACAGTTACCAAAAGCATGGACCTTTTCACCAACTCTTGTAAGTTGGTGACTTATCAGAGACGCAGCGGAAAAGGTGCTTTATGGAACAGTACATCAGATAAAGCATGTGTACTAAAAGTCTTCGGAAGAAATCTGTCTTCATAGGTTGAAGCTTCGGAAGACTTTGTCTCTTCAAGCTTCGGAAGACTTCATGTTAGGCTTCGGAAGATATTGGTTTGGCTTCGGAAGATATTACACTTAGAGTATTTTCTAATGCTTTGTGTAATTCTTCCGAAGCATTCTTCACTTCAGTACTTAGTGCATGTTGCTGAAACACTTAGGCAGTTTTGGGTTGCATCAGACTTCAGGAATCCTTACAAACTCCCCCTAGGCTGATGCTACCAAAACACCTAGAAGATCTTTAAATGTTTGTAGTCTTCAGAATAATCAATCCCTTCCTTTCTTCATTTGATGGTCAGGATCATCAAGACTCTCATAGTATCTTCTCATTTCAAAGAGATCATGCAGAGGTAAGTTGATTATGTCTTGCCATGAGTAGACATTTTCAACACCTTGATCTCTGATAACATTCCATCTTTCTGGATTGGTAGAGTAAGTCCAGGATAAGATGGGTGTCTCGGTTGCTAGAGGAGCCACTTGCATAGGAGTTGATTGGGCTGCCTCATCATGCACTTCCTCAGGTTGATCTGATTCACCCTGGGGAGAGAGGTAGATGACTTTGGCTTCTTCTTTTTAGTCTTTGGTTTAGAGGCCATTTTCTTCTTCCTCTTTAATGTCTTTAACTGAGAAGACTGGTCTGCAGCACCATGTTGATCATCAGTGTCTTTCTCAGTTGGGTGTTCCTCCCTCACAGGTTCAGAAGGAGAGGGAGTTTGACCCTGTCTTGGATCAGAAGATGAAGTTTGCTGAGGCTCAGCTGGAGGTTCTGGTTCAGGTGTCTCTGGTTGTTCAAACTTGACCTCCACTTCAGGTGGGACTTGACTTGGAAGAGAGTGCAAATCAATGAGTTCACCACTTTTAATCTTCTGCTTGATTACCCTTATATGCTCATCCATTGTAGATAGAGACATGGGACCAAGTCTCCTTCCGGAGAATCCATATGACTTCAAGAAGCTCATCATTCTTTGTCTGTCAGCAGACTTCTTTGCATTCTTTTGAATGATGGCTCTTGACTTTGCAGCTTCTTCCCTTAGCTTCCTTTTGGTTGTTTTTCTTTCTTTGACTAACTCAAGCTCAAGTTGCTTTAAGTACTCGAACTCAATGAAGTCATAGGACAGGGGAAGAAGTGTATTTGCCTGATAGAAGCCTGTGGCACTCAGGTAGTTTATCATTTTGATTCTATCCTCTTCTTTATCTACCTGAGGTTCTTGTGGAGCCACATCTTCCTGTGCAGGACTTTCTTGAACTGGAGAGAGAGTGGGAGTATGCTTGTGAAGTCTTTTCTGTCTCCTCTCCTCTTTGAATTGGAGAAGTAACCTTGCATCCTCTTTCTCCTTTATCTCTCTTGACACTTCCATGTCAGCCAGTTCATTCAACTCTTCTAAGGGGAGGGAGATGATTTCATCAACATCATAGTTCCTGGTCTGTAAATAATTAATCCTGACTGCCCTTTGTTCATCATTTTGAGTATTTGGTCTGGGGGCAGCCCTGATTGCAGCTTGCATGAATTTTGATGACCCAGAAGAACTTTCTCCCCTTAGCCTCCTTTTCCTCTCTCTCTCTTCCTCCTCAATTTCCTCAGGAGTCATTATCCTTTTCCCTTTGTCACCAACAGACCTTTGTGACTCAGGGTGGATTGAGGCTTGGCCTTCATTGCTTGGTGTAGCTTCCATGCTCTGGCCAGAGAGAGGCTGAGAACCACCTTCACCAGCAGGTGTCTCAGATGGAGTTTGGACCTCTGCAGCAGTTGTTGATGGTGAGACAAGGGTCTCAGGTTCTGCCACTGGGCCTTCAGCAAGGTTTCCCCTATGAAACTAATCTTAGGGTCCACCTCAGCATCCAGTTGACCGATGACATTGCCTGATTGCCTAAGTCTCCTTCTTAGAGAGAACTCTGCAAGGATCCTGTCTTGGATTCTTTGAGCCAGCCTGTCAGCTTGTCTAGATTTGCTTGGTTGACAAGTGGCATGTTGACTAAATCCAGTCCTTCATAGAAGCTCAGGCTTTGGAACTGAAAGACTTCTTGTTGACCTTGAACTCTGTGAAGTATGAGGGCTCTTCTGTCATCATCATACCTCCATCTGATAATGTAGTTGCCAGTTCCATGTGGTGGAGATGAGACAGCCCTTGGTATACCTTCCTCAAAGAGACTCCTGATGAGAGAGTCTATAGAGTCCACATTAATGTGAACTTGAGGAAGTTGCTGAGAATGCACAACAGCAAGTGAGGATGGTGAGTCCTCTATGTCCATTCTCTTTGAAGAACTCCCAGGTTCTGTGGTTGTGATAACTTTCTCCCCCTTTTTGGTAGCATCACCCACTTGCATAGGTGAGCTGGAGGATAAATCAGTCACTTCCACAGGTTCTTGTGTTCCTGGTTGAGCTCTCCTTAAAGTCTCTCTCAGCTTTTTTCCTGCAGATATGAAATCTGGAGTTGCTGATCATTGACCCTGTTTTGCAGGGTAGTCACCTGAGATTCCAAGTGACTAACCTTAGAGACTAGATAGGTGCATGTTTGTGACAATGTTTGTACCTTTAGTCTCAAATTCCCCTCATCTTCATCAGAAGAATCACTGGGGGATGAGAGGATTGGACCAAAGTCCCTTCTCTCACCACCAGCTTGAGTTTCTTGGCTGCTGGTTTTCCTCTGCTCACTGGCAACCTCAGTTAAGATGCCAATGGGCTGAGTTGCCATGGTTGAGGTCTTAATGATGTAATCACTTTCAAAAGTGAGAGCCTCTTCCATATGGACATCCTGAACAGGTTCAGATGTGTCCACCTCAGTAATAGGTGACTGATGAGGGATAGACTGAGGAGAGTCAGAGGTACTCATCTCTCTTTGAGTAGGGGAGGAGAAGAGAGACTCATGGTACTCACTGAATCCTAAGTCTTCATCAGTGTAAAAGATAGGTTGGGAATTGGTTGGTTTAGATCCAAAGGCTGGGGATGGTAGCTGTCCCCTGAAGGTTGTTCACTTGAGTGTTGAGACTCAGAGTGAAGGCTTACAGTTGTTGGGCTAATGAGCTCATCAGGTTGAGCTTGAGGAACCTCAGCCCTGATAGGTAAAGTAATGGGAGTGGTTTGCTCCTCAGGAGAAGTGGGAGCTCTGGAGTCCACTTCTTCCTGTAAGGTTGAGTATTTGGGGGCCTGCACAGACTCAATAGCCTGAGCAGGGGTTCGTTGGGATTTTCTTTTGTAGGTGATGAATATTGGAGGTTGTGAAGAGGGTAGGAGAGCAGTAGGTGTGGGTTCAACACTAGCTTGGACTGCTATGTTGTCACCTTGAGCAATGAGCTCTAACATTTTTGGGACTAGGGCTGTTTCTACCCCTGAGAAGCCTACAGTTGGCTTCTTCATAATTTTAAAGATGCCGGGCTTCATCTGTCCCAGTTTAAGAATATTGCCTGTTTCCCTCAACTGTGAGCCCAGTTCACAGTTAAGAATGTGTTGAACATATCTAGGAAACATGTAATATTCTAAGGAGTCTAAGTTTGCAAGTAAATTAGTATAAACAAATTGTGAATACCTGAACTTGACCCCCTGAACCATCCCATGAACTATAAAGGAGAGATCCTCAGGAATCTGGTCCCATCCACCATGCTTGTTTGATAAGCTGTGGATAACCACATGGAGCAGGTATTTCCACTGGGATGAGACCTTCCCTTTCCTGAAGGTCTTTACAGAGAAATCTCCTTCATAGCCCATCTGCTCGAAGGAATGATTAACCGCTTCTTTTGGAAGAACACTTCACCTGCTTCATCATCCAGCTGAAGATGTCGGTTGATGATGGCCGGAGTGATGAAAATTGTTCTCCCCTGCACTGTGGCAGACAGTGCCTTCTCCCCATCCATAATGACCTCTTGGCAGGTCTTCCAGAATTCAAGCAAATGATCCTCATATAGAGGAGGATCAATGGTTAGGGAGGTGAAGTAGTGAGACAAAGACAAGAAACGGCAAACCTCTGAGAAATGAGGATCTTTGTCAGAGCATAACAGAGCAACCTGATTGTGTTGTCTGTGTAGCTGCATGGCAAAGTGAGGATCATTTCTGTGTGTAAGGTCAGCCATTGTGAGGTAGCTCAGAGATGAAGAGAAAAGCTTTGGGTTTTAGGTATGGAAGAAAAGCAGATGATAGAAGAGGGGGGAAACCGTTGGGTTTATATGAGAGAGAAGGATTTCAGATAAAGTTTAATGAAAGAGGATAAACTTTGAAATCCGTATATCGGTCCCACCTCTGAAAAAGTAGTTTACCTTTTTGCTCAAAAAGTAGTTTTCTTGGAATTCGAAAAGCTTCCGAAAGTAATTTGTCTTCGGAAGTTTGATTGAAAAAGCTTCCGAAGCTAAAGTGACTTCGGAAGAATTTTCCTGAGAGTCTTAAAGATTTATGCTTCGGAAGAGAAATAAACTTTTGGATGCTTTGTATAAGAATGAACAAAGCTTCCGAAAGTAATTTTTGCTTCGGAAGGAAAAAGTCCTTAAAAATGAATAAGTGTCTAAGTTGAGAATTTTAAGCTTCGGAAGATAAATTTTGACTTCTTCCGAAGGTAAAATTTCTTAGACAGTCATTTATTTTGAAGACATATTTTTCTTCCGAAGGTAAAATGTTATCTTCCGAAGTGTCAGAAAATTTTCAAGAATCCAAGGAAAGTCTTCAAAAAGAGTTTTTCATTCAAAGAAAACATGAGCTTATGAAAGTGATGAACTAGACAACTTAGGACACACATATTTTAAGAAGAAATATAATTAGTTTTTAAAAAATCTACTCAAAGTTAATCATCCCAATAGCTGATATCAGATATTTAAATCTCTGTTCATCAAAAGCTTTTGTGAACAGATCAGCATATTGTTCATCTGTGTGAACTTTGACTAGTTTAATTAACCCCTTTTCATAGTTATCTCTTATTAAATGATACCTGATGTTGATGTGTTTGGTCCTTGAGTGCTGCACAGGGTTCTCAGTGATAGAGATAGCACTGTTGTTGTCTATGTGGATAGGAGTCTCTTTGAAGTTAAATCCGTAGTCTAGCATCTGATTTTGAATCCAAAGCACTTGAGCACAGCAGCTTGCAGCAGCAATGTATTCAGCCTCAGCAGTTGATGCAGACACACAGGTTTGTTTCTTGCATTGCCATGAGACAACCCTTCCACCAAGGAATTGACATCCCCCAGATGTAGACTTTGCAGTCATGTTGCAACCACCATAATCACTGTCTGTATAGGCATACAGATTGAAATTAGAATTCTTTGGATACCATAAACCAAGTGTTGAAGCACCTTTGAGGTATCTTAAAATCCTTTTCACAGTGATTAAGTGAGACATCTTAGGATTAGCTTGATATCTTGCACAAATACATGTAGCAAACATGATATCAGGCCTGCTAGCTGTAAGATACATAAGAGACCCAATCATAGCCCTGTATAAGTGCTCATCTACACACTCCCCCTCAAGATCTGGACCAAGAGAGTGGTTTCTGGCTATGGGTGTCTTAGCAGTCTTACAATCAGTCATGTTGAACCTCTTGAGTATATCTTGAATATACTTTGACTGACTTATGAAAATGCCATCTTCAACCTGCTTCACTTGAATTCCCAGAAAGAAATTAAGTTCTCCCATTGAACTCATTTCAAATCTATCTTTCATCAGCTTTTCAAAGTCTTTGCAGAGCCTTGAATTGGTTGAGCCAAAGATGATGTCATCCACATATACTTGAACTAGCAGAATGTCGTTTCCTTGTCCTTTGATGAAGAGAGTTCCATCTATAGTACCTCTCCTGTAACCATGTTTACAGAGATACTCAGACAGTGTCTCATACCACTTCCTGGGTGCCTGATGCAGCCCATAGAGAGCTTTGTCAAGCTTGCAGACATAATCAGGATGATCAGGATCTACAAAACCAGGTGGTTGTTTGACATAAACCTCCTCATCAATCACTCCATATAAGAAAGCACACTTTACATCAAGTTGGTAGACCTTGAAGTTCTTGGATGCAGCAAATGCCAGGAATATCCTAACAGCTTCTAGTCTAGCTACAGGAGCAAAGACATCAGTGTAGTCAATCCCTTCTTCTTGTGTGTATCCTTGAACAACTAGTCTAGCCTTGTTCTTGATGATGATTCCTCTATCATCCTTTTTATTCCTAAAAACCCATTTGGTTCCAATGGTAGTCTTCCCATGAGGAAGAGGACAAAGGTTCCAAACTTTCTGTCTTTTGAATTGAAGCAGCTCTTGTTGCATAGCTTCAACCCAACTTCCATCCTTTAGAGCCTCCTCAACTTTCTTTGGCTCTAACTGGGATAGAAAACAAGAGTGAAGACAAACATTTGCTTCATGGGTTTGCCCTCTTGTCTTTACCCCGGAGATAACATCTCCAATGATGTTTGTAGTAGGATGAGACTTGTGGATCCTTAGCTGAGGGATCACAGCAAGTTGCTGAGATAGATCCAAATTTGAGAAATTTAGATCTGGTCTTGAAGATTGATCCTCCACATTATCACACTTATCAAGATTAACTTGATCCAATGAGTGTGTGACATCATTGATGTTATCATCTATGGTATGGTTATTAGCATCAAGAGATTCTTGATCACTTTCACCATCACCATTGTTATCTTCTGCAATTGAGTGTCTTTATCTGGTTGAGAGGCCTCTGAACTGGAATTTGAAGGCATGCCAGATGTATCAGCTGGATTTGTCATTGTTGTGCTGATAGAAACCATTTGCTGAAGTAGTTCCAACTGGAGCTGAAGGTCTTCCAAGCTCAAATCTTGGATCAGGATCACCTGTATTTAAATTTTCTGCAGATCCTGAAACATGCTCACAAGATTTATTAAAACAGTTGGTAACTAAATCAAGATCAAATAGCCAATCCGGACCAGAACCAGCCACACTGGGAGTGTGCTCATTGAAAGTCACATTGGCTGACTCCTCAATGATTCTAGTTCTGAGATTGTATACTCTATAAGCTTTAGCTTGAGAAGAGTATCCAATGAAGTGTCCATCGTCTGATTTCTCAGCAAACTTGGCAACTTGATCTTTGGTATTCAAGATGGTGCAGGGACATCCAAATGACCTGAGAAAACCAATGAAAGGTTTCCTCTTGTGCCAAAGTTCATAAGGAGTCTTACCATGTGTCTTAACTACTAAGACTCTGTTTTGCACATAGCAGGCAGTATTAACTGCCTCTGCCCAGAAGGTGATAGGCAGTTTAGAGTCAGACAACATAGTTCTTGCAGCTTCAATAAGTGTCCTGTTTCTCCTCTCAGCAACTCCGTTTTGCTGAGGAGTCCTGGGAGCACTGTATTGTCTTGTAATACCCTTTTCATCACAAAATGTATCAAGGATTTGGTTTTGAATTCAGTTCCTTGATCACATCTTATGGTTTTGACCTTGTGATCACATTGATTCTCAATCTTTAAGATGAAATTCTTTAGAATCTCAGGAGTCTCATCTTTAGTTCTAAGAAAGAAAACCCAAGTGAATCTTGTAAAATCATCTGTGATCACTAGACAGTATAAGGTCCTTCCTAAACTCATTACACTGGTGGGGCCAAAGAGATCCATATGTAATAAGTGTAGGGGAGTAGTGATGGAGTTCTTTTCCTTAGGCTTGTGAGATACCTTGTGTTGCTTCCCTTTCAGGCATGCAACACAATGATCATCACTTGTAAACTCTTTCTTTGGCATTCCAGTTACCAGATCATGTTTGATTAATTTATTCATATTCTTAAAGTTTACATGGCACATTCTTTTATGCCATAGGAAAGACTCATCACTATTTGCTTTAGATAGAAAGCATGAAACTTCTCCAGAGGGAGATGTTTCTTGCAAATCCATCTTGTACATGTTCCCTTTCCTGGGGGCTCTGAGCAGAATATGCTCATGAGGAATGACCACTCCAGGTTTGAGAACAATGCACTCATGCTCAGTGAAGAGCATGTTATGACTCTGATCACAAAATTGAGATACACTCAGAAGATTGTACCCAAGCTCCTTAACAAGTTTACCTTCTCAATGCTGAGCTTACCATTTGTGACCTTGCCCCTTCCATAAATGTAACCACCTTCATTTCCTCCAAAAGCAACTGGTCCTCCATCAATTCTCTCAAAATTATGAAGTAAAGACCTATCGCCTGTCATGTGCCTGGAACAGCCACTGTCAATTATCCAGACATTCTTGTTTGTCTTGAGCTGTTCCTGCACAAAGAAAATGATTAGTTACATTTGGAAACCCAAGCCTTACTTGTCTTGGGTTCAGTAAGTGTAATAGAAGGTAATGCAACAGTAATAGATCCTATGGTTGTACAGAGGGGATCTTCGGCTGTTGTTGATGGAGAAACCTCAGTCATTTGGTCTTTCTTAGACTTCCACACCACCTTTGGAGTCTTGGACTTGACCTTCAAAACCTTAGAAGCTTTTGGAGCTTCACAAGTTTTAATGACTGATACTTCGGAAGAATCTACAGTCACTGCAGTAGACTTTAGTACTTCGGAAGAATTCCTTTCTTCCGAGACCAACTTTGCTTCCGAAGGTAATTTTCCATTTACCTTCTTCTTTGATTTGGAGCTTCCGAAGGAAACAGACTTTCCTTCCGAAGCTTGAGACTTCTTGAGATTCTTTGAAGTCTTTGTATTGGTCATGTGGATAGTACTTTTAGGATTGTATGGACAATCCTTGGCAATATGAGAAGTACTTTCACACATAACACACAACATTTTCTTCTTCAAAGAAATCTCCTTTTGAGAGCAAGACTGGCCTTGGTCACATCCCTTTTTCACCTTCATCTTGGTAGATTCAGATACAGTTCCCTTGGGCTGTGAACTGTTCTTGGAATTTGATGGTCCAGGCTGTGCAGCAGTGGTACACAGCAGCTCAGTCTTCTTCTTTGTACTGAGATGATTTGAACATGAACCAGAACTCTTGGATAAGAGGCTTTGGTGGATGTCTTCAGTCCTTATTGCTTTGAAACCTGCAGAGATGAACACTTGTTTCTGCTTAGCATCAAAGGTAGCCTTGATTTCTTGAGCCTTCTTTGCTTTCCTTTTGCTCTTCCTGATCAAGTTCTTTCTCTTGGACTTGGTCATCACAGTTAATTTCTTCTCCTCAGAAGGATAGTGGCCCTTGGAGGAATCCTCTTCTTCACTCTTCTCAGAGGGATTCCTCACTATCACTTCTTCATCATCCTCACTTACTGGATCTATGAGAGGAAGCTCATCTTCACAAGTTCCACACCTAGGAGATCTTACAGACAAGATTGTGTGTGGAGGAGCTATCTCATTTGATCCCAGTCCCTGTCTATTTTGATAACAAACCTTATTGTGTAGGGATGAGGATATCATGTTCTTGAAGGTCTCTTCTTCAAGAACACTTTTCTCTGCCAGGGCTTTGCTGATCACAAGCTCAGCCTGGCACTTAGTCAACTTAGTGATGAGATCTTGGATCTGAGTTCTAAAATCTGTATGTTCATGTTTTAGTACTGAAATAGTTTTCTCCAAGTCTTCTATCTTTAACTTGTAATCATTTTCAGACTTTCTAAAGTCAGATTTTAATATGTTTAATGACTCAAGATCAGATCTCATCTCTAGGTTGTAGGACCTGTATCTATTTACTTTAGCAATGCATTCAGGGGAGCAAAGATGTTCTAATACCTTGGCTTCATCATGATCAGCCATCAATGCTTGGTTTGGAGAAGCATCCTCCACCTGAAAACTCCAGTCAAATCCTCCCTCTTCAACAGCAACCGCAGCATGTTGCTTTGTCTTCTCAGCCTGAGGGGTATTGTTGGTGTAGTTTGGTCTGAGTGTGTTTGACCCCCATTTGCTCTGGGTGCCTTACACTCCCTGGCGAAGTGACCCATAAGGTTACAATTGTAACACTTAACTTTGCTTTTATCCAGCCCAAACTTACCACTGGTAGCATTGCTTGGAAATTTTCTTCCTGTCCTCTTGTAGAACTTCTTGGCTCTGTGAGTGAGAAGAGCCATCTGCTGAACTATCTCCATGTATTCCAGGTCATCTGGATGGATACAGTCTAGATCTTCAAGAGTGAAGAGATAATTTCCACAGCTTTCATCTGCAGACACAAAGGCTTGAGAAGAACTTGTCTCTTGGAATGGGCTCCTTGAGTAAAGTTCTCCCTTGGTGTCTCCGGGAAGGTGATGAAAGGACCCTTTTGTGAGTTGTCAGGGTAGCATAGAATGATGTTGGGGTTCTATGCTGTCCCTTTCAACCACATGAAGGGCTGAACCCATTTGATTGTTAGAGTTGCCAGATGAACCTTGTAAGTTCATCTCCATCTGGTATCCACTGAGAATCCCATATAACTCTGTCAGAGTAAGAGTTTTAAGGTTCTCAGTCCTCTTGATTACCACACAATAGTGTGTCCATTGCCTAGGAAGTGAGGACATGAACTTCCTTACAATGTCTCTGTTCTCAAGAGGAACTCCTCCATCCACAAGGGTATCCACAATCTCAACATACCTGAAGTATTGTTGGGTCATGGTTTCACCTGTTTAAAAGGTGAAATTTTCAAACTGCTGCTTCAGAAGATCTTTCTTGTTCTCCTTGGCTTCAGAGGAGCCTTCATACATCAGCTTCAGTGCATCCCACAGCTGTTTAGCTGTTTGCACTTCTTAAAACCTCTGTACACAGAGTTTGGGATAGCAGTCTGAAGAGCAGTCATGGCCTTCCTGTCAATCTCTACTCTTTTCCTATCTTCATCTGAGTAGTTGGCCACATCTTTAGGAATCATACCAGCACCGGTAGCAGAGGGGGTGCTAGGTATGAAAGGTCCATATTCAACAGATTCCCACATTCTTGAGTCAAGAGACCTGATGAAGCCTTCCATCCTCATGCACCAGGTGTCGAAGTCATCAAGAGTGATCAATGGGGATTTGTTCATGGTTCCAGTCTCCATATCAGTCTTTGAGATGGAAGCCATTTGAAAAAGTTTAGTTTTTGTGTGTGTGAGGGATCTTAAGATGGTTAGATCTTATATCACGAGCCTGAATGCTCTGATACCAATTGCAGGATCGTTCAAGGGCTTGAACACAATTACAACACAACAACACAATGAGGAGATTAACTAAACGTTAATCAAACAGTGAACTAGGTAACCAAAGGTGATGCAGAGAACACAAGTAAAGCAAGAGACAGAACAAGAGAGTATAGTTTTCAAGGTAGCAGTATATTGCTTTCTCAAGTTCTTTTACAAGTGTTACAAAGCATTTTCGAAAGATACAAGAACTTGGAATACTTATACTACAACCTACAGCCGGCTATACTATGAAAGCCAGCTGGATACAATTGACTAGACACTAACAAAATCAATTGTAGGATCAAAAGGCATATCTGCCTTTTGACCTTGTGACTATGACATGCCATAGCTCACATCCTTATACATTACAAAAAGGATAAAGTACATAATGGAAAGTTTCAGACTCAAGACCTCAATGTACAGTTACCAAAAGCATGGACCTTTTCACCAACTCTTGTAAGTTGGTGACTTATCAGAGACGCAGCGGAAAAGGTGCTTTATGGAACAGTACATCAGATAAAGCATGTGTACTAAAAGTCTTCGGAAGAAATCTGTCTTCATAGGTTGAAGCTTCGGAAGACTTTGTCTCTTCAAGCTTCGGAAGACTTCATGTTAGGCTTCGGAAGATATTGGTCTTGGCTTCGGAAGATATTACACTTAGAGTATTTTCTAATGCTTTGTGTAATTCTTCCGAAGCATTCTTCACTTCAGTACTTAGTGCATGTTGCTGAAACACTTAGGCAGTTTTGGGTTGCATCGGACTTCAGGAATCCTTACAGTATAATTCATGTCCTCCACCATACAATGACAACTACACTGTCATGCCTGAATTTGTCTCACTCACTAAAGAAATTGAAACTAAAACTATAACAATTCTCAAAACAAACCTGATGTTTATATTGAAACCAATGAGGATAAAATCAAGTTAGGTCACCCAATCAAAATTAAAGAGTGTTCAGATAAGACAGTGAGTGTCATGAAACCATCAAGCCCTGTAAAAGCAATTGTCCCTTTTATAAAATTCCTACCATCTGTTTTACAAGGTAAAAAAAATATGTGAAGTCAGTGAAACCCACTACTGAGAGTAGTTCTAATAATGAGATCATATCTCCAAAAAATTCAAGCAAATCAGAAAAGCTTTCACTGCAAAAGAATAGTAATACTGAGTTCAACACATAAAACATTATCGGACCCTTAGTCTTCAAGATTAAGGCAGGGAGTTAGGTTTGATATCTGCAACAAGGAACATGTTGACCAGTTTGAGAAAGAGGTAAGAAATGGGTTGAAGAAACATAAACAACTCAGAATATTAAACAAAGGTAGTGTTGTGAAGCAAACTACAAAAAGGGTTGATTCTGATTCATCCCCTAAAGAAAAGAAAGTTATTCAGCAAAGAAAATATTAGCTGAGTCACACAAGGCGAAATCTGATTCAAGAAACACACAAATGTATTGTGACATTTGTGAAATGTTCAATCACAAGATAGATAAATGCTTTTTTAATCAATATTGCTCTATCTGTGATATGAACAATCACTCCACCAAAATCTACTATTTCAAGAAGTATTGTTCAATCTGTGACATGAACAATCATAATACATCTGATTGTTACTTCAATTAGAAGGGTTTGAGAATTCCCCAACACAAGCCCATCTCAAAAACATCCACTGTGACACATTCTGTCAGACCTCATTTTCATAATACTCAATCTAGGACACCTAGATCAACAAATGACAGTAATAATTTGAAGGAATTGAGGAAGGGTCAAAGAAAACATCTCACAATGAAACACAAAATTGACCTTCCAAAACAAAACATACTTTTGATAATGAAAAACGGGCTAAATTTCTACAAAGAAACAGAGACCAATGATTTCATTACTCATCTGAACCCTTACTAGATGTTGATGAGATGACTCAACCCAGTCATTACCAAAAATCTCCCAGGACACCTCTACCTAAACCATAATTTAGAGGAAAATATCAAGAGGTCACCATCATGAATAGGAATGGGAAAACCAAGACTATCATGGCTTGGGTCCTTATTCTAATTAGCTCTTTTTACTTGCAGGTTCATCCACACAGGTCCAATAGCTTATGGTACGTGGATAGTGGATGCTCCCGACACATGACTGGAGATCGTTCCCTCCTTCATGTTGGACCAAAAGAACCAATGAGCCAAGATCAGAAAACCTCTAGTCCCACTTGATATCACAACAACTGCTGAAGGCTTCATTAGCAGTTCGACAAGTGCTGAAAAACTCCAATAGCCGAAGATCAAGTGCTGAAGACTTCAACAGCTGAAGACTAAAGTGCTGAAGCTCAGCAGCTGAAGAACACAAGTGCTGAAGCTGAACAACTGAAGAACACAAGTGCTAAAGCTGAACAGCTGAAGAACACAAGTGCTGAAGCTGAACAGCTGAAGAACACAAGTGCTGAAGCTGAACAGCTGAAGAACACAAGTGCTGAAGCTGAAGACCAAAGTACTGAAGTACAACAGCTGAAGAGTCTACAAGTGCCGAAGATCAACAACTGGTGTACAAAGTCTGAAGACAAAGACTGAAGACATCAGCTGATGATATCTACTGAAGTCATCAGCTGATAAAACGTCTGAAGTTCAAGTCTAAAGACCAAGTACTAAGTTTCAGTAGTTTTTCACAACAGCTGAAGAGTACTTCTTCAGTAGTTGTGATATCAGTAGTTTTATGTTTTTACTTTCAGTAGTTTTGTAAAACGACTGAAGAGCTTGTTCTTCAGTTGTTGTAGTATCAGTTTTTATGTTTTTACTTTCAGTAGTTTTGTAAAATGACTGAAGAGCTTGTTCTTTAGTCGTTGTAGTATCAGTTGTTTTATGTTTTTCAGTAGTTATAGTAACTGATAACACTTAGTATTTTGTAAGATGTCAGCTTTTTTGACATCTTCAGTAGTTGTGTTTCAGTTGGAATAATTCTATTAGATGTCACTATCAAGTGACATCAGCAGACGTCACATCTCTTATATAAGAGGTGTCGACCTATTTGTAAGTGTGACATTCGTTACCACGAAAGCGAATATTGAATGAAATATATTTGCAAAATTCTCTCTATCTATAACCATTTTTGCTCATGATCTCTGGAATGCCCTGAAGGAACAATTCGGTGGCACAGATGAGGTCTTAGCAAACAACAGAGAAATCCTTGCCCAACAATATGAGACATTCTCTCATAGAAAGGGTGAGACACTGACTCAACAGTTTGAGCGTTTTTCCTGCTTGATCTCTGAGCTGAAAATGGTGAAACAGGAATACACTAATAGCCAGATGAATAACAGGTTCCTCAGATCACTGCCTGAGAGATGGGACACATACACTATTGTCCTACGTTCCAGTGCAAATCTGGATAGCCTATCTCTCACCCAACTTCATGGGAAACTGCTTAGATTCGAAAGAGAGATAGAGCAGAAGAGGAAACTGTCCTCATCAGGAAAGCTCACTGATGACTTTGTACCAGGGAATCTGCCTTGGTTGGTCATGAGTCAGAATATGCTGCATCTGAAAGCAATTATGATGAGCATATTGATTTCTCTTCAAATAGTTCTGATCATGCATTTGTTGGTATTGAGAGTCATTCTGGCAGTAATAGTGACAATCTATGCTTCATCATGGATGATTTGAAAGGAATAGCTGATGATGATCTAGAAGAGATGGATATTCTGAGCCAAATGGCACTGATTAATATCAGATCTCAGAAGTTATATAAGAGAACTGGCAGGAAATTTCCTGGACTCTCTGGCAAAACCAAAGTTGGTTTTGACAAGAGTAAGTTGAGGTGTCACAAATGCCAAAGGCTGGGACACTTTGCAAGAGAGTGTAGATCAACTGGATCTAACTCTTCTGCACCCTTTGTGACTTTTCCTAGTACTAGTCCACAAAACAGAGGGCAACATCCTGCTGGTTCTGGTCATCGTTCACATCCTAGGTCTCCTGCATACTTTGTTCCCCAGGGTCAAATGTCATATCCTTATCCCTGCTATTATATGCCTCAACCAAATCCTGTTCAAGCTCCAATTGTACAACAACCACAAGCATTGCCTGAACCACAACCTTCCCAATCTCATCAACAAACTCAACCTCAACAACACAGCTTCTTCACCCCAGGAGTTGTTGACTGGAGCAGTTTACCAGATGACTTGTCTGGCCATGAACAATTGTTCTCAGGTGCTGGTCAACATGGTGGTGATAGTCCCTTTGGAAATCTAGCTCTTATGGCCTTGGATTCTGCTAATACTTCATCCACTAATGCTTCTACACCAAAGGTATCACAGGTATCCTCTGAGGCAAAAGCCAAACTATGTTCTGAAACATGTATAGCAGCATTTGCATCTATTAGAGAAGCAAATGTAGCTTTAATCAACAAGAACATTGAGCTAGAACAAATAATTTCCAAAAGCAAAGCTGAATTTGAGTCTGTGCTTAATGATAAGAATGATGAGATTTACAAACTTAAATGCCAAATAACTGATGATAAGGCTAGGGAAGAGATACTTCTAGAGAAGTATAAAGATCTCAAGGAAACCCTTGCAGTCACCCAGGTAGAGTGTGATCGATGGGTACAATCATGCAAAGGTTTTGAAATGCTTCTTAGTAAGCAATCTGCTTCCAATGTGAAGTTTGGCATTGGTTACAATCACACTGCTCCACCTACAGATTTTACTCCCAGAGCAGAGGTAGAATCTGATGGTGAGTGTAATAACCAGTCCATTTCTTCATGTGATCTACTTTTTGATACAACACAATCAGAAGTAGAAGTCAACACTAAGCCCTCTCAGAACCTATCAGCTGATGTTGATGGTTCCACTACTGACACTCACATGATCAATGAGTTGATCAACTCAGGAGTTAATTCTGAAAGTCCTGAAAGGACTAGAGAGCAGGATTTAACACCTGAAGTTCAATCTACAAACTACTGCCAGTACTGAAAAGAAGAAAACTGTCAGTAGAAAGAGTTTGAAGACTACTAAAGAGGAAGTCAAGAAAGCAAACAATGCTTCCAAAGCACTGAAGAGCAAGTCTTCAGTTGCTTCACCCTCTTTAGTTGATGATCAACCTAAGATGAAGAACAAACACTGTGAAGTATGTGGTTTGTTCAATCATCTTACAGATGATTGCTGGTACAAAAGAGGTTCCAAACTCAAACATAAAGAGGAAATTAAAGAGAAAATGGTAAAAATGAAAACTGAGTTTGAGACCACATTTGTATCAACTACATCAAATCCTGTAACCCTTAAGTCCACAGAAATCCAAAAAGGAAGGGGTTAAACAGGTAACAGCTGAGATTGCTTAGAAGAAGAAGGTGCAACATAGGAACTTATCAAACTCCACTGGCAATGTGTCTGATGAGCTGAAAGCTTTATAACAAAATCAGACACAGCTGGTTATGATGGTTCAACATCTATTGGGAAGAGTTAACCAATTAGATGCTCCTATGTTGAAACCACAGAAAAGGAGGTCCAAGCCAAGGATTCCTCTTCTTCACCATCTTATTCCTCTCAGACTGTTGTTTCCAATAAACCTGTTAGTTTACCATCTGTTGATGAGACCAGGCCCAAAACCAAAAAGGTTTGGGTCTCCAAAACTAACTGATTGTTTATTATTGCAGGGTTCTCCAACATGCCAAAGTAGCATCTGGTATGAGATCTCTGATTCCTCTACATCTTTTGAGTTACCATCTAATTCTTGGTTTCAAGAATCTGCATCAACATCTGCTGCTGCTGAAGGTCCTACAAACACTTGCACAGATCTCATTGTTTATCAAGAACTGAAGAATCACCCAATGTCTCAAATTATTCGTGATATCAATGCTGGTGTTTCAACAAGAAGTCAATTGTCTAACTTCTGCTTCTATGCTCTCTTCATCAGTCAGCTAGAGCCAAAGAACTACCATGTTGCTTTGAGAGACAATGGATGGGTTGAAGCCATGTAGCTTGAGCTACTTCAGTTCAAGAAACAGCAAGTGTGGGAACTGGTTCCTCTTCCCCCAGGTAAGTGTGCAATAGGCACTAAATGGGTGTTTAGGAATAAAACTGATGAAAATGGGCTTATTTTTAAGAACAAGGCTAGACTGGTTGTACAGGGGTTTTCACAGGAAGAAGGTATTGACTATGATGAAACTTTTGCCCCTGTAGCCAGACTAGAGGCAATCAGATTGTTTTTAGCCTATGCTGCATTCCACAATCTTAAAGTTTTTCAAATGAATGTCAAAAGTGCATTTCTATATGGTAAAATAAAAGAAGAAGTTTATGTGTGTCAACCACCAGGTTTTGAGGATAATAAACATCCTGAATGGATGTATAAACTTGATAAGGCTCTTTATGGGTTGAAACAAGCTCCTAGAGCATGGTATGAGACACTTTCCACTTTTCTTCTTAAGAATAATTTCACTAGAGGCTCCATTGATAAAACTTTGTTTATTAAGAAGGTGGATCAGCATAAGCTACTTGTTCAGATTTATGTTGATGATATCATTTTTGCATCCTCTGATCCCCAGTTGTGTGATGATTTTACAACATTAATGAAAAAGAGGTTTGAAATGAGTGCAATGGGAGAATTACAGTTCTTTCTAGGCTTGCAAATTAAACAAAAGGCTGATGGAACCTTTATTCATCAGTCAAAATATACAAAAGATCTTTTAAATAAGTTTGATTTACAAAACTGTAAGCCCTGTTCTACTCCCATGTGCAACACCACACAACTGGATGCTGATCAGAAAGGTAAAGCTGTTGATGAAACACTTTACAGATGTATGATTGGGTCCTTGATGTATTTAACAGATTCTAGACTAGATATTATGTTTGCTACATGTGTTTGTGCTAGATTTCAGGCTGCTCCTAAAGAGTCTCATTTGATTGCAGTCAAGAGAATCTTTAGATATTTGCAAGGTACACAATCTCTGGGTTTATGGTATTCTACTGGACACTCTTGCAAATTAGTTGCTTTTTCAGATAGTGACTATGCAGGGTGCAAGTTAACTAGAAAGTCAACTTCTGGTGGTTGTCAATTCCTAGGCAACTGTTTGATTTCTTGGCAGAGTAAGAAACAAACATCTATTGCTACATCAACTGCTGAGGCCGAGTACATTGCTGCTGCAAGTTGCACTTCTCAGTTACTCTGGCTTCAGAACCAACTTCTGGATTATGGCATTACAAAGACTAAGACTCCATTATTAATGGATAGTGCTTCAGCTCTGTGTATTGTCAAAAATCCAGTCCAGCACTCTAGGACCAAACATATAGAGATCACACATCACCTTTATTCAGGATTGTTTTGAAAAAGGTCTAATTGATCCTAAGTTTGTGCCTAGTGTTGATGAGCTTGCAGATATTTTTACTAAGCCTTTGGATAATTCTACTTTCCAAAACCTTGTGTTAAGGCTTGGTATGCTGCAGCTAGACTAAGTGACAACTACTGATGATTTCAGTAAAAAGTACTGGTGATCATTGGTAACCATGTCACATATAAGTACTGATGAGTCCTTTCACCTTCAGTAGTTTTATAACTACTGACGGCTAAATGCCTCACAAGTACTGAAGTACTTTATCTATTCTAAACTACTGATGTAGTTACAACTACTGATGTAGTTGCAACTACTGAAATCAGTACAAACAGATAAGTACTGACGTCCTATGAAACACCTGAAAAGCAGATGCAAAGTCTGATGAGTAAGTGTTGAGGACAGTATGAAACAGCTGAAAGGCTATGAATTGACGAAAACTACTAATGAGAACTTTCTCTTCAGTTGTTTCTACAACTGCTGTTTCATTCTAAACAACTGAAGCAAAACCATGTCTTCAGTAGTTTTATAACTACTGATGACTAACACCAAGTCTTCAGCTGTTTACAACAACTGATGACAAAACCACTGTCTTCAGTAGTTTTACAACTACTGATGACAAAAACCAAGTCCTCAGTTGTTTCATCATCTGAAGTCAAAACCATGGTCTTCAGTAGTTTTCTAACTGCCGATGCCTAAAAACACGACTTCAGCTGTTTTAACATCTGAAAGGGTAATACCATGTCAATAGTCGGTTTAAAACTACTGATGACTAACACCACACCCTTCAGTCATTTTCACCCCTACCCTATAAATACCTGTCCTCTTCTCTAATGTTTCATTAGCCGTTATTTTCTAAACTTCTCTCTCTCAAACATGGCGACCATGAGTCTGAAACCACGACACAACTGCGTTGCTTACCTTACAAAGTTGGCTTTTTGGAACAAATATGATAATGCCATTGACTTAATGGTGGATTCCCCATATCGCACAGCCTTTCTCTTGAATCCACCATCTACCCTGAATCCCTCAGTCAATTCTCAAATGCTTTTGTTCATACTGATGAGTCTACCGGCCAGATCTCTGTTCGGTCCCTTGTCAACCAGAACCAGTGGTCGTTACAGCCGACATCATTCGTCAGGCATTACACTTACACGACTCCACTGCTGTCTGCATACCCAAAGGGCATAACAGATATGTCATTTAGCAATCATGGGTATGAAGGTGATCTTCGGGCTACAACCGTTCTAAAGAAACATTTCCATGACGCTGAGAAAGTTATCTTTCACATGGTAAATGTCTGCTTAGCCTCCAAGACATCTTCTTGGGATCAAATGTCATCCCAATGGCAACAGGTATTGTATTCTATTCTAGAACACCAACCGCTAAATTTTTCTGAAATTGTGTTCTAGAAATAAGACCTTGGCTCAGAAACCTGTGGCAAACCGATGGCCATTATATCCCAGGTTTCTGATGACCATTATTTTAGATGAATTAAAATCTGATGACCATTATTTTAGATGAATTAAAATCTGATGGTCTTGTTGGCCTTGGAGTCCCTGCACCAGCTGTTTTGGCTAAGGTATACTCCAGGCACAACTCAGACCTTACACTCAAAGAAGCTGCCCGAATGCTAAAGCCCAAGCACAGGGAACCCACAGCTTCCTCCATCAGAACCAAAGTCCCCACTAAACCAAAACCAAAACAACCCAAAACAACTATTCAGGGAGATGAGTCCCCTGAAGATGCTCCTGCACCACCAACGCAGGATATACTTGCTGGCTTAAACCCCCAGCAGTATCAAAGACTCTACCAGCCATAGCCGCTCAGGATTCCTCTCAAAAGGAGCCTGTAGCCATCACACAAGGGGTACCCACACATCTGGGATCTTCCTCACTTGAGGAGATTGCCATTGAAGAGCACCATCCTCCCCAGGTGCACACTGCTGCTACCCCATCTCCCCATGCAACCGCCCCCCAAAGTCCAACCATAATTATTGCAAACGTGCTGACTCAGTTGCATGCCTCTCCTCCTCCCCAACAACCACCAACAAAGGGGAGAACCACAGACATTGAGGAAGAGGATCAACATGTTTCTGACAACCCACAGCACCGGGGTTTACAAATTCTATCTCCTGGTGTAGATAGGGAGGTTAGAATATCTAGTGAGGCTGCCACCTCTTCTGAATCAGCACATGATCAGAATGAGGCAGGTAACATTGCTAAGACCTCACTAGAGGCAACAGCTGATGAAGGACATAGTCTTGAGGCTGGAAGTCCCCAGTTCCAAGAAAAAGGGGCACATGCTAAAATTGGTCTACACCCAGTGCATGTAAATCCTGCTACAAGCAGGAGCTCAGATGATTCAGCTCTGCTGATGATGACCTGGGCTTTTTCTATGACGTTCTAGCCCACAACACCATCCTGGAGGCTGAGGTAAGCAGACTACAAGAACTGCTTGCCAAGAAGTCTCAGGATGTAAGTCCATCTGCCCCCACCAACCCACAGATGGCACCTTCCTTTGAAGGTTCCCCAAACACTTTACCCTCTCACTTCACTGAGCCTCCAACCTCTGCTTTTGGCACTATCTCTCCGGGACAGAACCCCCCAGAGCAGATGGTTGCTGTATTCCAACAATCCCTACCTCTCATCACTCCCATCATCAATGACATTGTTTATAAAGCCATTGATGAGAGGATCTCCTCAAGTCTACAACCGCTCATTGATGATGCTGTTCAAAAGAAACTTTCTACGGTACAAACCCCTGCCACCAATGCATCCAAAAAGGGGGAGAGTACTGCAGTGAAAGAAAAGAAGAGAAAAAGAACTGAGGATGAGAAGACACAAGAGAAAACCCAGGAGTAGAAAAAAGAAAAGGAACAACAACTGATCACTTACAAAAGAAAGAAAAGTGCTGGTGATCAAACAATGCTGAAGAAAAATCCTTGGAAGAGCTGGTAAAAGATGCAGATGACACACACAGCCGATCCATGGACAAAATCATTGAGCAACTCTTCAAGCAAGACTTTGATACAGCCACATTAGACAGTGAGATCAGGAGATTGGAAGTAGAGGAAATTCAAACCAGATGGGCTGGGTATGATGTACTAGAGAAAGAGAGATTGGAGATCGTGATTCGATTTATAGCCAAATACTTAGGAAGATCATTGATGGAGATTCGTTCATGGACCAGAGACAATATTCTGGCTATAGCCACCAGAATCTGTTTGTCTGAGCAATTTCATAAGGGGATTATCATTGAAGCACTTGATGAGGCTGGGGCCGGAAAAAGGTTTGAAATGGGAAGACTTACAAAAGCCAAACTCACAACCAAAATGCTTGAACAACCTTCCCATCACCCACTCAAAAACAGCCTACCCCTCAAATCTCCAAACCAATCTCAAAACCCAAATCCAAACATCCTTAATCTTCAAAACCAATTCCTTTACCAACCCAACCATCATCCAGTGATGCACCTAGAAGGAGGAGAAGGGTGCTGAGGATAGAAGAAGATGAAGAAGAAGAGGATGAAGATGATAGTCTACCACTCTCTGCTGTTCTAAGGCTACCAGGACCCAGGAGTCAACCCATGATCACACCTGACTCTCAAAGGAAACGGTTAGAGTCAAAATAGAAGATGAAGAACAGCAGAAGCAGCACGATGAGCACTACTGAAGATGGTTGACAAGGAATTTCCTCAGTCATCATCTATACAAGCCATGAAAGGGCATGCTCAGAGGCTGTACACTCTCAGACACACATTTCAGTATCAGAAGGAGAGAGTGAGAGTATGGCCAGACCCCAAGGTGAGTTCTAGAATCCACAAAAGATCTATTCCTCATAGATACAATGGCCAGGTTAGAAAAACAATAGACTCTACAATCATGTTGGCCATTGTAGTCTCACCATGGGAAATAATTGATGAATTCAAGAAGGCTCATCAATAAAAAATGACCCCTCAAGCCTTACTGGAAAACAAGATGATCAAAAAGGGGTTATTATATAAAAAGCTTGATGACATCAGAAGAATGAGCTCTAGTTACTCCTTGAAGGCACTCATCCTGATGAATTTGTTTATAGGGAGGTAACTACTGTGGAGTTGAAAACTGGCAGGACTGTAAAGTACTTATCTGACTACTATGGTCCAGAGTTCTTCTTTGAAGGAGGAGTAGAAGAACTCTCCAAGGAGGAGCAAGTTGTTCTCCTTGAGGCCTATGTTCGAGAGTCATACAGACTCATAATAGGGAAGTAAATCTCATGAATGGGATAACAACTCTATGTCCAGTTCCCCAAAACAGAGTTCCCATTCATACCTTGCCAACAGATCTCTGAGATTTCTTCCCAGGCTAGTGCTAATATGAGTCATCTTCTCTACTGATCAAGAAGGAAAAAGACCAACCATTTTGCCAACAATAAGTGGGAAAATAAATCAATTAGAGGTTTTGGCTGCATTGGTTCAGGGGGAGTTTGTTGGACCAAAAGAACCAATGAGCCAAGATCAGAAAACCTCTAAGTCCCACATGATATCACAACTGCTGAAGGCTTCATCAGCAGTTCGACAAGTGCTAAAAACTCCAACAGCTGAAGATCAAGTGCTGAAGACTTCAACAACTGAAGACTAAAGTGCTGAAGCTCAACAGCTGAAGAACACAAGTGCTGAAGCTGAACAGCTGAAGAACACAAGTGCTGAAGCTGAACAGCTGAAGAACACAAGTGCTGAAGCTGAACAATTGAAGAACACAAGTGCTGAAGCTGAAGACCAAGTACTGAAGTACAACAGCTGAAGAGTCTACAAGTACCGAAGGTCAACAACTGGTGTACAAAGTCTGAAGACAAAGACTGAAGACATCAGCTGATGATATCTACTAAAGTCATCAGCTGATGAAACGTCTGAAGTTCAAGTCTGAAGACCAAGTACTGAAGTTTCAGTAGTTTGCCATAACAGCTGAAGAGTACTTCTTCAGTAGTTGTGATATCAGTAGTTTTATGTTTTTACTTTCAGAAGTTTTGTAAAACGACCGAAGAGCTTGTTCTTCAGTCGTTGTAGTATCAGTAGTTTTATGTTTTTACTTTCAGTAGTTTTGTAAAACGACTGAAGAGCTTGTTCTCCAGTCATTGTAGTATCAGTAGTTTTATGTTTTTCAGTAGTTATAGTAACTGATAACACTTAGTATTTTTGTAAGAAGATGTCAGCTGTTTTGACATCTTCAGTAGTTGTGTTTCAGTTGGAATAATTCTGTTAGATGTCACTATCAAGTGACATCAGCAGACGTCACATCTCTTATATAAGAGGTGTCGACCTAATTGTAAGTGTGACATTCCGTTACCACGAAAGCGAATATTGAATGAAATATATTTGCAGAATTCTCTCTATCTATAACCATTTTTGTTGTTCATTGAATATCTTTTCGTTCTTGTGAATTGGCTAATTCATTGTTAGAATTCCGCTGCTATACTCTCTAATCAATCAAACGTAGATCACTGATCCTAACACTTCATGACTTCAAGCATGTGCAAGGAACTACTGTGGCATTTGGTGGAGATTCACAAGGTGGTAGAATTACAAGTGAAGGATCTGTGACAAACGGGATGCTGAGCTTTGATAGAGTGAACTACTGTGAACAACTGAATTTCAATCTGCTTAGCATGTCTCAGATCTGCGATAAGAAATATTCTACTCACTTTACAGACACTCGTTGCTACATTCTGAAACCTGGATTTCAGATCCCTGAGGAATGGGTTGTCTTAAAGACCCCAAGGAAGAACAATACATATGTCTTAAACCTGTGTTCTGCATCACCTAAAGAAGAAACATGTCTTTTGTCAAAAGCATCATTTGATGAATCACAGCTTTGGCATAGGCGTTTAGGGCACACAAACTTCAAAAACATGAACAAGTTAGTCAAAGGAAACCATGTCATTGGTCTTACTAAAAAAGAATTTCATTTTATTGATCAATGTTCTGCGTGCCTCAAAGGAAAACAACACAAATCATCTCACAAAACCAAGTTGGTGAACACTAATAATACTCCATTGAAGTTACTTCACATGGATCTGTTTGGACCAACTCATGTAACGAGTATTGGAAAGAAACAATATTATTTAGTGATCATTGATGACTTTTCACGATTCATATCGGTTTTCTTCTTACTTCACAAAAACGAAGCATCCTGAATCATACAAGAATTTATCACTAAAATTGAAAATCAACTTGACCTTAAGGTCAAAATAATAAGAAGTGATAATGGTACTGAACTCAAAAATGAAAGTATGAGTTTGGTTTGTGCAACCAAAGGCATTGCTCATCAATTCAGTGCAGCTAGAACTCCTCAACAAAATGGGGTAGCTGAAAGGAGAAATAGAACACTGATTGAAGTAGCAAGAACGATGCTAGCTGATGCTAAACTACCAATCACCTTCTGGGTAGAGGCGGTTAACCTATCATGCTTTGTACAGAATCAAACTCTACTTGTCAAAGAAAACAACATGACTCCTTATGAAATGCTCTTTCATAGAAAACCATTCATTGGATTTCTTAAATCATTGGTAGTCTTGTCTCAATATTAAACACCCGAGACTATCTGGGAAAGTTTTCCTCCAAGTCTGATGAAGGATTCTTTGTAGGTTATTCTTCTGTTTCAAAGGCTTACAGAGTGTTTAATCCCAGATTAAACATTATTGATGAATCAACAAATGTTCAATTCAAGGGACATTCATTTCCCAAATCTACAAATGGTCCCGACTGGCTGTTTGATATTGACACATTTACAAAATCATTTGATCAATTTCACTTGTCTGATGTAGGAAATATACATTCAAGTGATACTTCGTCAGCTGTAGAAAGAAGAGATAATTTTCCATTGATTCCTCCTACATTTGATGAACACATGAATGTAGATGTTCCTCTTAAAGCTAATCTGATCAGACAACTGTCACAAGACCTTAGTGTTTCTTCTGAAGGAGGTCCAAGCCTGATACCATCTCACTGAGATGACTTGTCAAATGAGATCAAAAATAAAAAAAACAAAGCTAATCCACCAGTTGAAACACAAGGGACATCAAATTATGCAAGAAATCTCAGTGCTGCTAGAGATGTAGAAGGAACTGAAACAGAATTTGAAAATCTTCATAATTCAACAGCAGTACCAGACGAGTGTGCCTCTGACCATAATGAACTGAATGTCTCCAATCTTGATGTAACAACTGCTGGTGACTCCATGCCAACCACAAGAATACACAAGAATCATCCAGTTGAAACCATTATTGGTGATCTTAATAAGAGGGTGACAAGAAGCAAATCCAGTATTGCAAACATCTATTTGTTCTCATGCTTTCTGTGTCAAACAGTACCTAAGAACATCAAAGAGGCACTTCAAGACAATAGCTGGATTGAAGCAATGCAGGAAGAATTGCTCCAATTCAAGAAGCAAGAAGTATGGCAAATTGTAGATTTTCCTAAAGGACAATACCCTATCGGTACCAGATGGTTGTACAAGAACAAGACTGATGATAGCAAGACTAGTGGCACATGGATACACTCAAGAAGAAGAAATCGACTATGACGAAGTGTTTGCACCTGTTGCCAGATTAGAAGCAATCAGAATCTTTCTTGCGTATTCTGCATCCATGAAATTTACTGTTTATCAAATGGATGTAAAGTGTGCCTTCCTGTATGGAAAGATTGCTGAGGAGGTCTATGTGAGTCAACCACCTGGCTTTGAAGATCCAGATTTCCCTTATAGAGTTTACAAGCTTGACAAAACTCTGTATGGTCTTCATCAAGCCCCAAGAAACTGGTATGAGACTCTATCATCCTTTCTTCTTGAACATGGATATGAAAGAGGAAAGATTGATCAGACTCTCTTCAGAAGAAAAAGGTGAAAAGATATGCTGATAGTCCAGATCTATGTGGATGACATTATATTTGGCTTTACAAACAAGCAACTCTGCAAAGAATTTGAAGACCTTATGCACTCAAAATTTTAAATGAGTTCTATGGGAGAACTCACCTTCTTTCTTGGGGTGCAAGTCCAACAGACAACAGATGGAACCTTCATCAATCAATCAAAATACATGGAAACCATGTTGAAGAAATTCCACTTTGTTGACTGTCAGTCTATCAAAATCCTGTGGATACTAAAGTGAAGATTAGACCTGATCCTAAAGGCAAACCAGTCGATCAGACTTATTATCGATCAATGATTGGTTCACTTATGTATCTAACAGCCAGCAGGCCTGACATTATGTTTGGTGTTTGTGTGTGTGCCAGATATCAAGCTGATCTAAAAGAATCACATGTGAATGCAGTGAAGAGGATATTCAGATATCTGAAGGGCAAACAAGTTCTTGGGTTATGATATCCAAAGGAAGGAGAATTTAATCTCTGTTCCTTCACAGACAGTGATTATGGAGGATGCAACTTCAACATAAAATCCACCTCTGGCGGTTGTCAATTTCTTGGTCCTAGACTAGTATCTTGGCAATGCAAGAAGCAGACAAATGTATCAGTGTCCATAGCAGAAGTTGAGTATATTGCAGCATCAGCTTGTTGCTCTCAAGTACCCTGGATTCAAAACTAGATGCTTGATTAGGGTTTTAACTTCTTGCACACGCCAATTTACATTGACAACACAACTGTTGTTTTAATAACTAATAATCAAGTTTAGCACTCAGAAACTAAACATATTGAAATTGTATATCACTTTTTGAGAGACTATGCTGAAAAGGGTTTAATCAAATTGATTCAAGTACCAACTAAAAATCAATTAGCTAATTTATTTACCAAAGACATTTGAACCTAGTAGGTTTGAATTCCTGGTTCAGTCAATTGGCATGATTAACCTTGAGTAAAACCATGAAAACATCAAAACATTAAAAACATGAGAAAATCACAAAAAGAAATCATTTTTGATAAAGAAAAGAATCTTGGAAAATAATATAATTACAGTCATTATATCATTCACTGTGCTTAATTTCAAAAATTGCAAGACTGTCATGACTTACCAGATATGTTGGTAGGCTCAACTTGGAAGATAAGATACATGCAGTGATGAATTAAAATTTTATTTAATAGTGAAACACTCATCACAAAGTACAGGTATGTATTGGCTTATCTGCGTGCATGTGTGTGTAGTAACCTAAACACACCAAGTAATGATACTTTATGAATCTCTTTCAGCTACATCAGTTTCATCTTTGTTTTGCTGAGAAAAGACCTGATGAAACATGCACATAGTGCAGATGTCCTGATCCAAAAGATTCCTAATGAGGAACACATCCAAATTGGATGAATCTACAAAAGCAATACATTCCAAGTGAATGAACAAAAGAATCCCATCATGGATCACCTTCCAAAGTGAAATGAAAAGAATCCCAATGAGGATCATCATGAAAAGGATCAAAGTAAAAGAATCCCAATGAGGATCAGTGAAAATGAGTTCTCATAACTTAAGTAACGTGGTGAGAAAAGTTGTGAAAAAGTTCTACCATGCATCGTATAAGGATGGTTGATCATTCCATGCTTGTGTGTGTGAGGTACACATTGAATAATTAAATCAACCAAAACATGATAAAAATCATTTGCATCAAAATATCAACCTAGTATGAGTTTAAGAGGACAAACATACCTTCAATCTTCAAGTTCATAAACATGTCCATTTACTCATAAAGGATGCACATGTGTAATGTAAGACTGATATGATCCCAACAAGAGACATACTTCTCTTGATTATTAATAAGCATAATAAAATTCAAAAAGTTTTTAATAAGCATAATAAAACATACTTTACTTTCGTTAAAACCGTTCTTTACTTTTGCATGTGAACACACATCATACATACAAATAGATAATATCATTATTATCTTCATCGTTCATTCATTAACTTTCGTTCATTCATCGTACGTCATTATCATTCACTTTCATTACTTTCATTCTCATTCATTCATACTTTCTTACTTTCATTCATACGTTCATCATTACTTCTTTCATTCTATCAAATACCATGAAATTTACCCTACAGTCATGCATAAAGCTGGTACTGGGCCGGGGTCTATCATAGACCCCCTGTCATGGCGCACAACAGCCTAGCCACAGTACCTAGGGTAAGTTCAGGTGTACCATTGTCATGTGCTATACCCGTCGTCATGCATAAAGCTGATACTGAGCCGAGGTCTATCATAGACCTCTCGTCATGGCACATAGCAGCCTGGCCAAAATATCTAGGGTAAGAGACAAAGGTTCTATACAAATTGTCAACCACAAAGAAAGACCCCGATGTGCATCGTTCTGGGGTAGCTAACCCACACACCGTTGGACTAACACCCTTTATTGGGCGTGTTCCACATACAAGGCTTGCAAAACCTTCTTTACTTTCCACGATTCATTAATGCATGCATTCATTCATCATGTTCCTCTTTTCATTATCTTCCACTTTACGTTACGTAATAATTTCATTTCATTCATAACATTCAACGTAAAGCCACGAGAAAATAATCATACAACAATGAACATATACATAAATAGTCAACATCATCATACAGGGCATCATGCATACATATCATACATCATACATGCCATCATGCATAAGCATCAAACATACGTCATAACATGCCCATCATAACATCTATGACCTCAAAAGTCAGCTTACAAGAACCCCCGAGAACCTTGCAAGTCAAGGCCTAAATTTCACTTTTCCCCAAAAGTCAAAAAGTTCTAAGTGTTCATCCATATTTCTTTTACTTCATCCACATTTCTTTCTATTCATCCACATTTGTTCTTCTGCATTTCCCATACTTAGTCAATGTTCATCCTCATTTCATCCAATACTTATCCGTATTGAGTTACTAAGTGGTTAATGCTCATCTGCATTGACCTTCCATTACTCATCCGCATTGACTTACTTAATGGTTAATGCTCATCGCATTAACTGTTCATCCGATTAGACCTTCCATTACTCATCCGCATTGACTTACTTAATGGTTAATGCTCATCCGCATTAACTGTTCTTCCATATTGACTTTCCATTACTCATCCGCATTTCTTTTGAACACTTGGGCATATTCTAAAACTTAAACATATGAGCCCTAAACATCAGATTTCAGTTCCCAATCACATCTATCATGTTCTAAGCTTAAATCTTACCTTCTAAGCCTTAGAAACACAATCATAACATCAACAAGCATGAACATAGCCCACAATCACACCATACCCGTAATATACATACATTCAACATACGGGTAAAGACCCAGTTTTATAAAGACATAAACTCATGCAATTCTAGCCCCAAAATCAATAAAAAACTAGTAAAAGAGGGGGTCTAGAACTCACCTTTGCAGCTCTTGAGTATGGCTTCTTCCAAACTCGTTTGAAATTGAGTTCAACCGCCTAGAAACCCACTAAAAACATACCCGAACACATACAAACACACATAAGCATAACATGAGGATATGACTAGTCAAGAACATCATAAACACATGAATTCTTACCTTGAATTTGCACTTTTCTTCTTGTTTCTCTTCAGTCCCGAGAGCTTTCTACTGCTCTTGCTACTTTCTCTCTCTACAAACCAAAGATACGAGTGAAGTGAGGGTGACGGGCAGCCATCACCTTTGTTCACCAACTTTTCAAAGATTTTGTCCTTTTTATCACTTTTAACCCCTAGACTAGGGTTTTATTTCTTTTCCTTCTTTTTCCTTCACTATATTCTTCTTTCTTTGTCTTTAAATATAACCGGGCGTTACAAGATGGAAAACTCTAAGAAAGGTATCGTACCTATTCAAAGAGGAACAATATTGAGTAAGACTCAATGTCCAAGCTCAAAGGATGAGCAAGACAATATGAAGGGAATCACGTATGCATCTGCCCAGGATCCATCATGTATGCAATGATATGCACTAGGCCGGACGTGTCATGCGCTTTGAGCATGACAACCCGATACCAATGAAATCCTGGAAACAGTCATTGGATGGCTATTAAGAACATACTTAAGTACCTAAGGAGGACCAAAGATATGTTCCTATCTATGGATCTGGTGAGGAGGAACTCGTAGTAAAGGGTTACACAGATGCGAGTTTCATAACTGATCGGGATGACTCATGATCACAATCAGGGTACATTTTCATCTTGAATGGAGGAGTAATCTTTTGAAAGAGCTCTAAGGAAGATGTGGTGGCATTGTCAGCTACAGAGTCAGAATACATCACCGATTCATTAGCAGCTCAGGAAGCTGCATGGTTAAAGAAATTCATTGCCGATCTAGGGGTAGTCCCTTCCATTCAGGACCTCCTAAAATCTTTGTGATAACGAGGGTGCAATTGCTTAAATCAAGGAACCCCGTGCACATCAAAAGACTAGGCATATTGAATGAAGATTCAACTACATAAAGTATGAGTTGAAAAAGGAAAGATATTGCAGGATCGTTGAAGGGTGTAGAGTTACAACACAACAAAACAAAGAGAAGATTAACTAAACTTTAATCAAACAGTAAACTGGATTAACCAAGTAGAGATACTAAGAACACAAGTAATGCAAGAGAGACAGAACACAAAGAACACAAGTGTATGGTTTTCAAGAATGCAGTATATTGCTTTCTCTATGTTCTATTACAAGTGTTACAAAGCATAATTCAATGATTCAAGAACATGAGATACTTATACTACATCCTACAGCCGACTATACTTTGAAAGCCAGCTGGATACAATTGACTCGACACAAAACAAAATCAATTGTAGAGTCAAAATGCATATTGTCTTTTGATTTGTGACTATGACATGCCATAGCTCACATCCTTATCTATTACAAAAAGGATAAAGTACATGAATTAGAAAGTTACAGACTCAAGACCTCAATATACAGTTACCAAAAGCATAGACCTTTGCACAAACTCATGTAAGTTGGTGACATTACAGAGGTGCAGTGGAAAGGTGTCCAGCTTTATGGAAAAGTACATAAGATAAAGCATGTATTAAAAGTCTTCGGAAGAAATCTGTCTTCATGAGTTGAAGCTTCGGAAGACTTTGTCTCTGAGGCTTCGGAAGACTTCATAGTTGGCTTCAGAAGATGTTGGTCTTGGCTTTGGAAGATTTCACACTTAGAGTATTTTCTATTGCTTGTATACAAATTCCTAAGCATTCTTCTTCAGTGCACTTGTGCAGCATGCAGGAAAGACATTGGGTGTTTAGGTTGCATCAGCCTCTTCATTAATCTCTACAAACTCCCCCTAGGTTGATGCTACCAAAACACTTAGTAGACTTCAGATGTCGACAGTCCTCATTAGGATGATCACCAATCCTTTCTTCATAAGGTGATCAGGATCCTTCAGACTATCAAAGTATCTTCTCATATCAAAGAGGTCATGTAGAGGCAACTGAAACATATCTTGCCATGTGTAAATGTCTTCAGTGCCTTGATCTCTAATGACATGCCATCTTTCTGGATTTGTGGTGTATGTCCAAGACAAGATGGGTCTTCCTGATTCTAGAGGAGCTGGTTGAATTAGAGTTGATGTAGCATCCTCTGGCTGCACAACCTCAAGATGTTCTGACTCATCATGGGGTATAGAAGAGGGTGCAGTCTTCTTCTTCTTTGGATTTGGTTTAGAAGCCATCCTCTTCTTTCTCTTAATAGGTTTTAACTGAGAAGACTGGCCTGCAGTACCAGATTAATCTTCACTGTCTTTCTCAGTTGGGATTTTCTCTCTCTCAGGCATAGAAGGAGAGGGAGGTTGACCCTGTTGTGGATCAGAAGATGAAGCTTGCTGAGTTTAAGCAAGAGGTCCAGGTTATGTTGTCTCTGGTTGTTCAACCTTAACCTCCACTTCAGGTAGGGCTTGACTTGGAGTGGAGTGTAAGTCAATAAGCTCTCCACTTTTGATCTTCTGGTTGCTCACCCTAATATGCTCATCCATTGTGGATAGAGACATGGGGCCAAGTCTCCTTCTGGAGAATCCATATAGCTTCAAGAAGCTCATCATCCTCTCCCTATTAGCAGACTTCTTCATGCTCTTTTGGATGATGGCTCTTGATTTTGCAGCTTCTTCCATTAGCTTCTTCTTAGTTGTCTTTCTGTCCTTGATTATCTCAAGTTGAAGCTGTTTTAAGTACTCAAACTCAACATAGTCATAGGACAAGGGAAGGAGTGCATCTGCTTGATAGAAGCCTGTGGCACTCAGGTTGTTGATCATCTTATCCTTTCTTTTTATTTGTCTACCTGAGGTTCTTGGTCAACCACATCTTCTTGTGCAGGACTTTCCTAAACTAGGAGAGGGTAGGCATATCCTTCTATAGTCTTTTTCTTATTCTCTCTTCTTTGACTTGTACTAGAAGCTCTACATCTTTTGCCTCATTCTTCTCCTTTGACCTTTCTAGATCAACCAGTTCATTCAACTCTTCTAAGGGGAGAGAGATGACACTATCTATGTCATAGTTCCTTGTCTACAAGTAATTTATTTTGTCTGCCCTTAACCCATCATTCTGAGTATCTGGTTTGGGGGCAACCCTGATAGCAGACTCCATGAGTCTTAAAGACTCAACAGAGGAACTTTCTTTCCTTAGCCTCCTTTTCCTCTCTCTCCTCCTCCTCAATCTCCTCAGTTGTCATTTTTCTTTTCCCTTTGTCACTCATAGACCTTTGTGACTCAGGGGGAGAGAGCTTTGGCCTTCATTGCTTGTTGCAGCATCTAAGCTCAGGCCAGAGAGGGTTGAAAAGCACCTTCACCAGTAGGTGTCTCAGAAGGAATGTGGATCTTTGTAGCAGTTGATGAAGATGAGATAGGGCTCTCAGGTTCTGCCACTAGGACTTCAGTCAAGGTTTCCCCTATGAAGCTAATATTAGGGTCTGCCTCAACATCCAGTTGACCGATGGCATTGCCTGATTGCCTAAGTCTCCTTCTTAAGTTGAACTCTGCAGTGACCTTGTCTTGGATTCTTTGAGCCAGTCTGTCAGCTTGTCTTGATTGGCTTGGGTTGACAAGTGGCATGTTGACTAGATCCAGACCTTCATAGTAGTTTAGGGTCTAAAAATTGAAGACTTCTTGTTGTCCTTGAACTCTTATGATGATTAGGGCTTTCCTGATGTGTCATACCTCCACCCAATGATGTGATTGGAAGATGGTGAAGGTGACATAACCCTTGGTATCCCATCCTCAAACAAACTCTGTATGAAGGAGTCTGTGTAGTCCATATCAATGTGAACTTGAGGAGGTTGCTAAGAATGCACAATTGCAAGTGAGGATGGTGAGTCCTCAATGTCCATTCTCTCTGAAGAACTCCCAGGTTCTGTGGCTGTAATAACTTTCTCCCCCTTTTGGTAGCATCACCCACTTGCATAGGTGAGCTGGAAGATAGGTCAATCACATCCACAGGTTCTTGTATTCCTCGTTGAGCTCTTCTTAAGGGTCTCCCAGCTAGTTTTTCCTTAGGATATGAAATCTCAAGTTGCAGATCATTGATCTTGTTGTGTAAGGTAGTCACCTGAGATTCAAGGTGATTGACCTTTGAGACTAAGTAAGTGCATGTTTTAGACAATTTTTGCACCAGTAGTCTCAGATTCCCCTCATCTTCATCAGAAGACTCATTGGGGGATGAGATAATTAGACCAAAGTCCTCTCTCTCACCACCAGCTTGAGGTTCTTGGTTGCTGGTTTTCCTCTGCTCACTGGCAATCTCAGTTGAGATGTCAGTAGGTTGAGTTGCCATGGTTGAGGTCTTAATGATGTAATCACTTTCAGAAGTGAGAGCCTCTTCCATATGGACATCCTAAACAGGTTCAGGAGTGTCCACCTTAGTTGTAGGTGACTGATATAGGATAGATGCAGGAGAATCAGGAGTATTCATCTCTCTTTGAGTAGGGGAAAAGAAGAGAGACTCATTATACTCACTAAAGCCTAGATCTTCATCAGTATAGAAGTCAAGGTTGGGAATTGGTTGGTTGAGATCTATAGGCTGGGGATGGTAACTGTTCCCTAAAGGTTGATCACTTAAGTCTTGAGACTCAAAGTGATGGCTTAAGGCAGGTGGGCTAATGAGCTCATCAGGCTGAGCATGAGGAACGTCAGCACTGATTCTTGAAGAGATGGGAGTGGTCTGCTCCTCAGGAGAAGTGGGAGCTCCAGTGTCCACTTCTTCCTATATGGGTGAGTATATGGGGCCCTCCACAGACTGCATAGCCTGAGCAGGGGCTCGTTTGGATTTTCTTTGGTAAGTGATGGTGATTTGAGGCTGTGTGGGTGATTGGGAGGTAGCAGGTGTGGGCTCAACACTAGCTTGTGCTGCTAGGTTGTCACCTTGAGCAATGAGCTCTAACATTTTTAGGACAAGGGCTGTTTCTACCCCAGAGAAGCCAACAGTGGGCTTTCTCAATATTTTAAATATGCCGGGCTTCATCCGTCCCAATTGAAGAATGTTTCTTGTTTCCCTCAACTGTGAGCCCAGTTCACAGTTAAGAATGTACTGGACATATCTAGGAAACATATAATACTCTAAGGAGTCTAAATTAGCAAGTAAATTTGTATAAACAAATGAGAATACCTGAATTTGACCCCTTGAACCATTCTATGGATATGAAGGAGAGATCCTCAGAATCTGGTCCCATCCACCATGCTTGTTTGATAAGCTGTGGATGACCACATGGAGCAGGAATCTCCATTGGGATGAGACCTTCCCTTTCCTAAAGGTCTTTACAGAGAAATCTCCCTCATATCCCATCTGCTCAAAGGAAAGATTGACAGCTTCCTTTGGGAAGAACACCTCACCTCCTTCATCATCCAGCTGAAGATGTCTATTGATGATGGCCGGAGTGATGAAGATTGTTCTCCCCTGCACTGTGGCAAATAGTGCCTTCTCCCCGTCTATAATGACCTCTTGGCAGGTCTTCCAGAATTCAAGCAGCTGATCCTTATAGAGTGGAGGATCAATGGTTAGGGAGGTGAAGTAGTTAGACAGAGCTAAGAAACGACAAACCTCTGAGAAATGAGGATCTTTCTCAGAGCTTAACAGAGCAACCTGATTGTGTTGCCTGTGTAGCTGCATGGTAAAGTTGGGATCATTTTTGTGAGTGAGGTTGGCCATTTTGAGGTAGCTTAAGGATGAAGAAAGAAGGAAGAAAGAAATTTAAGAGAGAAATTTGGGTTTTTTAGGATTGGAGGAAGAACAGATGATAGAAAGAGGGGGAAACCGTTGGTTTATATGTGAGAAGGATTTTAGATAAAGTTTAATGAAAGAGAATAAACTTTGAAATCTGAATGTCGGTCCCACCTCTGAAAAAGTAGTTTACTTTTGCTCAAAAATTAGTTTTCTTGGAAGTCAAAAAGCTTCCGAAGGTTAATTATCTTCGGATGTTTTAATTAAAAAGCTTCCGAAGCTAAAATGACTTCGGAAGAATTTCCTGAGAGTTTTGAGAATTTTGCTTTGGAAGAGAAATTAAAACTTGAGTGCTTTGTATATAAAACAACAAAGCTTCCGATAGTTAATTTTGCTTCGGAAGTAAATGGTCCTTGAAAATAAATAAGTGTCTGAGACAAGTATTTAAGCTTCGGAAGATAAATCTGATAGCTCTTTCGAAGGTAAATTTCTGAGACAATTATTTATTTTGAAGGCATGATTTGCTTCCGAAGTTAAAAGCATAACTTCCAAAGTATCAAAAATTTTCAAAAATCTAAGGAAAGTCTTCAAAAAGAAATTTTCATCCAAAGAAAACATGAGCTTATGAAAGTGATGAACTAGACAACTTAGGACACACATATTTTAAGAAATAATAAGAATTAGTTTTAAGAAAAAATCTACTCGAGTTGATCATCCCAATAGCTGATATTAGATATTTAAATCTCTATTCATCAGAAGCCTTTGTAAACAAATCAGCATATTATTCATCTGTGTGAACCTTGACTAGTTTAATTAATCCCTTTTCATAGTTATCTCTTATTAAATGATACCTGATATTGATGTGCTTTGTCCTTGAGTACTGCACAGGATTCTCTGTGATGGAGATAGCACTGTTGTTGTTTATGTGAATGGGAGTCTCCTTGAAGTTTAACCCATAGTCCAGCATCTAATTTTGAATCCAAAGTACTTGAGCACAACAGCTTGCAATAGCAATGTATTCAGCTTCAGCAGTTGATGCAGAGACACAGGATTGTTTCTTGCATTGCCATGAGACAACCCTTCGACTAAGGAATTGACATCCCTTAATCACTATCTGTATAAGCATACAGATTGAAGTCAGGATTCTTAGGGTACCATAAAACAAGTGTTGAAGCACCTTTGAGGTATCTTAGAATCCCCTTGACAGTGATGAGGTGAGACATCTTTGGTTGGCTTGATATCTTGCACAGATGCATGTAGCAACCATAATATCAGGCCTGCTAGCAGTAAGATACATAAGAGACCCAATCATAGCCCTGTATAGGTGCTCATCTACACACTCCCCCTCAAGATCAGTCCAAGGGAGTGGTTCCTAGCTATGGGTGTCTTAGCAATCTTACAGCCAGTCATGTTGAACCTCTTAAGTATGTCCTGAACATACTTTGACGGACTTATGAAAATGCCATCTTCAACTTGCTTCACTTGATTTCCCAGAAAGAAATTGAGTTCCCCCATGGCACTCATTTCAAATCTGTCTTTCATCAGCTTCTCAAAGTCTTTGCAGAGCTTTGGATTAGTTGAACCAAAGATGATGTCATCCACATATACTTGAACTAGCAGTATGTCATTTCCCTGTCCTTTGATGAAAAGAGTTCCATCTATAGTACCTCTCCTGTATCCATGTTTACAAAGATACTTAGATAGTGTCTCATACCATTTCCTGGGTGCCTGATGCAGCTCATAGAGAGCTTTGTCAAGCTAGCAGACATAATCAGGATGATCAGGGTCTACAAAACCAGGTGGCTGTTTGACATAAACCTCTTCATCTATCACTCCATATAAAAAGGCACACTTCACATCAAGCTAAAAAACCTTGAAGTTCTTGGATGCAGCAAATACCAGGAATATCCTAACAACTTCTAATCTTGCCACTAGAGCAAAGACATCAGTGTAGTCAATCCCATCTTCTTGTGTGTATCCTTGAACAACCAGTCTAGCTTTGTTCTTGATGATGATGCCTCTATCATCTTTCTTATTCCTAAATACCCATTTGGTTCCAATGGTAGTCTTCCCAGAAGGAAGAGGACAAAGGTTCCAAACTTTCTGCCTTTTGAATTGAAGCAACTTTTGTTGCATCGCTTCAACCCAACTTCCATCCTTTAGAGCCTCATTAACTTTCTTTGGCTCTATCTGGGATAAGAAACAAGAGTGAAGACAAACATTTGCTTCATGGGTTTGTCCTCTTGTCCTTACCCTGAGACAACATCTCCAATGATCTTTGTGGTAGGGTGAGACTTGTGGATCCTAAGCTGAGGGATCACAACAAGTTGCTAAGAGATCTAAATTAGAGAAATTTAAATCTGGCATCAATGTTTTTCCCACCACATTAGCACACTTTTCAAGTGAAACTTGATCCAAGCAATGTGTGACATCATTGATGTTCTCATCTATGGTGTGGTTAGTGGCATCAAGAAATTCTTGGTCACTGTCACCACCACCATTGTTGTCTTCCACAATTGAGGTGTTTTTATCTGGTTGTAGAGCTCTGAGCTGGAATTTGAAGGCATACCAGATGTATCAGCTGAGTTTGTCATTGTTGTGCTGATAGAAACCTCATTTGCAGAAATAGTTCCAACTGGAGCTAAAGATGTATGACTTGAAGGTCTTCCTAGCTCAAATCTTGGATCAGGATCACCTGTATTTGAATTTTCAACAGATCCTGAAACATTCTCACAAGATTTGTTAAAATAGTTGGTAACTAAATCAAGATCAAATAAACAATCCGGACCAGAACCATCAACACAGGGTGTGTGTTCATTGAAGGTCACATTGGCTGACTCCTCAACAATTCTAGTTCTGAGATTGTACACTCTATAAGCCTTAGCTTGGGAAGAGTATCCAATAAATTGTCCATCATCTGATTTCTCAACAAACTTGTCAATTTGATCTTTGGTATTCAAGATGGTGCAAGGACAACCCAATGACCTGAGAAAACTAATGAAAGGTTTCCTCTTGTGCCAAAGTTCATAAGGAGTCTTGCCATGAGTCTTAACTACTAAAACTCTGTTCTACACATAGCAGGCAGTGTTGACTGCCTCTGCCCAGAAGGTGATGGGCAGCTTAGAGTCAGACAACATGGTTCTTGCAGCTTCAATCAGTGTCTTGTTTCTCCTTTCAGCTACACCATTTTGCTAAGGAGTCTTGGGAGCACTATATTGTCTTGTAATACCCTTTTCATCACAGAATGTATCAAGGATTTGGTTCTTAAATTGAGCTCCTTAATCACATCTTATGATCTTGACCTTGTGATCAGATTGATTCTCAATCTTTAAGATGAAATTCTTCGGAATCTTAGGAGTCTCATCCTTAGTTCTAAGGAAGAAGACCCAAGTGAATCTTGTAAAGTCATCTGTGATCACTAAATAGTATAAGGTCCTTCCTAAACTCATTACACTGGTGGGGCCAAAGAGATCCATATGTAATAAGTGTAGGGGTGTAGTGATGGAGTTCCTTTCCTTAGGCTTGTGAGATACCTTATGTTGCTTCCCTTTCAGGCATGCAACACAATGTTCATCACTTGTAAACTCTTTCTTTGGTATTCCAGTTACCAAATCATGCTTAATCAATTTGTTCATGTTCTTAAAGCTTACATGGCACATTCTTTTATGCCATAGGAAAGACTCATCACTATTAGCTTTAGACAGAAAGCATAAAACTTATCCAGAGGGAGAGGTTTCTTGCAAATCCATCTTGTACATGTTTCCTTTCCTGGGGGCTCTAAGCAGGATATGCTCATAAGGAATGACCACACCAGGCTTAAGAACAATGCACTCATGCTTAGTAAAGAGCATGTTATGACTCTGATCACAAAATTGAGATTCACTCAGAAGATTGTATCCAAGCTCCTTGACAAAGTTTACCTTTTCTATGCCGAGCTTACCATTTGTGACATTGCCCCTTCCAGAAATGTAACCACCTTCATCTCCTCCAAAAGCAACTGGTCCTCCATCAATCCTTTCAAAGTTCTGGAGTAGTGACCTATTGCCTGCATGTGCCTGGAACCACCACTATCAATGATCCAGACATTTTTGTAGTCTTCAGTTGTCCCTGCATAAAGAAAATGATTAGTTACATTTGGAAACCCAAGCCTTGCTTGTCTTGGGCTCATTAACAGAAGGTAATTCAATAGTAATAGATCCTATGGTTGTACAAAGAGGATCTTGAGCTGTTGTTGATGGAGAATTCTCAGTCACTTGGTCTTTCTTAGACTTCCACACCACCTTTGGAGTCTTGGACTTGACCTTCAAAACTTCGGAAGCTTTTGGAACTTCGGAAGTTTTGATGACTGATCATTCAGAAGATTCTGCAGACACTGTAGCAGACTTCAGTGCTTCAGAAGAACTCCTTTCTTTCGAGACCAACTTCTCTTCCAAAGGTAATTTTCCACTTACCTTCTTCTTAGATTTGGAGCTTCCGAGGGAAAGAGATTTTCCTTCCGAAGCTTGAATCTTCTTGAGACCCTTTGAAGTCTTTGTTTTGGTCATATGGACAATACCTTTAGGATTGTATGGACAATCCTTAGCAATGTGAATGGTGCTGTCACACAAGACACAGTTCATCTTCTTCTTCACAAGAGCCTTTTCCGAGAACAAGACTATCTTTGGTCACATCCCTTCTCCATCTTCATCTTTGCAGATGCTGAGACAGTCCTCTTGGGCTGAGGATTGTGCTTGGAGTTTGATGGTCTAGGCTGTGCAGCAGTGGTACATAGCAGATCAGTCTTCTTCTTGCTACTGAGATGAGTTGAACAAGATCCAGAACTCTTAGCAAAAGAGTTTTGGTTGATGTCTTTGGTCCGTACTACTTTAAACCTGCAGAGATAAAAACTTGTTTCTGCTTAGAATCAAAAGTAGCCTTGATCTCTTGAGCCTTCCTTGCATTTCTTTTGCTCTTTCTGATCAAGTTCTTTCTCATGGACTTGGTCATCACAGTCTTCTTTTTCTCCTTAGAAGGATAGTGACCCTTCTTGGAATCCTCCTCTTCACTCTTCTCAGAGGAATTCTTCACTATCTCTTCTTCATCCTCTTCACTCATAGGATCTATGAGAGGAAGCTCATCTTCACAAGTTCCACACCTAGGAGATCTTACAGACAAGATTGTGTGTGGAGGAGCTATCTCATTGGATCCTAGTCCCTGCCTGTTTTGATAGCACACTTTGTTGTGCAGGGATGAGGATATCATGTTCTTGAAGGTCTCTTCTTCAAGAACACTCTGTTCTGCCCTAGTTTGCTGATCACAAGCTCAGCCTGGCACTCAGTTAACTTGGTTATGAGATCTTTGATTTGAGTCCTAAAATCTGTGTGTTCATGTTTTAGAAGTGAAATGGTTTCCTCAAGGTCCTCTATCTTTAGTTTATAATCACTTTTAGACTTTCTAAAATCAGATTTCAAAATGTTTTAGGACTCAAGATCAGATCTCATCTCCAGGTTATAAGACATGTATCTATTAACTTTAGCAATGCATTCAGGAGTACAGAGATATTCTAATACCTTGGCTTCATCATGATCTGCCATCAATGCTTGGTTAGGAGAAGCATCTTCCACCTGAAAGCTCCAGTCAAAGCCTCCTTGTTCAACAACAACAGCAGCCTGCTGCTTTGACTTCTCATTCTGGAGAGCTTTGTCAGTGTAGTTTGGTGTGGACTGTGTTGGCCACCATTTGCTCTAGGTGCCTTACACTCTCTGGCAAAGTGGCCCATCAAGTTACAGTTGTAACACTTGACTTTGCCTTTGTCCGGGCCAAACTTTCCACTGGTTGCATTGCTTGGGAACTTCCTTCCAGTCCTCTTGTAGAACTTCTTGGCTCTGTGAGTGAGAAGAGCCACCTTGTAGACTATTTCCATGTATTCCAGATCATCTGGGTGAATATAGTCCAGGTCTTCAAGAGTGAAAAGGGAGTTGCCATAGCTTTCATTAGAAGACACAAAAGCTTAAGAAGAGCTTGTCTCTTGGAATGGGCTTCCTTGAGTGTAGTTCTCCCTTGGTGTCTCTGGGAAGGTGATGAAAGGACCCTTTGGTGAATTTTCAGGGTAGCATAAGAGATGATATTTGGGTTCTATGCTATCCCTTTCAACCACATGTAGGGCTGAACCCATTTGATTGTTGGAGTTGCCAGATGAACCTTGCATGTTCATCTCCATCTGTCAGAGTAAGAGTTTTGAGATTTTCAGTTCTCTTGATCACCACACAGTAATGTGTCCATTGCCTAGGAAGTGAGGACATGAACTTCCTTACAATGTCTCTGTTTTCAAGAGAAACTCCTCCATCCACTAGGGTATCCACAATCTCAACATACCTGAAATACTACTGAGTCATGGTTTCACCTATTTTAAAGGTGAAGTTTTCAAACTGCTGCTTTAGGAGATCCTTCTTGTTCTCCTTGGCTTCAGAGGAACCCTCATACATCAGTTTCAGTGCATCCCACAGCTGCTTGGCTGTTTTGCACTTCTTGAAACCTCTGTACATAGAGTTTAGAAGGGTAGTTTGAAGGGCTGTCATGGCTTTTCTGTCTATCTCTACTCTCTTCCTATCTTGATCAGAGTAGTTAACCACATCTTTGGGGATCATACCAGCACCAGTAGCAGAAGGGGTGCTAGGTATGAAAGGTCCATTCTCAATAGACTCCCACATTCTTGAATCAAGAGACCTGATGAAACCTTCCATTCTCAAACATCAAGTATCAAACTCATCAAGAGTGATAAGTGGGGACTTGTTCATGGTTCTAGTTTCCATATCAGTCTTGGAAATGGCTGCCATTTGAAAAGTTCAGTATTTGTGTGTGTGAGGGATCTTAAGATGGTGAGATCTTATATCACGAGCCATAAATGCTCTGATACCAAATGCAGGATCGTTAAAGGGTGTAGAGTTAAAACACAACAACACAAATAGGAGATTAACTAAACTTTAATCAAACAGTAAACTGGATTAACCAAGTAGAGATACTAAGAACACAAGTAATGCAAGAGAGACAGAACACAAAGAACACAAGTGTATGGTTTTCAAGAATGCAGTATATTGCTTTCTCTATGTTCTAGTACAAGTCTTACAAAGCATAATTCAATGATTCAAGAACATGAGATACTTATACTACATCCTACAGCCAACTATACTTTGAAATCCAGCTGGATACAATTGACTAGACACAAAACTAAATCAATTGTAAAGTCAAAAGGCAGATTTCCTTTTGACTTGTGACATGCCATAGCTCACATCCTTATCTATTACAAAAAGGATAAAGTACATGAAGTAGAAAGTTACAGACTCAAGACCTCAATGTACAGTTACCAAAAGCATGGACCTTTTCACCAACTCATGTAAGTTGGTGACATTACAGAGGTGCATCGGAAATGTGTCCAGCTTTATAGAAAAGTACATCAGATAAAGCATGTATTAAAAGTCTTCGAAAGAAATCTGTATGAGTTGAAGCTTCGGAAGACTTTGTCTCTGAGGCTTCGGAAGACTTCATATTTGGCTCCGGAAGATATTGGTCTTGGCTTCGGAAGATTTCACACTTAGAGTATTTTCTGTTGCATGTGTAAAACTTCCTAAGCATTCTTCTTCAATGCACTTGTGCAGCATGCAGGAAAGAGATTGGGTGCTTAGGTTGTCTTCATTAATCTCTACAGATATGTATTCACAAAGTTCACATGGATCAAAACATTATGGATCCACTCACGAAGCTTCTTGGAAAGGCAAAGCATGAAAGTCATACTTGTGCCATGGCACTTCAATATTCTAGTGAGTGGATTTGATCTTTAATTTTGTATTTAGTTATTTGACTGGGTTTGAGTAAGAGTGATATTCGTACTGAGAATCGAATATGATAATCAAGTCAATGATTGAGTGGCGGAAACAAACAATCAAAGAACATTCAAGCAAGAAAATTACTCATAAATGCTATTTGTATTGATATATGAAAGTTGATAAGTTACAAAGAATAATTACAACAAAAATTCTCTCTCTATCAGCCGTCACCTCAGTACGAGGTTAACTATTCTATTTATAGACAAGACAAGATGCCTTCACAAAATGACTAAACTACCCCTGACCTATTACTTCAGAAACTAGTCTAAGTCTTGATCTGCATCTCTGCTTGTTCATCCGCATTGACAAATGCGGATGAGATAATCTTGATCAACATTTCCACTTGATCATCAGCATTAGTAAGTTGGTTATCCGCATTGGTTAATGCGGATGAAAAAATACTTGTGCGCATTTGGTTGGTCATCCGCATTTGTAAATGCGGATGATCAAAGTCTTGTTCGCATCTTCTTTTGTTCCTCCGCATTAGTCAACGTGAAAGAGTAACTTGTTCTTCAGCATAAGTATTATGTCTTCCGCATTAGTTAATGTGGAAGAGTAAACACTTGTCTGCATCAGATTTTTGTCTTCCGCATTAACTAATGCAGAAGATAGCACTTGTTATTTTTCTTTCAGATCTTCATCCGTATTGCATCTTGGACTTCTGGGCTTCCAGCTGAACAATCATCAATTCACCCATTGAGTTGGCATGTATGATCCTTTCAGGGTACAACAATACTCCCCCTAAGGATTATACTGCCTAGTTTTCCTCAATGTTTAGGAGGTGATTGATGTTGTGAAGATTCAGCTGGGTCTTGAGGAGGTAGTATGAATGAAGCTTTGGTGGGATCCAGAATGGCCTTGATCATGTTTACAATATCAGTTGCTTCTGACATCCTGTCTCTACTCAGCACATGTATTTTCATTCTGCTCATGTTATAGATGGCTTCAATTGGTAACTTTTTCAGAGAGAGAGGTTCCCATACGGAGATTGTGGAAAGACCATCTTTATGAATCAATAAACTCCCTCCCATATCCACTTCAAGCTTAACAATGTTTCCAAGTTGCAGTGGTGTTTTCTTCTTCTTTCTTTTGTCTTTTTTAATCTTTATTCTATCATAGGCCAGTTTCAACAATTTGATGCATTTCAGAAAGAAGTGCATGTCTTGTTCAGCCAATTTGTTGTTTAATTCCCTGAAGTGCTTGGTATAAATGTAGTGGATGTATGATTCATCAAGTAATCTTACTTCATATCCACTGAAAAGTCTGATGTCAGCTCCTTCTTTTCCTCCCCACTTCTTTCTATCACCAGCTCATAGGTTTTCTCATCATAGTACACATTTGAGATGGGAGTGGAAGAATGAATACTAGACACTACTCTCCTCTTCAATGACTCAGTTGGCTTTACCTTCAACTCAGGGAATACAACTTCTTATGCTTCCACCTTTTCTTCCTATCCAAGGGATTGACAAAAGTTTTATCTTTTCTTAAGCAAATTGTCTTTAATGAATTGAAGTTGTTTGTCCTTCTGAACATCTTAAGTATATTCTCAAATTCATATCCCCTGAACATAGCTGCATGATTGATCAGTTCAAGTTGAGCTAGCTCCTTCAAATCATGAATCTCAAGGGCATTTACTAGACCTGAGTACTCTGTAAAGAATTGTACTAGCCCTGAGATTCTCTTCACCATGAACATGTTCCATGTGCTATCATACTTCCATGCTATTATCTTCTGATCTATCTTCCCCTTGGGAGTAGACACCCCTCTAATCAGTTTAGCAGTAGTTAGTCCTTCTTGCAGCTTTAACTAAGATGGTTCTACAAACCATTCAGGGTATTTGTGGAGTACTGGGGCAAGTAGTTCTTGGTCTTTTATGTTCAACAGCATGTCTTCAGTTGACACTCTGCTTCTGGGTTTGGTTCTTGTTAATTCTTCTTCCAATTTCTTGAGTTTATCTTTCTTTTCGTTGATCAATTGAAGTGTTGCAGCCCTTAAAGAATTTGTCTTCATGTTGGCAATCTTTCTTTTTTGTGAATCCCTGACTTGAGAGATATTCCTTCATTTCCTTATCAGACATGTTATAAGGATCAGGAAATAATGATTTATGGGATGAGGTTGACGTCTTCATTTGTGACAGCTTTTGTAGAGGACCCCTTCTTGGCAGTGGAATTTCATACCTTGTGGATTTCATCAAGGATGAGTCTTTGTGTTTTCGAGTGTCCTTTGTCATTGTCTTCTCATATTCAGTGTCTATTATTGGATCAAGCAACAATTTCACTTTCTCTTCCTCCTCTTTCATTCTCTCATAAGTCATTGCAAACACTTCATCAGGATCATAGCCTTGATTAATCAAAAACATGGCTTTAATCATCAAGTCATCAGTTTGAGCTTTGGTTACCATGTCTTCTACTGACTGTTCTTCTTTAATTGGATTGTCCATAAGAACATCCTTTTTAACTTCATACTCATCACCAATTTCTCTTTCTTCTAAATCAATTGCTCTAGCCAACTTTTTCAACTGAGCTTCTGCCTACTCATGTTCTTCCAAAAATTCAGCAATTGCTGCTAAACTTCTTGGGTCATCTTTTTGTTTCTTTGATGGTTCTTCTTCAGTTATTGGTCTCTTGCCTTTAGCTTTTTCAACCAAATACTTCCTTTTTCGTGAGTAAGTTTGAAGTTGAGGGCTAGAGGTTTCAGTTTGATCTTCTGGTTCAGGGACCTTTTTAGGTGTACTTGGCTCTTGATCCTTTATTTCACTTTGTTCAGTTACAGTTTCTTCTTTCCTTTCTTGTTCATATCTTTCTTTTAGTTCTTCTTTTTGTTCTTCAGTTAATGATATGGCAGAGACAATTTGCAGAGTTAATTACTTTTCCAATGGCACTAGTGATTTGGGAATAAAGACAATAGGCTCTGCCTCAGTTCTTTGATTGTTTATGAATTCCCAGAAATCATCATCAATGTTGAATTGTTCAGAAGTAAAACTATCCAAAGCACTGAAGAGTTCTTCAAATTCACCTTTTTCTGAGTCTGAATACCCAGTGTTTCCAGAATACACTACCATGTCTAGGCTCTGGTCTTTGATCTCAGTTTGACCTTCATCATCTACTTGTTCTTCATTTGCATCTATTAAATTGTTGTCCTCATCATCAACCTTTTCTTGTTTTTCTTTCTCATCATCATCCTTCACATCAGTTCTTTTGATCATCATTTCAAGCTTGGATATTCTTTTGTTCTTGCTCTCAATTTCCTTTTCTAGTTTTGAGATGATATCAGCTTGTTCTTCTATGATGTTTTCTTGTTCCTCCATTGCAATAGTTTGTATTTCAAGAGTGTCTATATGTCCACTTACTTCTTCTCTTGAGTGTTTCAGTGCAGCTTTTAAATTTTTTATCTTTTTGTCTTGTTCTTTTCTTTCAACTGCATATTTTTCTTTGAGATCTTTCAATTCACTTTCTTTTTCATCCAGTTCCAGGATTCTGTCATTGATGATTCCTGCTCTCCTGTTTAAAGTTCTTTCCATCCTTTCTACTTTGAGTAACAACTCAGTTATTAATTCATCTTTTTCATCAGGCCTATGGATGTTTGATTCAGCATAGCCCTCTGAAGGAGTAGCCTCAGACGGTTCTTTCACAACTTTGGTTTGATCATGATGATCCTCCTCATCAGAAGATGATTTGGATGCACTTGTTGATCCTTCTGGTTTAGCAAGGTGATCCAGTGATGATGGTAAAGGTTGGTAAGGAGGGATAGGTGATTGGTGTGGTGATATTGGAGATTGATGATGTGGTGATATTGGAGATTGATGATGTGGTGATATGGAGATTGATGATATGGTGATATAGCTATAGGTTGAGTGGTCATTGGTGGTGTTTGTTGTGGTAATGGAAGTATGATGTTGAGGTAATGTTTGAAGAGATGGTTGTGTAGAAGGTTGTGGTATTTTTTGTGGTGTTGGCATTGGTGATGGTATTGGGGATGGTATTGGTGATGGTATTGGTGATGGTTGTGGAGTTGGTTGAGCTATTGGTTATGGAGGTGGTTGTGCTATTGGTTGTGGAGGTGGTTGTGCTATTGGTTGTGGAGGTGGTTGTGCTATTGGTTGTGGAGGTGGTTGTGCTTGACCTCCTTGGTGTATTTGTTGAAGCATTCAAGGAAGAAGGGGTGAAGGGGCACCACTATAGAAGTTCCTTGGGTCCTTCTTCTTGATGTACTTATAAGATCTTGCATCATAATAAGGAATGTTAAGTACTGGTCCTTCATTAACAATGTCATGAAATGATTCATTGATTAGACATTGAATGAATCTGGGTACATTAGAAACTTGTATCTCAACCCTTCTTGAATGTTGGAGATTAGGCCATTGAATACATATGCAGACATGTTAAACCGTCTGTTGGTGCAGAGAGCACATATTGCAGAAGATGTGAGGACTAGAATGTCATTCCATTCTGTTTTCCTTTTAGACAGACAATGTTGGAACATATGAATTAGGAATCTCCAAGGCAGATCCACTAATCTTTTGACTATCTGTTTGGCTTCATAACTCCCTTCATAACCAATTTCAGAGAAAAATGTGGTTATCTCCTCATCATCCAATTCAAGAGGATCATCTGCATTATCATTGAATTGCAGACATCTTCTAACTGATTCTTCTATGATCCTTAGAGTGAGTTCAGTGTTGATCTTGCCAGTTAGAGTTTTCACTCCATCCTCTAACCACTTCAGCTGATTCCTAGAATGACCTGATGGGATTCTCATAGATTGTTGGTCTTACTGTCATGGCATATGCTACCCTTGTGGTAGACAAGAATCTTATCATATCTCTGAGACCTTCGGCTTCAGGCACATCAGGGTTTAGATAATCGCTGACGTTATGGAGCTTGCTCCATGTAAGGTTTTCCATGTAATCTGCACAAGAGACATGTGTGTTAGTTAACAATTTTGACTATAACTTCGGTTTGATTTGTTAATGTGACTTTGATTTGTTTCACAATTTTCTTTTTCACATTGCTCTGTTTTTCTCAGTAAACATGGTTATCATGGTTTTCAATATCAGTTGAATTCCTATCAATTACATGTTTATTTACATCGAAAATGTGTATTACATCACATTAATGAGTTTGATTTTGGTGTTCAATAATTTTCCGGTTCATTGTTTGATTTAGGGTAATAGTTCGAGACTTAGGTTTTGGTTTCAAAATCTGTTGAAGTTATACCTAATCTTCAAAACGACTGTGCATCTGAATCGATGACAAGAATGTTTAAAGATGAGACACACAAAATCTTTGAATGTTTATAATGATGATGATGATTGATGGTGGTGTACTGTAGTTTTGCGCTCGTCTCACTGTAAGTTCTCTCAAATTTGAAAAGTATTAAATGACCTGTTCGAATTCCTTTAAATAGTCAAATAATACAATTTGAAAAATTTTATAAGTTTACAAGCAGATACAGTCAACACTGTAGCAAATGCTGAAGGTTAATTTGTTTAATTTTGATCATCCGCATTTGTTGGCTGTAGCAAATGCGGAAGACAAACTTTTGACATGGACAGTCCGCATTTGACTTCTTTTTGTCATCCGCATTTGTGACTGTAGCTAATGCGGAAGGCTTAATTAATTTGGTTTTTGACTATCCGCATTACTCTACTATTACAAATGCGTATTTTTGTTTCTATCCGCATTTGTGTACTGTTGCAAATGCGGGAGTTAAACTTGAAATTTTGGCTGTCCACATTTGTGTACTGTTGCAAATGCGGAAGTTAAACTTGAAATTTTGGCTGTCCGCATTTGAGTTGTAGTAAATGCGGAAGAACATTGTAACAAATGCCATTGAACGGCTTGTTTTACCGTATCCGAATATGTACAGTAACAAATGCGATAGAACAAATTCCATGTCTACAACTACAAATGCGGTTGACAAGTCAACACATCACTGTATCAAATGCGATAGAGACCTGTTCATATGCATTTGTTAACTTTATCAAATGCAGTAGAGTAAAATTCACCTTCACTTCACACACTAATGCGGTAGAGTAAAATCATTGTCCGCATTAGTTGCACTTCAAAAATTATTGTTACCTGCATTAGTTACATGTATGGGTTACCTTCACCCGCATTAACTAATGCACTTACCTGCATTAGCTTTTGAACTTAATCAAAAGTTAATGTGATTGAATTGATTATTCATCTTATGAAGAGGTGTCCTTGATTGATTTTTCTTATGAAGTTGGTTGTTGAAGTTGTCAATTTTTGCTTGGATTGACTTGTATATTACAACTAATACAAGTTTCCCAATTTTGACAGATCTTGGGCTTGTCATGCTTCTAAGAATCTGCATAAGCTGAGATATAATGGTTGACTTATTGCAACAACACCAACTAAAATTCCTTTTGTTTTGTTTTTTCAAAATTGAGTTAATAAACAAAAATTTGAACTTACTCAAAAATTTTAAATTACTCCCCCTAAAGTTTATGTCCATATTTGGAGAGAAACTTTAAAGATTTTAAAAGTTTTCAATATTATTTTGATTAGTATTAATAATGAAGAGAAAAATCTCTTTGTAGGGATCATATCAATCTTACATTACATATGTGCATCCTTTATGAATAAATGGACATGATTATGAACTTGAAGATTGAAGGTATGTTTGTCCTCTTAAACTCATACCTGGTTGATATTTTGATGCAAATGACTTTTATCATGTTTTGGTTGATTTATTATTCAATGTGTACCTCACACACATAAGCATGAAATGATCAACCCTCCTTATACACACTTTTTCATAACTTTTCTTACCAGGTTACTTAAGTCATGAAATCTCATTTTCACTGATCCTTATTGGGATTCTTTTAATTTGATCCTTTTTCATGTTGATCCACATTAGGATTCTTTTCACTTCACTTTGCAAGGTGAACCATGATAGGATTCTTTTGTTCATTCACTTGGAATGTATTACTTTGTTGATTCATCCAATTTTTTGGATGTGTTCCACATTGGGAATCTTTTGGATCATGACATCTGCACTATGTGCAAGTTTCATCAAGTCTTTGCTCAGCAAAACAAAGATGAAACATGATGTGGTGAAAGAGATTCATAAAGTATCATTACCTGGTGTGTTTAGGCTACTACACACACATGCATTCAGATAAGCCAATACAGACCTGTACTTTGTGATGAGTGTTTCACAATTGAATATGTCTTTAATTAATCATTGCATGTATCTTTTCGTCGAAGTTGAGCCTACCAGCATATTTGGTAAGTCATTTCAGTCTTTTACATTTTGAAATTAAGCACAGTGAATGATATAACGACTGTAATTATATCATTTCCCTCTTTCCTTTCTTCATAAGACTTGATTTCTTTTTGCGGTTTTTTTATGTTTTAAAATATTTTTGATGTTTATCATATATTATATATATATATATATATATATATATTTACTCAAGGTTAATCATGCCAATTGACTGAATTAGAAATTCAAACCTACTAGGTTCAAATGCCTTGGTAAACAAATCAGCTAATTGATTTTCTGTTGGTACTTGAATCAATTTGATTAAACCCTTTTCAGCACAGTCTCTCAAAAAATGATATCTAATTTCAATATGTTTTGTTTTTGAGTGTTGAACTGGATTATTAGTTAAAAAGACAGCAGCTGTGTTGTCAATAGAAATTGGTGTATGCAAAATGTCAAAACCATAATCAAGCATCTGGTTTTGAATCCAGAGAACTTGAGATCAACATGCTGAAGCAGCAATATACTCAGCTTCGGCTGTGGACACAGACACATTTGTCTGCTTCTTGCATTGCCATGATACTAGTCTGGGACCACGAAATTGACAACCACAGAAGTGGATTTTCTATTGAAGTTGCATCCTCCATAATCACTGTCTGTGTAGGCATAGAGATTAAATTCTCCTTCCTTTGGATACCATAATCCGAGAGCTGGTTTGCCCTTCAGATATTTGAATATCCTCTTGACTGCGTTCACATGTGATTCTTTTGGATCAGCTTGATATCTAGCACACACACAAACACCAAACATAATGTCAGGCCTACTGGCTATTAGATACATAAGTGAACCTATCATTGATCGATAGTGAGTTTGATCCACTGATTTGCCTTCAGGGTCTGGTCCAATCTTCACTTTAGTATCTACAGGAGTTTTGATAGACGGACAGTCAGCAAAGTAGAATTTCTTCAGCATGGTTTCTACATATTTTGATGGATTGATGAAGATTCCATCTGCTGTTTGCTTGACTTGCACCCCAAAAAGAATGTGAGTTCCCCCATAGCACTCATTTGAAACTCTGAATGCATAAGATCTTCAAATTCTTTGCAGAGTTGTTTGTTTGTCGAGCCAAATATAATGTCATCCATGTAGATCTGGACTAACAGCATGTCTTTTCCTCTTATTCTTATGAAGAGAGTCTGATTAATCTTTCCTCTTTCATACCCATGTTCACGAAGAAAGGATGATAGAGTCTCATACCACTTTCTTAGAGCTTGATGAAGACCATACATAACTTTGTCAAGCTTGTACACTCTGTGAGGAAAATCTGGATCTTCAAAGCCAGGTGCTTGACTTACATAGACTTCTTTAGCAATCTTTCCATACAAGAAGGCACACTTACATCCATTTGATAAACAGTAAATTTCATGGACACAGAATATGCGAGAAAGGTTCTGATTGCTTCTAGTCTAGCAACAGGAGCAAACACTCGTCGTAGTCAATTCCTTCTTCCTGAGTGTATCCCTGTGCCACTAGTCTTGCTTTATCTCTGATGACTATCCCTCTATCATTAGTCTTGATCATGTACAACCATCTGGTACCGATAGGGTATTGTCTTTTGGGAAGATCTACCAGCTGCCATACTTCTTGTTTCTTGAATTGGAGCAATTCTTCCCGCATTGCTTCAATCCAACTATTGTCTTGAAGCACCTCTTTGATGTTTTTGGGTACTATTTGACATAGAAAGCATAAGAACAAACAGATGTTAGCAATACTTGACTTGCTTCTTGTCACCCTCTCATTAAGATCACCAATAATGGTTTCAACTGGATGATTCTTGTGTATTCTTGTGATGCGAATAGTGTTACAACAATAGTTACATCAAGATTGGAGACATTCAGTTCATTATGGTCAGAGGCACAATCATCTTGTATTGTTGTTGAATTATGAAGATTGTCAATTTCTGTTTCAGTAACTGCTACATCTTCAGCAGCACTGAGGTTGCTTGCATCATTTGAAGTACCTTGAGTTTCTTCTGGATGAGAAGCTTGTTTTTGATTTCTAATCTCATGTGACAAGTCATGTGAGTGAGATGGTACCAGGCTAGGACCTTCTTCAGAAGAAACACTAAGGTTTTGTGACAAGTGTCTGATGGGATCAGCTTGAAGAGAAACATCTTCATTCATATGTTCATCAGATGTAGGTGGAATCAATGGATAATTTTCTCTTCTTTCTACAGTTGAGGAAGTATCACCTGAATGTATATTTCCTGCATCAGACAAGTGAAATTTGTCAAATGATTTAGTAAAAGTGTCAATATCAAACAACCAATCAGGACCATTTGTAGATTTGGGAAATGAATGTTCTTTAAATTGATCATTTGTAGATTCATCAATAATGTTCAGTCTAGGATTGAACACTCTATAAGCCTTTGAGACGGAAGAATAACCTACAAAAAATCCTCATCAGACTTAGATGAAAATTTTCCCAAATGATCACGGGTGTTTAATATTGAGACTGGACAACCAAATGATTTGAGGAATCCAATAAATGGTTTCCTATGAAATATCAGTTCATAAGGTGTCATGTTACTTTCTTTAACATCAGAGTTTGATTTTGCACAAAGCACGATGTGTTAACTGCTTCTGCCCAGAAGGTGATTGGCAGTTTAGCATCGGCTAGCATAGTTCTTTCTGCTTCAATCAGTGTTCTATTTCGCCTTTCAGCTACCCTATTTTGTTGAGGAGTTCTTGCTACACTAAATTGATGAGCAATGCCTTTGGTTGCACAAAAGGAACTCATATTTTCATTTTTGAACTCTGTACCATTATCACTTCTTATTATTTTGACTTTGAGATCAAGTTGATTTTCAATTTTAGTGATAAATTCTTGAATGATTTGGGATGCTTCATTTTTATGAAGTAGGAAGAACACCCATGTGAATTGAGAAAAGTCACCAGTGATCACTAAACAATATTGTTTCTTTCCCATACTCATTACATGAGTTGGTCCAAACAGATCCATGTGAAGTAACTTCAATGGAGTATTGTTAGTGTTCACCAGCTTGGTATTGTGAGACGATTTATGTTGTTTTCCTTTGAGGCACGCTGAGCATTGATCAATAAAATTGAATTCCTTTTGAGGAAGACCAATTACATGGTTTCCTTTGACTAACTTGTTCATATTTTTAAAGTTAGTGTGCCCCAAACGTCTATGCCAAAGCTGTGACTCATCAAATGATGCTTTAGACAAAAAACATGTTTCTTCCTTAGGTGATGCAGAACACAGGTTTAAGACATATGTATTATTCTTCCTCGGAGTCTTTAAGACAACCCATTCTTCAGGAATCTGAAATCCAAGTTTTAGAATATAGCAATGAGTGTCTGTAAAGTGAGTGGAATATTTTTTGTCGAAGATCTGAGACACGCTTAGTAGATTGAAATTCAGTTGTTCACAGTAATTCACTCTGTCAAAGCTCAGCATCCCACTTGTCACAGATCCTTCTCCTATAATCCTGCCACCTTCTGAATCTCTACCAAATGCCATAGTAGTTCATTGTATGTACTTGAAATCATGAAGGAGGGAACGATCTCCAGTCATGTGTCGGGAGCATCCACTGTCTACATACCATAGGCTATTAGATCTGTGTGGATGAACCTACAAAAAAAGAACTAATTAGAATAAGGAACCCAAGCTATGATGGTCTTGGGTTTCCCGTTCCTATTCATGATAGTCACCTCCTGGTATTTCCCTCTGAATGGTGATTTAGATGAAGGTGATTTGGGAGATTTTTGGTAATGAATTGGTCAAGTCATCTCATCTACATCTTCTGAGGATTCAGATGAATAATGAAATCATTGGTCTCTATTTCTTTGTAAAAATTTAGCATGAGTTTCATTATCAAAAGTTGGTTTTTGCTTAGGTAGGTCAAGTTTGTGTTTCATTATGAGATGATTTCTTTGACCCTTCCTTAAATCCTTCGAGTTATTTCTGTCATTTGTTGATCTAGGAGTCCTAGATTGAGTATTATGAAGATGAGGTTTGATAGAATGCATCACACTAGACGTTTTTGAGATGGGCTTGTGTTGTGGAATTCTCAACCCCTTCTGATTGAAGTAACAATCAGATGTATTGTGATTGTTCATGTCACAGATTGAACAATACTTGTTGAAATAATAATTTTTGGTGGAGAGATTGTTCATATCACAGATAGAACAATATTGGTTAAAGAAGCATTTATGTTTCTTGTGATTGAACATGTCACAAATATCACAATACATTTGTTTGTTTCTTGAATCAGATTTTTCCTTGAGTGACTCAACTGATGCTTTCTTTTGATGAGTCACTTTCTTTTCTTTAGGTGATGAATCAGAATCGGCCCTTTTTTGTAGATTGTTTCACAATACTACTTTTGTTCAGTTATCTGGGTTGTTTCTTTTTCTTCAACCTACTTCTACCTCTTTCTCAAACTGGTCAACATGTTCTTTGTTACAGATATCAAACCCAACTCCCTGCCTTAATTTGGATGACTGAGGGTCAGATGAAGTTTTAGGTGTTGAACTCAGTTTTACAGTTGGTTTCTTTTTCAGTGAAACCTTTTCTGATTTGCGTGAATTTTGTGGAGATACAATCTCATTATCAAAACTACTCTCAGTAGTGGGTTTCACTGTTTTGACATATTTCTTTTTGCCTTGTAAAATAGATGGTATGAATTTTATAAAAGGTCTACTTTGTTTACAGCTTAATAGTTTCATGACATTCACTGTCTTGTCTGAGCACTCTCTGATTTTGATTGGGTGTCCTAACTTGATTTTATCCTCATTGGTTTCAAAATAAACATGAGGTTTGTTTTGAGGATTTGTCACTTGTTTCAGTACTGATTTAGGTTCCATAGTTTTAGGTTCGATTGATTCAGAGAGTGATACAGAGTCAGGCATGACAGTGTAATTGTCATTGTATGGTGGAGGACATGAATTGTATCCAATCCCTGACATGTCCTTTGGATCCTTTTGTGAATCCAGCATTTCTTGCAGCTTGACTAAAGACATTTGAAACTTTTCAAGTTTCACTTCAGTCATAGATTGTTGAGCTTTAGCTTGAGCTAACTTTTCAGTAAGTAGCTCATTTTCAGCTGCAAGATTGTATTTCTCACCATGCAATTTTTCTATGTCAGAAATGAGAGATTTGATTTTGATTTCAAAACTTTTTAGTTCTCTCTTCATCATTTCTGAATTCACCTTTTCTTCTTTAACTTTATCTGCCAGTCTATGATTATGTTCTCTATACTCTTGTAATTCATTTATGCATTTCTCACTACAAAGGTTAGTTTTTACCTCAGTAGGCATTGCAGATGGTCCATCATTGATATGAGCCATAAGAGCATGATTCTGGAATTGAGGCTTGACTTCCTCAGCATACACACTCTAGTCACATATCCCATCTTGTTTGATCACAAGTGCACTAGCAGAAGGCTGACTGCTTGCATGGGCTTGATTTGTCAGCTGTGGTTGATTCTGGTATGTTTGTTGATGATGAGAATGATGGTACTGCTGTTGTTGATTGTTTGAGCGATAGCTTGAATTGGGCTGTGAGGATGATTGACCAGGAGAGTTCCTTGAATGGTTGTTTCTTTTAGGAGCAATGCACTCTCTTGAGAAATGGCCAGTCATGCCACGGTTGAAGCATTTTACGTTGGATTTGTCATATCCAAGCTTTGTGTTCTCATTCAGGCTCAGCTTTATTCCTTTTCTTAAGAATTTCTTTGCTCTCATGGCAATCATTGCCATTTGCCATTGTAGATCTATCTCCTTAACATCATCAGGATCAAATTCTTCTAAATCTTCCTGTATTAGATGGGCAGAAGTGAGTCTTCCCCCAAGATATGCTTTAAAACTTGCAACAAAGGCATTGTAAGTTTCCTTTTGCTCTTCTGATTTTAAGTCTTCTGGAGAGATTGGAGGTGCAACGGAGACTTTTGGTGCTTGTGCTGAAGTTGAATGGTGATTGAATGATGGAGATGCAATGAACCCAGTATTGTTCATTTGATCTCTTGATGAGATGAAGTCATCTTCCTCTATGATGAAAGCATTTTCAACAGAATGTGATTCTGAAGGGAATTTGTAGGCTTTAATCACTCTTGGCCCATTCAGATTTCTGCTTCGTTCATCAAGTTCCAAAGCTTCAATCTTGGCTATCATAATGTCTATAGTGGTACTCTCAAGATCAAGAGTATTTTTCAACATTGTGACATTTTGCTTCCAGCTTTCAGGCAGACTATGAAGCATTTTCTTGTTGAGTTCTTTAATGTTGTATGAAACACCCATAATTTCTAAGTCATTGACCAACTGTACGAATCTGTGCAGTTGTTTTGATATGGATTCTCCTTTGGTGTGATGGAAGGTTTCATACTGATTGACGAGCTTGTCTTTGTTAATTTCAGCAACTTCACTGCTACCTTCACACATAATTTTGAGAGCATCCTAAACAGCTTTAGCAGTTCCATATTTTTCCAATCTTTTCAGCACATCCATTTTGAGTCCTTGAGTCAAAATAGAGTATGCTTTAAGATTAATTTTGATTTTCTTATAGTCATCTTCATCCAGAGTTAAGTCTTCAATTGGTATTCTAGCAGTCTTGTATAGTGCAGCTTGAGCTGTTGATAGAGTAACAGGAATATGTGTACCCTTACATATTGAGATCCAAAAGTCAGGATCTGCACCTGTGATATAATTTCTAAACCGTATTCTCCATTGTTTCAACTCATATTTGTGTTTAAGCATGGGAGGTTTAGGTGTATGACCTAATTCAGAGTAACTGTTAGAATCCATGTTGATTTGTGTAAATATAGATTTAGTTGATTTTAAGATTGATTACGTTTGATGAGTCCGACTTGTTCAAGCAGTTATGTTGAGGTTCAGAATGAGTGTTCTTGCTGTTTGACAGGAGTATTTTTGTTGTTTGCTAAGTAGATATGATAATATCTACTACCAGCAACATGATTATCAGATCAATCGAGTTCTATTCAGTCTGTGCGTAGATCTGAAAGAGAACTGAGAGCCAAAGCTCTAATACCAATTGACTGGGTTTGAGTAAGAGTAATATTCTTACTGAGAATCGAATATGATAATCAAGTCAATGATTGAGTGGCGGAAACAAACAATCAAAGAACATTCAAGCAAGAAAATTACTCATAAATGTTGTTTGTATTGATATATGAAAGTTGATAAGTTAGAGAGAATAATTACAACAAAAATTCTCTCTCTATCAGCCGTCACCTCAGTACGAGGTTAACTATTCTATTTATAGACAAGACAAGATGCCTTCACAAAATGACTAAACTACCCCTGACCTATTACTTCAGAAACTAGTCTAAGTCTTGATCTGCATCTCTGCTTGTTCATCCGCATTGACAAATGCGGATGAGATAATCTTGATCAACATTTCCACTTGATCATCAGCATTAGTAAGTTGGTCATCCGCATTGGTTAATGCGGATGAACAAATACTTGTGCGCATTTGGTTGGTCATCCGCATTTGTAAATGCGGATGATCAAAGTCTTGTCCGCATCTTCTTTTGTTCCTCCGCTTTAGTCAATGTGGAAGAGTAACTTGTTCTTCAGCATAAGTATTATGTCTTCCGCATTAGTTAATGCGGAAGAGTAAACACTTGTCTGCATCAGATTTTTGTCTTCCGCATTAACTAATGCGGAAGATAACACTTGTTATTTTTCTTGTAGATCTTCATCCGCATTGCATCTTGGACTTGTGGGATTCCAGCTGAACAATCATCAATTCACCCATTGGGTTGGCATGTATGATCCTTTCAGGGTACAACAATATTGTAACCCTTTATTACTTGAATGATTTTTTTGGTTATAATGATTCAACTAATATTCCTATTTTGCATGTTTAAAATCCATGAGTAAATCGTTTACTCAGAACGTCCGTAGTTGTTCATACTTGTGGGAACAAGTATGAAGGTAAGACTATTTTGAACTTGGATTGGTAGATATTCATATGGATGAATATAGAGCAAAGGGTTGCTACCAAAGTTCATAGATATTTGTGGGATACAAATATTAGACTGACGTGCATCTCAAATATTACTACATGGAATCTTGCTAATTGATCATAAGTAATTTTTAGTAAAGGCGAATATCATTTGGTATCCTCTAACCTGAGATACATATTGGGTCTTGATATTTACCAAATATTGTACTTTGACTTAGTTCTTAGCTGTTTTGAAGCATGGTAGTACATAAGTCTGAGTTCAGGTATAATACAAGGTAATTGTGAGATACATATGTAGTCAAGATGGGATTTGTCCCTCTTATTCGTTGAGAGTAAGATGTCTAAGGCCTGATAAAGTTAAATCAATGGAGAATGATCATTCTATGTCTCTGGTATTTAACATGACATCAGTGACAAAAGGATAGATGATTGATTCTCCTAAAATATTTCGAGTAAGGTACTTGAAAGGGATGATGTTATTGAATGGAACTTAGTCATACGTATTAAGGGTAGTAAACCGTTGTGAGGCGGTATTTACTACTTGCATCAATCTTCTATGAATCTTGTGCAAGTGTGAGATTGTTGGATCTTGTATGCCCACGACACATACAAGATTGATATGGTTAGTATGTTATGATCCAAGTCGGGTCATACCCAAGAACAAGCTATACAAACACCAATAAATATTTATTTGTTGATGATATCATACAAATAAATATTGACACCAATTTAGAAAATGGGTTTTCTAAAACTTTGATTTTGTAAAAGAGCAACATTATATGGATAATTTGTTCATGAGAAATTATTTGTTTCATTATTTAAGCGAGTTAAATAATAACAAATAAAAGTGTGTTAATGTTATAAAATTGAAAGAGGTTTTAATTTTATAAACTTATGGGTTGAGTGTAAGTTTTTTTTATAAAATATCAAAATGGGGGGAGCCCATTTGAATGGATTTTGGCCGCCTAGGGTGGTCCAATCCTAGAGAGTTTTTGTCTTTGTTAATGCTAGACTTTAATCCTCCTAGCACTCAACCAAACACACACACTCTCTTACACACACACACATTGCAAAGATGCTCTCTCCAAAAGCCTAAAAATTTTCGGATCTAAGGCAAAAGAAAGCTAAAAATTTCGGATTTTGGGTGAACTTGAAGAATCTCTTGGCTGATTTTCGGGTTCACAAGAAGGAGTTGGGTCTTGGTGTTCTACTACCTAACAAGTTAGGTGTTTGCTAAGGCTTGTGGGTATACAAGCTTGGGGACTTCTCTTTTGGAAGCTAGACATTCAAGAGCATCATCATCTTCTTCTCATCCTACATCATCTTGTTCTTGAAAGGTAGTTTCAAGAACACCCCTTTATAGTTTAAATGGTTAAACTAGCTTTGATAAACTGTTACAAAACCTTACAATTTTCCCATGTCGTTTGACCACTAAGACTCGATTGAGCGTGTAACAAGCATTCGCCACTGCCTCATTCCAGAATCGAATAGGTAGTTTTGAATTAGCAAGTATTGTTCGGGCAGTCTCTATCAAACTTCGATTCTTCCTTTCAGCTACATCGTTCATCTGTAGAGTGTACGCAGAGGTAAATTGATGAACAACTCCTCTTTCTTTACAGTATGCCTCCATCCACTTATTCTTGAATTTTGTGTCATTGTCTGATCGAATCTACCTAACTTTCAGCTTGTAGAGTGATTCCAATGTAGTTACCAGATGTTTGAATGATTCAAAAGTTTCTGATTTGGCTTTCAGAAACATCACCCAAGAGAATCTTGAGTAATCATCCGATACTACAAAGCAATACAGATCTCCAGCAATGCTCTTTGTGCTGACAGGGCTAAACAGATCCATGTGCAGAAGCTCCAAAGGCATATCAATAGAATTAACTTTCTCTGCCTTGTGAGCCTTCTTGGTCTGTATCCCTTTCTTACATGCTATGTAGAAGTTTGGAAGCTGGAAGTTCTTGACAATGACAGCATTCACTAGATCATTCTGAATTAAATGACTCATCTTCCTAGGATTGATGTGCCCCATTCTTCTATGCCACAAGACTATGTCCTTCTCAGTTGCCTTTGACAAGAAGCATTGAACCGTGTGATTTGTTGTGGAGGCTTTGATAGATCCAAGCATACATATTGTTATATCTTGAAGCTGACATAAGGATTTTATCCTCCTCAATCACATAGTCCTTCTTCAACACATAGCACTTCTTGTTGTCAAATACAACTTTGAATCCTTTATCACAGATCTGAGAGATAGAAAGCAAGTTGTTCTGTATTTGTTTAATGTAGTTGACCTTGTCAAACTTGACTTTCTCATTTCCTACTTTGCCTTGTGCTGTGAGGTATCCTTCTTTGTTCCCAAAAAATGAAACATGTCCCGCTTTGATTTGTTTGACGTTGAAAAGGAGGGACGAATTCCCTGTCATGTGCCTGGACGCCCCACTATCAATAATCCTAGTATTAGTGATAGCGCTATAGTGGACACCCTGCACAGTCAAAGAAACTTGTTAGTTTAGATTTGGGACCCAAGCCTTAACTAGATTGGGTGACCCAGAGGAATCACACATCATAATCTCAACCTATTGTCCTTTAGAGGATGAGGGCATGTCTTTCTTCTTACATTCTCACTATCAGACCCTATACTTGATTTTTATTTCCATAAGCCAGTCTTGTGTAAGGCCTATTTGTGGTAAACAGACGCCTGACTTATGGTTTGAAATTTAGGTTCACTAACACTCTTAGGTGGAGTGTTAGATCTTGTGTTAGAATAACTTGGTTTTGTATCATAAAGTTCAATTTTCTTTCTGGGCATTTGATAGTAAGGACAATTTGTAGAAATATGTCCTCGTTTTCCACAACTATAGCAAGATCTGGCTTCTACAAATTAAGGAGAACTTTTGTGTGATGTTGAGTTTAGTGAAGGTGTGAGATGTTTTGGTTTGGTTTTGTCACTAATCTTTTATATGTTTCATCCTTATTAACAAAGTTAATTGATTTAATGTGTTGAACATCTTTAACTTGCACTTTGGTTGGACTTTGATGATTAACACGTTTGTGGTTAACTGGTTTAGTCAGTTTGGATTCTGAAATGGACGTTGGTGTACCTGACCATACATTAACCCTTTTAAATGCATCATCCAAATTCTCAACTGGCATCTTGCCTTTTGGTTTCAAAGTAGACTCCTTCTGTTTAGTGTCAGATTTCATAGGCTTACCCGTGGAATCAGGATCACTAAATAGAGGAGTAGACACCACATCCTTGATTGGGTTGTTATTAATAGGTCTAAATTTTGTATTCAAGAGGATCTCATGTGGTGGTGGCACTACTTTGTATCCCAAACCTTCCCCATTGTTTCGTTTTTTCACTACTTCTGTACTATGTGAGAAGAACTAGCCCAACTATGCAGTTTTTGTTTTAATGAATTAACCTCGACTTCCAAAACTGCTTTCTCCTTTTTGGGTTCTTCTAATGAATTTAAATAAAACTTTATATCATTAGATTGATTTAAGTCAACAACCTCGGTTTCCCTTAGTTGTTTACCCGAAAGTTCTATCTTTTCTTTAAAACTGCATTTATTTTGTTTTAATATACGATTGGCGTTAGTGCAAAGTTGTAAGTCATTTACTAGGTTATCATTGTGTTCTAATACCTAGCAAATTTTAGATCAATGCTATCCCTAAATTTTTCACATTCAGAACAAGCATATTTATTAAATATTGATCTAAAGAACTTACCTGTGAGGAGTCAGTTGAATCAGCCATTAATGTAGAGGTAAACTCTTCTGTTGTTGGAGATTCTGAACTTGTTGCTCTGAGCTCTTCCTCAATCATGTGATTTACGATGTTCACAGCTTCTTCTGAATCTGACATTGCTTGCTCAGCTGCAAACTCACCTTCACTGGCAGTCCCATCATCCAATGCTTTGACAAAAGCAATGTTTGATTCTCCAGGAGAGAACAAATCGGAAGCACCAGTCTTGTCATTCATCAACTTGAGCAGTTAGTACCTTAGTATTACTTGAAGAACTAGTTCCAATCATGTTTTTGTCTTGATGGTTGAAAGTAGGAATGTGTTATCATTTCTAGTTTTCTTGGGCTTCACACATTCACGTTTAAAATGCCCCTTTTCACCACAGTTGAAGTAGGTGACCTTGGTTTTGTCGAAACCAAAAGTTGTATCATTTGTATCTTCTTTACAAACATTTTAGCTCGTCTAACTACACTTGCTAGAGCCCACATGATGTCCATTCTCTCTATCTCGTTCTCCTCAACCTGCTCATAGTCTTCATCTGCAAGATAACAATTTCCGATTTTCCCAGCAACTAAGCCATCATACGATTGAACCACTGCTGCTAGAAGATCCATATGCTCCTTTGCAACATCCACTGTGATATTACCAACATTCTTGGTCTTCAACTTCATTGTATTGGCTTCAGGCACTATGTATCGAGTCATTGATGACCTAGACGTTTCTAGTCCTGAAGCAGTGGTTTGGGAAGGAGCCGCAGAACTGGAAACGAACGCTATTTGTAGTGGTGCTCCTTAACCAGTTGGAGTGGGAACAGAGTTGTATAGTGAAGGATTCTGAACGTAGGATCCTTTCTTCGACTTGTATTTCATCCTCAGTTCCTCCTCCTTTAACTTCAAGATGATGTCATTTATGTCCAACATAGCAAGTATGTCATTCTGTCTCAGGTTGGACACAAATGAATCCCATTTCTCAGGCAAACCATCTGCAAAGCTTGAAACTTTATCTTCCATATACGTCGTTACACCATGAGTGTGCAACTCACTTATCAGATGGTAGAACCTGTCGATGATGTCATCCAAGCTCTCATTCCCAATCAGGGAGAAATTATCAAACTCTTTCTTGAGAGCTTTAGCCTTTAGTGCCTTTAACATTGCATTTCCATCATACCTCTTCTCTAATGCCTCCTATAGCTTTTTGGCCTGCTTGTTCTCAGAAAACTGGTGAAAGATGTCTTTCGGGATTGACTGAGTCAACAGGGCATAAAATTTCTTCTCAGCATTGAAGAGTATTTTTTGAGACTTGTTCATTCCACCAACGTCAACTTTACTCTATTTGTGCTGACTGGTACCGTGTAACCAGTCTCTATAGAAGTCCAATGAAAGGATCGAGATCTAGTTTGATCAATTAGATTAGGATTTGCAGCGGAATAGCACACGAATTAGACGAAATTCTAGAAAGACTCATATAAATATTCAATCAAACAGTAACGGTTATAGAGAGAGAGTTTTCTGCAAAAAGAATGTTTTCATTCATGCACAAGCTTCCCGTACGGGGAAATTAGGTCAACATTCCTTTTATAAGGAATGTGACATAAGCTGACATCACTTGATAGTGACATCTAACTGATTTATACAAACAACTAAAAGTAAACTAAACGACTGAAGATGTCCACAACAACTTAGGACACCTTCACTAAAAGTAACATTACCACTACTGAAGTTATAACGTCTGAAGTGTAAGAACTTCAGATGTTTTACATAATATAAAAGTACTGATTACAAACTACTCAAATGAAAACCATCACAACTACTGAAGAGAACTACTTCAGCTGTTATGACAACTTTTGAGAACTTGATCTTCAGACTTTGTCTTCAGACTTTGTCTTCAGACTTTGTCTTCAGTTGTTGTCTTCAGACTTTTTCTTCAGTTGTTGTCTTCAGACTTTGTCTTCAGACTTTGTCTTCAACAGTTGTCTTCAGACTTTGTCTTCAGCAGTTGTCTTCAGACTTTGTCTTCAGCAGTTGTCTTCAGACTTTGTCTTCAGCTGTTGTAGATTACTTCAGTTGTTTTGATATCTGTGGGACTTAAAGGTTTTTCTGATCTGGCTCATTGGTTCTTTTGGTCCAACAAACTCCCGCTGAACCAATGCAGCCAAAACCTTTAAAATTATTAAGGTCCCACTTATTGGCAGAAACAAAATCTGGATCAGCTCAGAATTCTTCAATATAAGCTCAGCCCAGGGAAGAGATTTTAGAAGGTTTGATTGGCAAAGGATGAATGGGAACTCTATCTTGGGGAATTGGACACAGAGCTGTTACCCCATCCATGAAACCTACTTCCCAATAATAAGTCTGTAAGACTCTCTGACATAGGCCTCAAGGAAAACAACTTGTTCTTCCATTGTGAGTTCTTCAGCTCCACTTTCAAAGAAGAACTCAGGCCGATAGTACTCATATAAGTACTTAATATGCTTTCCATTTTTCAACTCCACAGTTGTTATCTCTCTGTATGCAAACTCATCAGGATGAGTGCCTTCAAGCAATAACTGGAGCTCATTTCTTCTTATTTCTTCAAGCTTCTTGTAGATTAACCCCTAATTTACCATTTTGTTTTCTAGTAAGGTTTGTGGAGTCATCTTAGACTTGTAAGCTCTCTTGAAGTCATCAAGGATTTCCCAGGGGTGACACTACAATGGCCAGCATTATCACCGCATCTATAATCGTCTTTACTTGGCCATTGTATCTGCTTGGAATCTTCTTTTTGTGAATTCTGTCACTTACTCTGGGGTCAGGCCAAATTCTCACTCTCTCTTTCTGATATTGAATGTAAATCTGAGAGCATACAACCTCTGAGCATGTTTCTTCATAGCTTGTATGGATGAAGACTTGGGAAACTCTTTATCAATCATCCTTAACAGTTGCTCATCATGTTGTTTGTGATGTTCTTCTTCTTCAAGTTTGACTTTTACCATTTGCCTTTGAAAGTCAGGTGTGATTGTTGTTGGTTGACTCCTAGGCTCACGCATTTTTATTTTGAGAACAAAAAGAGTGGCAGATTATCATCCTCATCATCTACTTCTTCTTCTTCCATCCTCAACACCCTTCTCTTCCTCTTAGGTGCATCATTGGTAATGGGTTGAGTAGGTTTATTGTGTAAAGGAGTTGGCTTTGAGGGTTGTGAGGGTGGTTGTTTTGGTTTGGGTTGATTGTGCAGGTTGCTCTAGCATCTTGGATGTGAGTGAAGCTTTGGATAATTTTGCCATATCAGTCCTTTTCCCAGCACCAGCTTCATCAAGAGCTTCTATAATCAATCCTTTGTTAAATACTTCAGAAGAACAGATTCTGGTGGTTATCTCCAAAATACTGTCTCTGGACCATGATTTTACTTCAATGATTGACCTTCCCAGATGTTTTGATATAAATCATGCCATAGTTTCCAGCCTTTCCCTTTCTTTCTCACTCCAACTTGCCCATCTTTGTTCAATCTCTTGAATCTGTAACCTTTTGATTTCAGAGTCAAGTTTGGTAGTGTCAAATCCTTGTCTGAAGAGTTGATCAATAATCTTATCCATAGATCTGCTATGTTGCTCATCAGCTTCTTTGATCAATTCTTCTAACTTTTTCTCACCTTCAGTCTTTTTAGAGCTTTTCTTCCTCTTATAGGTGATCATTTCCTTTTCTTTCCACTCTTTTTCTGCTTCCTCTTCAGCTCTTTTTCTTTTGTCTACTTTCACTGACTTAGACTCCCCCTTTTTGGGTGCATTGGGTTCAGGGGTGTGAATGTCAGAAAGTCTCTTAAAAACAGTAGCATCAACTAAAGATTGAAGATTTGAGGAAAGCCTCTCATCAATGGCTTGATGTACAGTGTTTGTGATTACAGAAGTAATGAGAGGTAAGGATGTTTGAAAGGCAACAACCATTAGCTTAGAGGGGTTCTGTCCCTGAGAAATGGCACCTGAAGCAGAGGCTGGTGGCAAATTTGTTGAGAGTGGCTCAGTGTTTGGGATAGTTTCAGGAGAAACTGCCATCTGTGGGTGAATATGGGCAGATGGACTTGATTCGTGTGACATTTTGGCAAGCAGTTCTTGTAGTCTGCATACCTCAGTCTCAAGAATAGTATTGTGGGCTAGAACATCAAAGAAAAAGCCTAGGTCATCATCAGTCTGTGCTGAATCAGCTGACCTCCTGATGAAATCAGGATGAACATGTGCTGAGTGTAGATCAGTATTCACATGTGCCCCTATTTCTCGGAACTAGGGACTTCCTGCCTCAGGATGATGTCCTTCATTGGCAGTTGCCTCTGGTGAGGACTTAGAAATGATACCATCTTCATCCTGATCATGTGCTGAACAAGGAGAAGAGGCAGCCTCACCAGATGTTCTAATCTCCTCCTCTACACAGGGAGATTGAACTCTGTAATCCCTGTGTTGTGGGTTATCAACTACATTATAATCTCTCCCTCAATTGTTGAGGTTTTCCTAGTGGTAATAGGTTTCTGCGAAGGGGTAGAGGAATGTAGTTGAGTCAGCACTTGTGCAATAACCACAGTTGGGCTTGTAGGGGTGGCTTCAGTGGGAGATAGGTGTGAAAAGGATTGCACCTAGGGTGAATGGTGCTCTTCAATGGCAATCCTCTCAAGTGAGAGAGATTCCAGTAATGTGGTTTCCCCATTTTTGGTTGCATCAGGATCCTGTTGAGAGGATACCTGAGCGGTTTCAGCTGGTAGAGTCCTGGAAGCTACAGGAGGATTATTACCCATAGTTTCAACCTGCCTTTGTGTTGCAGGGGAATCATTAGGAGACTCAACTCCCTGAGTAGCCTTTTTGGTTTGTTTGGAATGAGGTTTGGAGGGGACTTTGGATCTGGAGGATGAGGCTGTGGGTACCTTCTGCTTGGGTTTTAGCAGTTTGGCAGCCTCTTTGAGGTGTGGGTAGAGTTGTGCCTGGAGTATACCTCTGGCAAGACTACCACAGCAGGGACTCCAAGGCCAACAGGGCCATCAGATTGTAATTGATTCATGACTATGGCCATAAGAAACCTTCGATATAATAGCTATCTATTAGCTATAGGTTTCATTGCCAGATCTTTTAATTCTAAAAATATAACTTCAGAAAAATTTAAGCTTTGGCATTCAAGAATAGAATACAATACCTGCTTCCACCTGGATGACATTTGATCCCATGAAGAGGTTTTGGGGGCAAGGCAAACATTGATCATGTGGAAGATTAGGCGTTCAGCTTCATGGAAGTGCTTCTTCAGAATTGTTGTAGCACTTAGATTGCCCTCATAGCCATGGTTGATGAATGAGAGATCAATGGTGCCCTTCGGTATTTGGTGACAAAGGTAGCATCATTCAGATCTAGCGTTTGGCGAATGATAGCAGGAGTGACTACCACCTTCTTCTGGTTTACAAATGACTGGAGAGTGATCGCGACATCCTTCTCACCAGTATGGATGGTGACATTTGTCCAGAATTGACGAAGAGAGTCGGGATAGATGGTTGGATTCAGAAGAAAAGCAGTTCGATACGGGGAATCAACCATCAGATCAATAGCATCATCAAACTGAGTCCAAAAGGCGATTTGTGAAGTAGGCAACACAGTTGTGTCGTGGTTTGATTTGCATGGTCGCCATTAATGGAAGATGAACGTTCGAAAATCGATTAATGAAAAGTTTGAAGTTAGGGTTAGGTATTTATAGGTTATGAAACGGCTGAAAGAAAACAGCTGAAAGTTTTGGTTTTAGTCATCAGTTGTTAGAAAACAACTGAAGACATGGTTTTAACTTTCAGATGTTGTAAACAACTGAAGACTTGGTGTTTGTCATCAGTAGTTGAAAACTACTGAAGACTTGGGTTTGGCTTCAGTTGTTTTGAAATGAAACAACAGTTGTTTGAAACAATTGAAGAATAAAATTACTCATCAGTTGTTGTCGTCAATTCACATATCTCAGTTGTTTCATTTGACCTTAACACTTACTTAGCAGATTCTGTTTTTCATATGATTCATTGGTCATCAGTACTTATCTGTTAGAACAAACTTCAGTAGTTGTAACCAATCAGTACTTTGCAACAAATAAAGTACTTCAGTACTTTTAAGTATTTAGTCTTCAGTAGTTATGAAAACTGCTGAAGATAATCAGTTCAGTATTTTTGACAGCTGTATACTGATGCTCATCAGTACTTGTGACCTGAGATCATCAGTATTTGTCAAATTATTCAAGCTACAGCATACCAAGCCTTAGCACTAGATTTTGGAAAGTTGCACTGTCCAAAGGCTTAGTAAATATATCTGCAAGCTCATCAGCACTAGGAACAAACTTTGGATCAATCAGACCTTTTTCATAACAATCCCTGATAAAATGATGTCTGATCTAATATGTTTGGTCCTAGAATGCTGGACAGGATTCTTAACAATACAAAGAGCTGAAGCACTGTCCATCAGTAAAGGAGTCTTAGTCTCTGTAATGTCAAAATCCAGTAATGATTCTGAAGCCAGAGTACCTGAGATGTACAACTTGCAGCAGCAATGTACTCTGCTTCAGCAGTGGATGTAGCAACAGAGGTTTGTTTTCTTACTCTGCCAAGAAACTAAACAGTTGCCTAGAAATTGGCATCCACCAGAGGTTGATTTTCTGGTTAATTTACCCCTGCATAGTTACTATCAGAGAAAGCAACTAATTTGCAAGAGTGCCAGTGGAATACCAAAGTCCTAGAGATTGAGTCCTTGCAAATATCTAAAGATCCTTTTGACTGCAATCATATGGGATACTTTAGGTGCAGCCTGAAATCTAGCACAGACACAAGTTGCAAACATAATGTCTGGTCTAGAAGCTGTAAGGTACATCAAGGAACCAATCATACATCTGTAAGGAGTTTCATCAACTGCTTTACCTTTCTGATCAGCATCCAGTTGTGTGGTGCTGCACATGGGAGTAGAGCAGGGCTTACAGTTTTGTAAATCAAACTTTTTCAATAAATCCTTTGTATATTTTGACTGATGAATGAAAGTTCCATCAGCCTTTTGTTTGATTTGCAACCCCAGAAAGAACTGTAATTCTCCCATGGCACTCATTTCAAACTTTTGTTGCATCAACTTAGTAAAGGCATCACACAACTGTGGATCAGAGGATGCAAAAATTATATCATCAACATAAATTTGAACAAGGAGCTTATGCATGCCTACTTTCTTAATGAACAAGGTTTTATCTATGGAGCCTCTAGTGAAATTATTTTGAAGAAGAAAGTTAGACAGTGTTTCATACCAGGCTCTGGGTGCTTGTTTTAGCCCATAAAGAGCCTTATCAAGTTTATACACCCAATCTGGATGTTTATGATCTTCAAAACCTGGTGGTTGGCACACATAAACTTCTTCTTTTATTTTACCATATAAGAATGCACTTTTGACATCCATTTGAAAAACTTTGAGATTATGAAAAGCAGCATAAGCTAAAAACAATCTGATTGCTTCCAGTCTGGCTACAGGGGCAAAGGTTTCATCATAATCAATACCTTCTTCTTGTGAAAACCCCTGTACAACAGTCTGGCCTTGTTCTTGACAATTTGGCCTTTTTCATCAGTTTTATTCCTAAACACCCATTTAGTGCCTATTGCACACTTACCTTGGGGAGAGAGGAACCAGTTCCCACACTTGCTGCTTTTGAAACTGAAGAAGCTCAAGTTGCATAGCTTCAACCATCCATTGTCTCTTAATGCAATATGATAGTTCTTTGGCTCTTGCTGACTGATGAAGAGAGCATAGAAGCAAAAGTTGGACAATTGACTTCTAGTTGAAACACCAGCATTGATGTCACCAATGATCTAAGACATGGGTGATTCTTCAGTTCTTGATACTCAATAAGATCTGTGCAAGTGTTGTAGGTGATTCAGCAGCAACAGATGGTGATCTAGATTCTTGAAACCTAGAATGAGATGACAATTCAATGAAAGTAGAGGATTCAGAGATCTCATCAGCATTTGTTGTGGATGGAACTGCTGAAGCTACAGGAACATCAAGTTAGTAGACTCAGGCATTTGATCACTAAAACTTGCATTTATACCAACAGATGGATAACAAGTGGCAGGAGATGATGGATTCACAGAATCTGCAACAGTGGAGACTGATAAGGAACATATTGCAGTATGTCCAGATCAAATAACTCCACAGGGTTTTATGGGAATTTCTCCTTTGGAGATCATTAAACTTTACATGCAAGGTTTCTTCTACAATCTTTGTTCTGCAATTAAAAACTCTGTATGCCTTGCAAGTAGATGAATACCCAACAAAGTACCCTGCATCCACCTTTGATTCAAACTTCTGAAGTGGATCCTTTGTGTTGAGAATATAACAAGGACACCCAAATGCTCTAAAGAAGGAAATCAGAGGAGCCAAATGATGTAACACTTCATAAGGAGTCTTCATCAACCTTTGATTTACCAATACTCTATTTTGCACATAGCAAGCTGTGTTAACAGCTTCAGCCCAAAAGGTTAGTGGCAAACAGAATCAGCCAACATTGACCTTGCAGCTTCAATAAGGGTCCTGTTCTTCTCTCCACCACTCCATTTTGTTCAGGAGTTCTTGGAATGCTAAACTGCCTCTTGATTCCCTTAGAGAAATAGAATTCATCAAGTGTGTGATTTCTAAATTCTGTGCCATTATCACTCCTCACACACTTGACAGAAAGAGAATACTGCTTTTCCACATGCAACACAAAGTAGATGATAATTTGACCAGCCTCATCTTTTGAATGTAAGAAGAAAGTCCATACAAATCTGGAATAATCATCCACAATTACCAGACAGTATTTTTTCTTTGCCATGCTCATCACTCTTACGACCAAAAAGATCCATATGCAGTAATTGCAAGCAGGCAGTGGACTTTGGTTCTTCTATTGGAGGGAATGATACTTTATGTTGCTTTCTTTTAAACAAGCAGAGCAGTTGTCATCACATTGAACTCCTTTAATGGCAGACCTCTCACTAAACCATGAAGGATCAGCTGGTTCATGTTTCTAAGATTCACATGACCAAGCCTTCTGTGCCAAAGTTTAGATTCCTGAGGAGAGGCCTTGGAGAACAGACATGGATGGCCTTTTAGATCAATTTTCTTTGATAAGTCTAAGGCATATACTCTTCCAATCTGTTGGCCTTCAGGAGAGTATGTTCATCCAATATCTTGTCAATCATACTCAAAACATTGAAAGACAGAATTCGACAGTTCTGACTGGTGAAAAGTGCAACATGCCCTTTATCACACATTGACTGACACTCAACAAATTGTACTTGAGATTCTCCACATGGTTAACATCATCAAACCTTATTTCACCATTTGAAACAAAGCCTTTCCGATGATGTAACCCTTAGCATCATTACCAAAAAAGAAAAATCCTTCTTTCTTGAGAGTAGTCATGAGAAGAGATCTGCTCCCAGTCATATGCATAGATCCTCCACTGTCCACATACCAGATGCTTCTATGGCATGTTGAAGAACCCTGCATATATCACAACAACTAGTTAGCTTTTGAGACCCAAACCATTTGGTTTTGGGTCTGTTCTCATCAACAAATTTTATACTAACTGATTTGTCATGATTAACAGCCTTTGAAGATGGAGATGGTGCTGAAAAGGATTCCTTTCATTTTGGCTTAGTTTTCCTTTTCAGTAGTTTAATCATAGGTACATCTATTTCGTTAACTCTCCCCAACAGATGTTGAACCATCATAACAAGTTGTGTCTGATTGGTTGTTAAAGCCTTCAGTTCAGACACATCGGTACTTGTTTGTGAATGATTCATGTGACACACCATGTCCTCCTTCTGAAAGACACAGACTTAGTCTGTTGTTTTGATACTCCTTGAGGAATATTTTCAGCTGTTTTATGATAAACCTCTTTCTTCTTTTAGATTTTTGGGAAGACTTGGTTTATTAGGTTGAGATGTTTGTGGCACAACCTTGTTTCAAATTCATCTTTTATTTTATTAATTTTCTTTTTAATGATTTTATCTTTGTTAAATTGGAACCCTTTCTATACCAACATTCATCAGTGAGATGATTGAATATACCACATATTTCACATGGCTTTTTCTTCATCTTCTGTTGATCAGCTACTGAAGAAGATGAAACTACTGGTGTGTTCTTCAGTACTTTCTTCCTCTCAGTACTTATGTACTTGTTCTTCAAAAGTTTTCTATCAGTACATTTGTATTTCCTGATAGATTCTTTAGAAGTTGTCAAACCATGTTTGGTTCCATTTGGTTTGAAATGTTCTTCAGGTCTTGTTACTTGCTCTTTAGTACTTTGAATACCTTTTGAGACAACACCTGAAGTGCTCAGCTTTTCTTTGATCATGTGTTCATCAGCAGTAAGACCATCAGCAGATTGATTAGCTGAGGTACTATTACTGACTTCATCCTCTGATTGTACATTATCACTTGAGGATGAGACACATGATGATGTGTTTGGGAATTGATTTCACCTTCAGATTTTACTTATGTCTTCGAAGTAAAATTTGTAGGAGGTTCAGTGTGATTATATCCAATCCCAAACTTCACATTTGAAGCAGTTTGCTTACTGAGAAGCATTTCAAACCCCTTGCAAGATGTTACTCAACTTGAGTAGCTCCAAGTGTTTCTTTGAGACTCTTATGATTTTCTAAAATGACCTCTACCTTAGCCTTTTCATCAGTGATTTGGCATTTTAATTTGTAAATCTCATCATCTTTTTCTTTTAAAACAGACTCAACTCAGCTTTTCTTTTGAAAATCACTTTCTCTAGGTCAAGATTTTGATTAATTAAAGCTACATTTGCTTCTCTAATTAAGGCAAAAGCAGCTATGCATGACTCAGAACACAACTTGGCCTTAGCCTCAGAAGATACTTGTGGTACCTGTGATGATGAAGCATTTGAGCATGAACCATAGGTAGACTCCAGGGCCATAAGAGCAAGATTTCCAAAAGGATTTTCACCACCATGTTGACCAACACCAGAAAACATTTGTTCATAATAACCAGAAAGATCATCTGCTAAACTACTCTAGTCAACACTCCAGGAGTGAAAAAGCTTTGATGTGATTGAGATTGAGATGGTTGAGGCTCAAATAGGGCATGTGATTGTTAATCTATGGGTACTGAACCTGATTGGACTGAGGCATGTAAAAACAGGGATAATGATATGGCATTTGACCTTGAGGAACAAATATGCAGGAGATGATTGAATTTGTGAATGATGACTAAAGCTGGTAGAATGTTGCCCTTTGTTTTGTGAATTATTACCTGGAAAGGTCACAAAGGGTGCAGAAGAGTTAGATCCAGATGATCTACACTCTCTTGCAAAATGTCCAAGTCTATGGCACTTGTGACACCTCAACTTGCTCTTGTCAAAAGCAACTTTGGTTTTCCAGAGAGACCAGGGAATTTTCTACCTGTCCTTTTATAAAATTTTTGAGATCTGATATTAACTAATGCCATTGGCTCAAAATATCCATCTCTTCCAAATCATCATCAGCAATTCCTTTCAAATCATCCATCAAAAAGCACAGATTGTCACTATTACATCCTGAATTACAATCAATACCAGCAAAAGCATGATCTCCACTGTTTGAAGAGAAATCAATATGCTCATCATAAGAACTTTCTGATGTAGTATATTCTGACTCATGACCGACCAGAGCAGTATTCCCTGATACAAAATCATGAGTGAGCTTCCCAGATGAAGTCATTTTCCTTTTCTGTTCTATCTCTCTTTCAAATGTTAACAATTTCCCATGAAGTTGGTGAGAGATAGATTGTCTAGATTTTCACTGGAGCGTAGGACAATAGTATATGTGTCCCATCTCCCAGGCAGGGATCTGAGAAATCTATTGTTCATCTGACTGTTTGTATATTCATGTTTAACCATTTTCAATTCAGATATCAAACAGGAGAATTGCTCAAACTGTTGAGTCAGTGACTCACCCTTCTATGAGAGAATGTCTCATATGCTGGGCAAGGATTTCTCTATTGTTTGCTAAGACCTCATCAGTTCCACCAATTGTTCTTTCAGAGCAACCCAGAGGTCATGAGCAGATTCATGATGCATAAGTCCAGAATAGATTTCATTAGGCAGTGCCATGGCCAGAATTCCATGGGCTTTAGCATCAATTTCAAACAGTTTCAGATCTTCATCTGAATATTGCTCTTTCTTCTTCGGAACCATTTCATTGGTTTCTGGATTACTCACTATAGGCTTATATGGTCCATGAACCACAGATTTCCAACAACCTGAACTGTTGACAGACAGGTGATGGAGCATTCGTCGTTGCCATATGTTGTACTCACTCCTAACAAGCATCGGAGGCTTTGTTGAGGAGCCAGTATTGTGAGGATCATTGATTGATGTAGCCATTTTCACAAATTCAAACAGCTTCAATGAGATTTTAACAGATCTAACTCAAAAACTCAACAACACAGTTTAAAACAAGAAGAATCTCAAACTAATTCACAGGAAGCAACAGAAAAACAAACTCTATAACCAATTCTTGAAAATTTGCTAATTCGATCAAACTTAGATATCAAAAGAACAATTTCAATGATCAATTGTAAAATCGATCAATGATTAACCTGCTCTGATACCATTTGAAAGGATCGAGATCTAGTTTGATCAATTAGATGAGGATTTGCAGCGAATAGCACACGAATTAGACGAAATTCTAGCAAGAATAATACGAATATTCAATCAAACAGTAACGGTTATAGAGAGAGAGTTTTCTGCAAAAAGAATGTTTTCATTCATGCACAAGCTTCCCGTACGGGGAAATTAGGTCAACATTCTTTTATAAGGAATGTGACATCAGCTGACGTCACTTGATAGTGACATCTAACTGATTTATACAAACAACTGAAAGTAAACTAAACTACTGAAGATGTCCACAACAACTGAGGACACCTTCACTAAAAGTAACATTACAACTACTGAAGTTATAACGTTTGAAGTGTAAGAACTTCAGATGTTTTACATAATATAAAACTACTGATTACAAACTACTGAAATGAAAACCATCACAACTACTGAAGAGAACTACTTCAACTGTTATGACAACTTCTTAGAACTTGATCTTCAGACTTTGTTTTCAGCAGTTGTCTTCAGACTTGTCTTCAGCTGTTGTCTTTAGACTTGTCTTCAGCTGTTGTCTTCAGACTTTGTCTTCAGCTGTTGTCTTCAGACTTTGTCTTCAGCTGTTGTCTACAGATTTTGTCTTCATACTTTGTCTTCAGCAGTTGTCTTCAGACTTTGTCTTTAGACTTTGTCTTCAGACTTTGTCTTCAGTAGTTGTCTTGAGACGTTGTCTTCAGACTTTGTCCTCAGCTGTTGTAGATTACTTCATTTGTTTTGATGTCTGTGGGACTTAAAGGTTTTTCTAATCTGGCTCATTGGTTCTTTTGGTCCAACGTCCAAAGATTAGGATCCACTCCATTTAGGTATATCTCAAACCATTGTTTCCATTGTGGATAATCATCTAACATTGTAAGCTTTGGCGGTTTATTGTGATTTCCTATTTCATTCTCTAGAAGCAGAAGGTTTCGGATGCATGAGTCCTTCTCGGCAGTAAATGCAGAAAACTGATCTTCCATTTGTATAGACTTTGTACTTGGGGAATAGAAAATATTCAACTTGCGATTGGACAATACGTATGGATCACTCATGCGAATGAACAGTGCGAATGAATTCAATCATGCGCTTGGATTCAGTCGTGCGTACGAACAGGCCAAATGGAGTCAATGACTGAAGTTGTTCAGTTGTGCGAATAAACGACACGACTGAGTTCAGTTGTGCGGATGGAGTATACTAATGAGTTCAATCGTACGAAAGAGCTATTCGTGCGACTGAAGGCTGTTGTGTTTGAAAAAAATCGAATTTTTGGCACTTAGACACGAAATACAATTTACTCGGAAACCCTAATCTACCGTATGACGAAAAACTTAAACTTTAATGCCTGGAAATGTTGAAAAACCATCTATGGACTCAAAAAGAAGACCTTTTTGAATGAAGACATGAGTTTTAACCCGAAAACTAATCGAATCAAACGCAAAATCAAGAGCCAAAGTTCAGATACCATTTGTCAGGACCATGTACGTACGGAATACTAACAGATTCTGCATTTATGCCGAATCAAATAGTGCGGAATCCTATTTGATTGGCGATCCAATCAGTGAGAACGATACCCGATTGATATAAGATTGAAACTAAACGTTATGAATGGATAGAAACCGATGAGGAACGCTCTATGAAGTTGGACTGGCTTCTTGGATGTCCTGGATGGCTAGGGTTCGTGATAATATCAAGTGTTCTTCAATTCTCGAATTCTTATGTTTTTCCATGAATTAAGTGCTATTTATAGGTTAGGGGTTTCCATTCGTATGATTGAACCATTAGCATGGTTCAGTCGTGCGACTGAATCATGCGACTGAGTCATACGCAAGACTGAAGGTTCAGTCGTGCGACTGAGTCAATCTTATGTCTCAATCCTGGTTCAGTCGTGTGACTAGTCCATAAGCATGATGTATTCATGCGTATGTCTCTAAGTATGGGCCATTAGCATGAATACTCATCCGAATATGTTGAACACATTACTTAATCATTATTGACTAAGAATCATATCCAACAACCTCAAACCTATATAATATGGTCATACATATAAATTATACTGTATCACAATGATAATATGAAATACATAAACATGAATAAACATCAATCACATATTATATTTCATTGAACAAATTCATTACATATGTGTAACACATGAAAGACTTTTACATTTAAGCTCATAAACTATGTACACATGTATCTACGCTTTCATCAGGCAGCTTTAGGAAGAATTTATCATGTAAGAATGATATGTAGCTTGGGTGGAGCAGTTTGATTTCTACTGGGTCGAAGATTCTTATCTTGTCACCTTTTTTCCATGAGCATTCCTTAGTAGCACCATTTCTTTTGTTTTCTCAACATTTCCCCACTCAGTTATGGGTATAGGTGTATTGATTCCTGCAATGACTTTGATGGCTGCTGTTTTCCTGTTAGTATAACCAACTCTCCTTAAGAATTCATCATCAACTAATGTGGAGGAGTTAGTGCTTGATATTTTCTTCTTTTCTAATCATCTTCTGTGCTCATCATCCTCTCTTTTGGCTTCTTTAATCACATCATCTTTGAATTTTGTCTTTAACTTTCCCACCAACACAGAGAAATCTCTTCCCCTTGAATGAATCAGATAGTTAGACATGATTAGACTTTGCAGATCTTTGATATCTCTCTCATGAAGGCTCAGCAATGCTTCTACATCATGGAAGTATTGGATTCTTCCAGATGTTCTTTTGATAATTGCACAATCTCAGTCTAGATCATATTTCCAGGCCATAATCCTGTTTTCTTCCATAGAACAGGGAGTTGTGATGTGATCATACAGCTCTATCAGTGTTGATTTTTATTCATTAATTATCTAACACTGGTGCCTAGAGCCACACTTTACCTGGAATACTGCCTAAACACCTGAAAAGTCAAAATGAGTCATCAAGAGCAAAGGAAGGATATGGGTTATGAGTTAAATTAGGCTCATGGGCAAGGGCCTAAGTGATTAAGGGCCCATAATCATCCCTTTAACCCATCTAACTAGCCATATCTCCCTCATTTGAAACCCTAGATCCCAAATAATAGAGAAAGAAAGTAGAGAGAGAAAGTGAAGAAAACTCAAGATTTGGAGCTTCAAAGGCTAAGGGATAGAAGATCTGGGTGTTGGAGCATGAAACCATAAGAAATGAGCAACAAATCCAGGTAAGAATCAGCCTTTAAATCCTTCTATAGATCAAACCCGAATTCTAGGGTTTTGGGTTTTGAAAAGTTGCAAACAATCGCATAAAGGTGACATTTTTACGTATGAAAACATGTAAAAAGCTTAGATATAGCCTCATGGATGATAAACTAAGAGATTGGACGTAAAAAGTTGCGATTTTGGGTTAAAAACGGGCTGGTTCGTATTTTATGCGATCTGCGAAACTGTATATGCATCCAGTGAAACTACATACTCAAGCTACGAAACGGTGATTTTCTGCAAAACTATAGTTTCACAGATAATGTTGCAGCCATGGAATTCCAAGGAAAGTTGGGTGAAACTGGCATGCAAAACTGTTGTGCGAAACAGCCGGCGAAACAGCCGGCGAAACTGCCCGCGAAACTGCCCGCGAAACTGCCCGCGAAACTGCCCGCGAAACTGCCCGCGAAACTGCCCGCGAAACTGCCCGCGAAACTACTTATCTGGCAGTGAAATTAGCAGCGAATTTAGGCAAAATTAACCCCTTGAAGTGTTAACTTATTAGCAGGTTGTGTAGTGTGATCCTAGCCTAGTAAGCTTAGTTTAGAGGTTACACTCGGTATCCAGGTGTTTTTAGATCCCCTTATTTGTAAGTTTTTCCATATTTTGGGGTTGTTATGCATACTAAATATGTTTTAAATGACCGAGATTTTATGAGGTTTTAACAAGAATCGATTTTTCTATAAGGAAATTGTTAGATAAATGTTTAAAAATAAAAATTTTTCACGCTGACCTGGTAGCACGGCCCCAGCCAAGGGTGTTGCCCCTTGGACCCCACTAGGGCTGCTGCCCCTAGGACCCTGCTATCAGGGGCTGCCGCCCTAAGCCCCCGCTGTCCCGTGGAGGGTCAGTTATGTTTTATGATGACTTGTACTTGGCTTGTCATTTACTTATTAAGTTAAGTATTATATAATAAAGTGAAGATGATATTAATGAAAAGTGAAACGTAATGAATGTTACCCCTGGGCCCGTTGATGATAAAAAGTCTTGTATGCACTATGATTGATTTCACTTACGTGAGTCTGATGTATGATGATTGATCCGTATTCATGAGCGGGCTGCGTGCCTTGCAGTGTGGATCAACTGTCGGGGTTAGCTACCATGATGATGTGTACTGACAGGGATCGACATTCGTTGTCGATCAATATGGAGCTCTTGCTTTATGCAATCTCATTTATGATTAAAATGAAAGATAATGAAAGAATGAAAGATAATGAACATGCTTATTCTAATACAAGAAATGTTATGTATTATGTTGTATGCGTGGTCATTATATGAAGGATAAAGTTATATTTTCTTATTTACCTAAAACTAGAACTCAATTAGCAAACCTGACTTTTATGTATAATAGTTGGTAGGTAAATGATGTTGGTGAGGATGGCACAAGGTGGTAAGCTACTTGGATGGTAGTGGATGGCACTTCTAATTATAAAATCTTTTATTGTAATTTAAGAACAAGTACTATGTTTTATTTTCAATTGAAGGACAAATGTATGGATACAATATGGTTTCCAAGTTTTAAATGAATGTCTATTTAATTCCGCTGCAATGTTTTGGTTATTAAAAATGATTTTATGCTATGATTAACAAACTGTGGGGTTTTTCGGGAATAGGGCCTTACACTGCCCTAGGCTCTCTTATTAGCTTATCTTTGCCTTTGTGTTGATCTTTGGATTCACCAGTTATAGGACAACAGAAAGTTTGCTTTGTTGCTCATAGGATGGATTTGGAGCTTCAGTTCTAAACTTTACTCATGTGTCAAACTCAACTGACATAACATGTTCCATCATTCTTTTCAGCTCGGCAACATTTCTTCCTTTAAGCTCATGTGCCTTGTAATTATGACCCTGTAGCCAACATACCATATTGTACTTGCTAAGTTTTGTCGTACCACAGGGGCCAAGATCTTTCTTGATTTTTGAATAGTTTGAAAAGTATTGAATGCTTCACAGTCACAATTTTGAATTTTAAATCTGGCAAGCTCAAACTCTTTCAGTATGTTCTTCATCTTAACCATATTCATCCTTTCAACCATGTCATATGAAATCCATGGTTGATAAGGTTCATAAAATAGTTGATTCAGGTCTCTCTTCCATGATGTCTTTTGTTGTCAGAAGAATATGAGCAGCTGATTCTTCTTTTTCTTTGTTGGTTTCTTCTTCAGTCAAATCTTTCCATTCAGCATCACTCTCAGCATCAATAAGAATAGATTGCTTTGATGTTGAGACATTCGTAGAAGGAGTGTGCTCTGAAGACGTATGCCTTGACCTTTTAGGAGAATCTTCAACATTGATTACTTTTTTCTTTGTGGAACCCAAATACTTTCTCTTCCTTGAGTATAGAATCAGTGACTTGGAAGATTCAGTAGGTTCCTTTTGTTGGTTTGATTCAAGAGCACATATTTCATTTCCAGCTGATCAATCTCTTCTTCTTTTTTTTCAACAGAGCTGATTAATCATAGAGAGACTCATTCATTAGATCAATCTTCATCCTTAGTTTTCATTTTCATTCTTCTTAGCCTCTACTAATTCTTTTAGCTTAGATTCTTGTTGAAGTAAGGCATCAATCACTTCATTATTACACTTAGCATCTTCTCTTAAACTTTTGATCCTTGCTTCCAGCTGCATCAGCAGATCATCCTTTTCTATTATTATCCCTTTCATCTCTTAATCCTTTGTTTTCTGCAGTTAGACTTTACTACAAGCTTGTTGTATTCAGCCACCAGATAGCTTTTGCTTACTGGGATGCCATTATCACTCAGATCATTTTCATTGTAAGCAATTACTTCCTCATATTTTTCTTCTTCTCTCCTATCTTCTTGTTTGTCAGCAATCTCATCTTTAGGTTTATCAGTATGAGCAGTGACACTTGCTGAGTTGGACATTCAAGATTCATGCTTTGCACTAAAGGCTAAGTTTGATTGGAGGCAACTAGTTCTTTAAAGTTGGAGAGTGACAGAGGGATGGTGCTTGCTTGAGAGTTCAACTCAGTCTCACTAGAGTGAACTGAGTTTATTCAGTGAGTAACAAAAATGGGTTCAGTATGCACACTATCAGATAACTGATGAGTAAGTGGAGAGATAGGCTATGTGTTTTGAGTGGATGAGGGAGATTGTTGAGATTGAACAAAATGAATGGGTGAAATAGGCTGAGTGTTTTGACTTGTAGGAGAAGGGGGTTGTGGGGATTGATGTTGATGATGAATGGGTAATAGATCTGGTGAGTATGTGGCTTGTACAGAATTGGTTAGAGAATTCTCCTGTTGATCTTCCGACATGAGCTCTTAGGGAATGGCTGCATCAACATCAATCACATGCGCAAACATGGGCATGTCTCCTCCTTCATACCTTCCACTGATCTTGTTCAAGACAGACCTACCCAAATGTGCTTGTACCAATACATCTCCATCGCTTTCTATTCTAGGCAATTCATCATTAATGATCAGTTGTAGGAACCTTGGGAACATGAATATTTTGTCATCCTTTTGCACCTTGATATGGTCACATAGGTAATTGAAGATGTACTTTGAGTAGTTGTATGTTCTTCCTTCAAATATGCCAATGATTCCTAATGATATGTGCCTTGAGAATCTGTTGAGCCCAACCTTCTTGTTGGAGATGCACTTAAGATAAGTGTGGCATAGGAATCTGTATGGCTTGCATAATCTTCCTATCTTGATCTCCCCCTTGGCAAAATCACCATCATACCCCATCAGTAAAAATACTTTCTCTATGTATTCATTCTCGAACACATTAGGGTGACCAACTTCTTGATCTCCCAACTCTAGATTCCTCTTTATAGTCTACTCAGTCATCCTCAATCTTTGGTTCTTGACTTTTGCCATGATAACTTCTCCATCTTCTTCTATATGTGCTGAACATTACGATATGTTTACCTTGAACACAGTGATCAGGAATCACGATTATGTGTTTGTTTTGTTTTGATTTAGAAATTTTGAATGTTAGAGAAAGGGGGAAAAGTTTGTTGAGAGCATGTTTTTCTAGGTCTGAAAAAGTATTCTGAAAAAGTGAATAACGAACATTGGAGTCAAGCACATCATTTATACTTTCTCAGACACATTAATTTATTTATTTATTAAAGTGATACCCTCAACAATTTAACTTATCTGCAGTTCTTAGTTCTTCCACACATTATCTACGGATTTCGTATATCATCTGCGGGACTTAAAAATTTCTGCTGATAAGTATAACTTAAATTTTCATAGGTTACCAAACTATGAAATTAGATTATACTCTTTGAACTTTGCTCATCCGTAGTTTACCAATCTACGGATAGACAAATTTAAGATTTCCACACTGTAGCTTTTGCTGATACTGAAGATGGCACTATAGCTTCTGCTGAAGTTTAAAAGAGCATTGTGTAGAAAAACTTATTTTATTGTATGGTCCAAGTCCACTGCTTTGAACCATTTATTGCTTTTGGACCTTGTTGACTTTGTATACACGACAATTGTGCACAAGAAAGTTTAAGTAAAAACTGCATGTATCTAGGAGCTAAGTTGGTACTCAGGTTACAATTCCTTCAAATTGATAATGAAATAGACAAATTTGTTGATTGATTAACATTTCTTTATGAATTCTACTCCCCTTAAATTTTTTATTAATGATGACACAATGCATTTATCATAAATTTCTAAGAAAGTTATCATGAAGAACATTTTCAGTGTCATAGTGCACCAGCATATATATACACATATAATGGGATCATACTATAATACTAAGCCTTTTCTGATGAGTTATTTTGTGGAATTGATACCTGAACTTAGTTTTGATTGCAAGTATATTGTCCTTTTAAATCCATACAAGAGTTAATGTATCAACTAGGCATGCTGTTTATATTGATTAAGAAATAACTATTATGGGTTTCACATTCAATTCATGAAGATTTTGTCCTTCCTTTGCGAGTCAAATCATCACTTTTTCACACTTAATAACTAGGTACTTTAAGTTATAAGTTCTATCTTGAGATGCATTGCACATCTCATTAATGCATTGATATAAAAGCTCTAGATTAATATACAATTGATCACATTGGATTCTTTTGAGAGCTCAGATATGATCATCATCAGGTCACCAGGTGTTTACTCACGTAAAACAGAGGTGCCTTTAACCCAAGTCTTTGTTTACACAAAACAAAGGGATGATGAGGATCATGATCTTTTCAGCATTTGAAAACTGATATACAGAATGGTGATCATACACCCAGGTCTTTGTTTACACAAAACAGAGGGAGTATGATTTGCAAAGATATATATTATAAAGTGTCGGTACTGATGGGTTTGTTGAAGGATAAAACCGAGTTTAACCTTTTAAACTTTCAGAAAACGCAGCGGATATGTATATATTTTAAAACATGATTTTAAAGCTGAAAATACATGTTTTATGGTGAAAAATATATGATAGAAACAAACCCAAAACAAAAGGATCATTTATGTGAATAAACAAGCTATGAACATAATGAAAGTGTACATAAAATCACAGCTACATAAAGTTGTGATTAACTACCTTTCTCCAGCTGAAATGTCGACCAAGGAAGAGTGATTAGATGCTAAAGATTCGGCCAAGGCTCCAAGGAAGGACCCCTCAAGCTAGTATACCCCAAGCACTATCACAAAAAACCTTAGATGCTAGGATTGAACACGAAAACGAAGGATAACTCTTCTGGAAAATCCTTTCAGCCGAGTTCTCTTCAACAAAAACAAGAAAACCATTTTCTTGTGTTGTTCTATTGCATGTGGAGAGAGAATGAGATGGGTGAATTTGTATCTAATGGTGTAAGTTTTCAAGATTATCAACAAAACCAAAAGGAGGCCATCCATAAAGGGGCGGCCGAAACCTCATTGGGTTTTTAGATTTCCCCCCAAAAGTTAAAAAATGAAATATAACACATTGACAAGTCATTTATAAAAGTTGTTCATTCAATTAACCTTTTATTAGAATAACAAATACACACTCACTAATTATTTGATGTTATTTAAATAACTTAAATAACATTACAAACAATATCTATAAACAAAATATCCATATAAAATGTTCAATCTCACATGCAACTTATTTAGAAAACCCATTTTCTAAATTTGGTGTTATTATTTAATTGCATGATCATATCATCAATTGAATAATTGTTGGTGATTGCAAAGCTTGTTATTGTGTATAACCCGACTTGAATCATGACATACTAACCGCATCAATGTTATATGTGTCTTGGGCATATAGAATCTAACAATCTCCCACTTGCACAAGATTCATAGAAGATTGATGCAAGTAGTAAATACCGCCTAACAACGGTTTACCACCCTTAATACGCATGACTTTTAGCCATTCAATAACATCATCCCATTCAAGTATCCTACTTGAAATGATTTAGGTGAATTAATCATCTATCCTTTTGTTACAGATGTCATGTCAAATACATGGACATAGAGTGATCATTCCTTGTTGATTTGACTTATCCAGGCCTTAGACATCTAACTCCCAACGAATAAGAGGAACAAATCCCATCTTGATTACATACGTTCCTCACAATCACCTTGTGTCACACCTGAATAGAGTCTCATGTACTGCCCATTATTTCAGAACAACGGATAACCAAATCAAGGTATGACAATTGGTGAATATCAAAACCCAATATGTATCTCAGGTCTGAGGATACCAAATGATATTCCCCTTTACTCAAAATTACTTATGATCAATCTAAAGATTCCATGTAGTAAAGTTTGAGTTGCGGGTAGTCCAATATTTGTATCCCACAAATATCTATGAACCTTGGTAGCAACCCATTGCTCTATATTCATCCTTATGAATATCAACCAATCCAAGTTCATAATAATCTTACTCTCACACTTGTTCCCACAAGTCTGAACGACTACGAACATTTAGAGTAAGCAACTTAATCATGGATTAAACATGCTAAATTGGAATATTAATTGAAACATTATAACCAAATAATTTTATTCAAATAATAAAGAGTTCCACATATCCAAATACAAAATTTACAAATCAAATCCAATCACTAGAATATCGAAGTCCCATGGCACAAGTATGACCTTCATGCTTTGCCTTTTCAAGGAGCTTCGTGAGAGGATCCGCAATGTTTTGATCCGTGTGAACTTTGCGAATACATATCTTTCCCTTTTCAACTTCATCTCGTATGTAGTTGAATCTCCGCTCAATATGCCTAGTCTTTTGATGAGCACGAGGTTCCTTGATTTGAGCAATCGCACCCTCATTATAACAAAAGATCTCTAGGGGGTCCTGAATGGAAGGGACAACCCCCAGATCGGCAATGAATTTCTTCAACCATGCAGCTTCTTGAGCTACCAATGAGGCGATGACGTATTCTGATTCTGTAGTTGATAGAGCCACCACATCCTGTTTGGAGCTCTTCCAAGAGACCGCTCCTCCATTCAGAATGAAAATATATCCCGACTGTGATCGTGAATCATCACGATCTGTTTGGAAACTGGCATCCGTGTAACCTTTTACAACAAGTTCCTCATCACCAGATCCATAGATTAGGAACATATCTTTTGTCCTCCTTAGGTACTTAAGTATGTTCTTAACAGTCATCCAATGACTGTTTCCAGGATTTTGCTGGTATCGTCTTGTCATGCTTAAGGCGCATGACACGTCCGGTCGAGTGCATATCATTGCATACATGATGGATCCAATGGCAGATGCGTGTGGGATTGCCTTCATTTTATCTTGCTCATCCTTTGAGCTAGGACATTGAGTCGTACTCAATATCATTCCTCTTTGAATAGGTACCATACCTTTCTTAGAGTTCTCCATATTGAACCTTTTCAAGATTTTATCAATGTATGCACTTTGATTTAAACTAATCAACCGCGTTGATCTATCCCTATAGATATATATTCCCAGAATATAGGTGGCCTCACCAAGATCCTTGATGGAAAAACAACTTCTAAGCCAAGTTTTTACACCTTCCAAGGTTGGAATGTCGTTTCCAAATAGTAGTATGTCATCAACATACAATACTAGGAAAGTGATGATGCTCCCACTAGCTTTCTTATATACACAAGCTTCATCAGCGTTCTTATGAATCCGAATGTAATTATTTCTTCATCAAAATGGTGATTCCAACTTCTCGATGCTTTCTTTAACTTGCATACTTTATCAGGATGTTTTGGATCGACAAAACCTTGAGGCTGAACCATATAGACATCTTCCTCAAGATATCCATTTAGGAAAGCAGTTTTGACATCCATTTGCCAAATCTCATAATCATAATGAGCAGCTATGGCAAACAATATCCTTATAGAGTTTAGCATCACAACAGGTGAGAAGGTTTCATCTTAATCAACCCCTTGAGTTTGAGTGAAACCGTTTGCTACAAGTCTAGCTTTATAAGTATCCAAGTTTCCATGCATATCGGTTTTCTTCTTGAAAACCCACTTGCTTCCAACTACTTTGGAGTTAAGAGGTGGTACAACCAAGTCCCATACTTGATTGTCATGCATGGATTGCATCTCAACACTCATGGCCTCGAGCCATTTGTCATAATCCAAATGGACACTGCGTCATGGTATGTGGTTGGTTCATCTGAATCTACCACATAGCATCCATCCATGAAAAATTCGTATCTTTCAGGTGGATTACCAGTTATACCACTTCTGTGAACATTTTGTGTGTATTGATCAACCATTTGGTCATATTCAACATCCTCATGTTGAGTTCTAGTTTCAACCAAACGTGCATCAGGTTGTGGTTCTTGATCCTCCTCAAGATCCACTGTTCTACTGCTAGTTCCTTCCATAAGGAACTTTGCTTCTAAGAACTCACCCTTTCTAGCAACAAACACCTTTTGTTCCAGTGGATCATAGAAATAATATCCCATAGAATCTCTAGGGTATCCAACAAAGATACACTTGGTGGATCGGACTTCCAATTTGTTTGGGGTGGGAGTCTTAACATAAGCCTCACAACCCCAGACCCTTAAGTATGATAGGGATGGAACTCTTCCATGCCATATCTGAAAAGGTGTCCTTTCCACCTTTTTGGTTGGGGCCATATTTAAAATACGGGCCGCGGAGAGCAAAGCGAAACCCTAAAATGATAGAGGTAATGTGCTTCTAGCCATCATAGATCGGACCATATTCAATAAGGTTCGATTCCTCCTCTCAGACACACCATTATGTTGAGATGTTCCAGGTGGAGTGAGTTGTGAGACAATCCCACAACTCCTAAGATGATCTTGAAAAGCATCATTTAGGTATTCACCTCCTCTATTTGTGCGGAGAACTTTAATCGACTTGTTGAGTTGATTTTGTACTTCATTTTGAAAGATCTTGAACATTTCAAAAACTTCATCTTTGTGTCTTAATAGGTACACATACCCATAGCGACTATAATCGTCGGTAAAGGTAACGAAGTTTCTTTCACCATTCCTAGTCATTGGCTTAAAAGGACTACATACATCCGAATGTATGATTCCTAATAAATATTTTTCCCTTTCGTTAGTTCCACTAAAGGGTGCCTTAGTCATTTTACCTTGTAAACAAGATTCACACACATCAAATGAATCACATTCAGTTGTTTTTAAAAGACCATTCTTTTGTAGTGTTTGAATTCTTTTCTTGTTTACATGACCAAGACGACAATGCCAAAGATAGGTATCACTCAAATCCAACTTGAGTTTCTTGGTTCTAGTTTGGTACAATGAACTATTTAAAGTATTTTCATGAACCAATTCATAAATACCATTACTGGGAATAGCTTTAAAGTAGAACATATCATTAAAAGAAACATGAATATCTTTTTCAACAAATGATAATACATATCCAAATTGTTTTAACAGGGTTACAGAGATAATATTCCTAGTCAAACTAGGAGCATACAAAACATTGTTCAAAATCACTTCCAAACCATTTGGAAGTTTCAAGATGTAGTCACCACGGGCTTCAACTTAAACTTTAGCCCCATTGCCCATGTAGAGGCTAACATCCCCTTTCTTGAAGTCACTACTTCTTCTGAACCCCTGCAACAAATTGCAAATGTGAGTTCCACATCCGGTATCTAATACCCATGTGTTAGAGGATATCATGTTTAAATCAATATGGATCATGTATATTGTACCTGAGGTTTGCCTAGCATCCCTCTTTGCTTTCAACTCTTGGAGATGGACGGGACAATTTCTTGCCCAATGTCCAATCTCCCCACACTTGAAGCATGGGTCATTGGTAGCAATCTTTTGCTTCTTCTCCTGTGGTTTGGGTGGCACCCTTACCACCCCTTTCCCTTTTCCCCATACGGGTCCCTTGCCCTTGGCAACCTTTGCCTTGGGTGTGGGATGAGGCCTTTTCTTGTTCCCACCTTCATTGATGGTGAGAACCCTTTTACCCATCGCTGCCTCGACCGTTTTGAGCATTGAGTGAAGTTCACCAATGCTTTTGTCCCAAGCATTCATGTTGTAATTCAACACGAATGTCTCGAACTTCTTGGTAAGGCCATTGAGGATCAAATCCGTGGCCAATTCCTTCGAGACAGGACAGTTAAGCCTTTCGAGGCGGTCAATGTGGCTTTTCATCTTAAGTACATAAGATGAAACCGATTGGTTGTCATTCATATGACATGCATGGAGTGCTCGAACCGTTTCGAAGCGCTCAACCCTTGCTTGCTGTTGGAATGTTTCCTTCAGCTGGGTTATCATGTCATAAGCTCCGTGATGTTCATACTCCTTTTGGAGATCCGTAGTCATGCTTGCCAGCATGAGACAAGACACTTGGACGGAGTCCTCAGTGTACTTAAGCCAATCGTTATAGGCCTCCTCATCATCCTCAGCAGGTTGATCAGGGATAGAGTCGTCTAAAATATATGATCGTCTCTCTTGCTTGAGAACGATTCTCAAGTTTCGATACCAATCAATGAAATGTTATGATTTAGACGTTCCTTTTGGTGAATTGCTCGTAATGATTGGGCGGACGCGGGTGAATTATCATGATTATCATTATGGGTGGCCATCTACAAAATATAACAAAGATCTATTTTAGTATTTTCAATATTGTTAATTTAAATAATTAATACCTTTTAAGGTCATTTTTATATTAAAATCTAGAACCCAACATTACATTCAAATTGTTGTTAGGTGACCTTTATCCCATGATTTAAATTAATAAGGTGGTCAACGATTGACGGTTGCAACCATTTGCAACTTCTAGAGGTATGGCATCAACTTTAAACATCATATGTAAAGTCGGCATGTAAATCCCATCAACACCATTTGGAAACCATATTGTAGGTGATCCATTTAACATGGTTTGCAAATCAAGTTACCCTACTTGCACACACATGTGAGTTTACCAACATAAGTGGTTAGGTGACCTTTATCCCACAAATGTAGTATCTCCACCTTAAGTCACAAGTTCCCTCTAAATGGTTAGGTGATCTTTATCCCATTAAGAGTTTCCAAATGATTCAAGTGTTGTGCAAAAGGATGGTGTTAAACTTGTTGGAAATATAGTTTGAAAATATTTAGAGATTCATAGTCTTAGTTTAGAAACTCTATGTACTTGTACTTGCATGCTTTCAAATACAAGATACCCTATGGTCCTTTGATTAAAACCCATTTTAATCATTAAATCATTAAATCATTTTAATAACCTTTTATTTCCTTTTAATGATTAAGAACCATTTAACTAGATTGTTAAGTTCATATAAAAGTTTGTTAAAGCAAATATCACATACATGCTATCAACCACAATAATATAAACAAAACAACATAGAAAATGTGCATAACTATAGCATCTAAAGAGGTCCACACTTGTTTGCCATCACAAGTGTGGTCCAAAGGCATTCCTAAGGGTCACAAACAAATCGCATAGAAAGCTTCCAAAAGCCTCCCACTTGAAACCGCATCCAAAATGCTCCATGTTTCTCCTTGGTGCTTCAATCCATATATCTTCACATTACAAGATATAAAGTCCTAATACAAGATATCTAGTAAAATGAAAATGCAACTATTCTATATATTACATCCCAATAATAAATAAATTACACTTGAAACAAAGCACAAACAATAGATAATACAACCCAATTGAATGAATGAATACAACCATTACAAACATCCAAACAACACAAGGTCAATGGCTAGGTTATGCACTAAAATAAACATCCATCATATCATCCAAAATATAACTATGAATCCCCTCAAAACCCACAAATTTTCAGCCAACATAAACTGAAAATTTCGGGTTTAGATATTGTCCAAACAACACAACATATCAACATACATATCTTTCAAGGTTTAATCACAAGCATGTGTAATATAACCTTGAAAGTTGGGGATTCAATAAAACAGAATATAGAAGCCCTTAAAAGGGTTATAAAGTCCCATAAAACAATATAAAGGACAAGAACAAGCAAGCTATCCACATAACTGGCTCTTGATGCCATTAATGGGTTGTTGAAAGATAAAACCGAGTTTAACCTTTTAAACTTTCAGAAAACGCAGCGGATATGTATATATTTTAAAACATGATTTTAAATCTGAAAATACATGTTTTATGGTGACAAATATATGAAAGAAACAAACCCAAAACAAAAGGATCATTTATGTGAATGAACAAGCTATGAACATAATGAAAGTGTACATAAAATCACAGCTACATAAAGCTGTGATTAACTACCTTTCTCCAGCTGAAATGTCGACCAAGGAAGAGTGATTAGATGCTAAAGATTTGGCCAAGGCTCCAAGGAAGGACCCCTCAAGCTAGTATACCCCAAGCACTATCACAAAACACCTTAGATGCTAGGATTGAACACCAAAATGAAGGATAACTCTTCTGGAAAATCCTTTCAGCCGAGTTCTCTTCAACAAGAACAAGAAAACCCTTTTCTTGTGTTGTTCTATTGCATGTGGGAGAGAGAATGGGATGGAGTGAATGTGTATCTAATGTGTGTAAGTTTTCAAGATTATCAACAAAACCAAGAGGAGGCCATCCATAAAGGGGCGGCCGAAACCTCATTGGGTATTTAGATTTCCCCCCAAAAGTTAAAAAATGAAATATAACACATTAAGAAGTCATTTATAAAAGTTGTTCATTCAATTAACCTTTTATTAGAATAACACATACACACTCACTAATTATTGATGTTATTTAAATAACTTAAATAACATTACAAACAATATCTATAAACAAAATATCAATATAAAATGTCTAATCTCACATGCAACTTATTTAGAAAACCCATTTTCTAAATTTGGTGTTATTATTTAATTGCATGATCATATCATCAATTGAATAATTGTCCATGATTGCAAAGCTTGTTATTGGGTATAACCCAACTTGGATCATGACATACTAACCGCATCAATGTTCTATGTGTCTTGGGCATATAGAATCTAACAGGTACATAGTGTGCTTAGATGTGTGATTTGATCACATCAGAATAGGACTCACTTTTTGTATCCTCAAAATTGAAGTTTCCCACAAACAATCACTTTGCATTATGTTTGGCATGCACTAAGTGTAGCTTCCACTCAAGATGAACCTACTCACACATCAAGAAACTAGTTCAGATTTTAATGATATTTAAGAATTCAGGAATAAGCAAATATATAGTGTACTATCATTTCCCATGTATATAGCTGAAGCATCATTTGCTTCAAAAGACACTCCAAAGTTTCTTCCGAAGGTAATCCATTTATAACTAGTTATAGACACATGCTTTTATTTGTTTGTTCGAATTGATTAATCTAAGATAATCATGCCTAGAGACTTAATTAGAAAATAAAATCTAACAGAATCAAAGGCTTTAGTGAATAAATTAGCAAGCTGATTTGTTGTATCCACTTTGACAAACTTAATAAAACCCTTTTCTTAGCAATCTCTCAGAAAATAATATCTTATCTCAATATGTTTTGTTCTACTATGTTGCATAGGATTAGCAGTTATAAACTGCAGGACTGTTGAAGGGCGGTCACTTACAACACAACAAGGAGAGTAACTTAACTTAATCAAACAGTGAACTGGATTAACCACAAGTAAAGACACTAAGACACAAGTAATAGAGAAAGAACACAAGAGCAAGATACATAAGGAGATGGTTTTCAAGGTTGTAGTATATTGCTTTCTCTATGTTCTATTACAAGTGTTACAAAGCATAAAATAAAGTTACAAGAACATGAGATACTTATACTACATCCTACAACCAGCCATACTTTGAAAGCCAACTGGATACAATGGACTAGACACAAAACAAAATCAATTTTAGAGTCAAAAGGTAGATTGTCTTTTGACTTTATGACTATGATATGCCATAGCTCACATCCTTATCTATTACAAAAAGGATAAAGTACATGAAGTAGAAAGTTTGTAGACTCAAGACCTCAATGTACAGTTACCAAAAGCATGGAGCTTTTCACCACTCATGTAAGTTGGTGACTTTACAGAGTTGCAGCAGAAAGTGGTCCAGCTTTATGGAAAAGTACATGAGAAAAAGCATGTTGTTAAAAGTCTTCAGAAGAAATATGTCTTCAAGTGTTGAGCTTTGAAAGACTTTGTCCTTGAAGCTTTGAAAGACTTCATCATTGGCTTCAGAAGATATTGGTCTTGGCTTTGGATGATTTCACACTTAGAATATTTTTGTTGCTTGTATGAAAGTTCCAAAGCATTCTTCTTCATTACTTGTGCAGCATGCATGCACAAAAACTTTGGTTGCTTCAAGCTCTTCAAATAATCTCTACAAACTCCCCCTAGGCTGATGCTACTAAAGCACTTAAAGACTTCAGATATCAATAGTCCTCATCAGGATAATAACTAACCTATTCTTCGTGAGATGATCAGGATCCTTCAGACTATCAAAGTGTCTTCTCATGTCAAAGAGATCATGCAGAGGTAACTAAAACATGTCTTGCCAAGTGTAGACATTCTCAATGCCATGATCTCTAATGACATGCCACCTTTCTGGATTTGTAGTGTATGTCCAGGATAGGATGGGTCTTTTTGATGCAAGAGGAGCTATTTGAATGGGAGTTGATGGAGCATCCTCTGCCTGCACATCCTCAAGATATTCTGACTCATCCTGAGGTTCATAAAAGGATGCAGTCTTCTTTTTCTTTGGTTTTGGCTTTGAAGCCATCCTTTTCTTTCTCTTTGTTACTTTTAACTGAGAAGACTGGCCCGCAACACCTAATTCATCTTCATTGTCTTTCTCAGTTGGGTCTTCAACACTCACAGGTTTAGAATGAGAGGGAGGTTGACCTTGTTGTGGATCAGAAGATGAAGCTTGCTGAGATTCAGTAGGAGGTCCAGGTTGTGTTGTCTCTTGTTGTTCAACCTTAACCTCCGCTTTAGGTGGAGCTTGACTTGGAGGGGAATGTAAGTCAACCAGCTCTCCACTCTTTATCTTCTACTTGATCACCCTGATATGCTCATCCATAGTGGATAGAGACATGGGACCAGGTCTCCTTCCGAAGAATCCATATAGCTTCAAGTAGTTCATCATCCTCTTCCTATCTGCAAATTTCTTCATGTTTTTCTGGATGATGGCTCTTGACTTAGCAGCTTCTTCCCTTAGCTTCCTTTTGGCTGTCTTTCTTTCTTTGACTATCTCAAGTTCAGGTTGTTTTAAATACTCAAACTCAACATAGTAATAGGATAAGGAAGAAGTGCATCTGCCTGATAGAGGCCTGTGGCACTTAGGTAGTTGATCATCTTGATCCTTTCTTCTTCTCTATCTACCTAAGGTTCTTGTTGAACCACATCCTCATGTGTAGGACTTTCTTGAATTGGGGAGAGAGTATGCACATGCTTGTACAATCTTTTCTTACTTCTGTCTTCGTTGATTTGTACCAGTAGTCTGGATCTTCTGCCTCTTTCTTCTCCTTTAACCTTTCCATGTCAACCAGTTCATTTTATTCCTCCAAAGGGAGAGAAATGACATTGTCTATGTGTTGGACCAAAAGAATCAATGAACCACATCAGAAAAACGTTTAAGTCCCATAAGACATCACAACAACTGCTGAAGACTTGATCATCTGTTTGACAAAGTCTGAAGATCAACAGCTGAAGACTAAAGTACTGAAGACTTCAACAGCTAGAGACCAAAGTCCAAAGATCAATAGCTGAAGACTAAAGTACTGAAGACCAATAGCTGAAGTACAAAGACTGAAGACATCAGCTGATGACAACAACTGAAGTTTAAGAAGTCCAAGTACTGAAGCCTTCAGAGTTTGTCACAACAGCTGAAGAAGCATTCTTCTGTTGTTGTGATGGTTTCCTTTCAGTAGTTTTCTTTTCTATTTCAGTACTTGTAAAATGACTGAAGAGCATATTCTTCAGTCGTTGTTGTTTCAGTAGTTTCTTTTCAGTAGTTGTAGTGATAGTTAACACTTGGTATTTTTGTAAGAAGATGTTAGCTGTTTGACATCTTCAGTAGTTGTGTTAACTTTCAGTAGTTAAATAACAGTTAGATGTCAGTGTCAAATGACATCAGCTGACATCAGCTTCCCTTATAAAAGGAAAGATGACCTAATTGTAACGATGCGCGAAAGCTAGCCTGAAGTGTGTATTGAATGAATATATTCCTTTTTGGCAGAAATTCTCTCTCTATAACAAACACTGTTTCATTGATAAATTTAGTGTGTTCTTGTTTAAATTTGTTAATTTGTGGGCTCATTCCGCTACAAATCCAATCTAATTGATCAAACTAGATGCTGAGATCCTAACAAATGGTATCAGAGCAGGTTAATAATTGATCGATTTAACAATTGATCATTGAAACTGTTCTTTTGCTATCTACGTTTGATCAAATTACCAAATTTGCAAGAATCGGTTATAGAGATTGAGTTTCTGTTGCTTATGGCCATTTTGTTTGAGGTTCTAAGTGGTTTTGAGCTAGATTTACTTTGTTTACCTTGAATTTGTCTGAATTCTGAATATGACTACTCCTTCTAATGACCCTCACAATACTGGTTCCTCAACCAAGCCTCCGATGCTGGTTAGGACTGATTATAACATATGGCAATGAAGAATGCTCCATCACCTTTCTGTTAACAGTTCAGGTTGTTGGACATCTATGGTACATGGTCCACATAAGCCTATGGTGAACAATCCGGAAACCAACCAAATTGTTCTGAAGAAGAAGGAACAATACTCTGATGAGGATCAAAAACTGTTTCAGATTGATGCTAAAGCTCATGGAATTTTGGCCATGGCACTGCGTAATGAAATCTATTCTGGGCTTATGCATCATGAAACTGCTCATGACCTCTGGAAGGCATTGAAAGAACAATTTGGTGGTACTGATGAGGTCTTAGCAAACAATAGGGAAATACTTGCCCAACAATATGAGACATTTGCTCATAGGAATGGTGAGATTGAGTCAACAGTTTAAGCGTTTTTCATGTTTGATCTCTGAGCTGAAAATGGTCAAACATGAATACACTAATAGCCAGATGAACCACAGATTCCTCAGATCACTGCCTGAGAGATGGGACACATATACAATTGTCCTACGCTCTAATGCAAATCTGGATAGCCTATCTCTCACCCAACTTAATGGGAAACTGCTTACATTTGAAAGAGAGATAGAGCAGAAAAGGAAACTGGCATCATCAGGAAAGCTCACTGAAGACTTTGTACCAGGGAATACTGCCTTGGTCGGTCATGAGTCAGAATATGCTACATCAGAAAGTAATTATGATGTGCATATAGATTTCTCTTCAAACAGTTCTCATCATGCATTTGTGAGTGTTGATAGTCAGTCAGGCTGTAATAGTGACAATTTGTGCTTCATTATGGATGATTTGAAAGGTATAGCTGATGATGACTTAGAAGAGATGGATATTCTAAGCCAAATGGCCTTGATTAATATTAGATCTCAGAAATTCTACAAGAGAACCGATAGGAAATTCCTGGACACTCTGGCAAAACCAAAGTTGGTTTTGACAAGAGTAAGTTGAGGTGTCACAAATACCACAGGCTTGGGCACTTTGCAAGAGAGTGTAGATCATCTGGATCTAACTCCTCTGCACCCTTTGTGACTTTTCCAAGTAATATTCATCAAAACAGAGGGCAACATCTGCTAGTTCTGGTAATCAATCACAACCTCTATCTCCTGCATATTTTGTCCCTCAGGGTCCAATGCCATATCCATATCCCTGCTATTACATGCCACAAACCTGTCAAGTTCAAGTACCCATTGCTCAACAACCACCTGCTCTTCCTGAGCCTCAACCTTCCCAATCTCATTAACAATCTCAACCTTAACAACACAGCTTTTTCACCCCAGGAGTTGTTGACTGGAGCAGTTTACCAGATGATATGTCTGGTCATGAACAACTGTTTTCTGGTGCTGGTCAACATGGTGGTGACAATCCTTTTGGAAACTTGCTCTTATGGCCTTGGAATCTGCTGATACCTCATCCTCTAATGCCTCCACACCACAGGTATCACAGGTATCCTCTGAGGCCAAACCCAGGCTATGTTCTCAAACATGCATAGCCGTATTTGCATCTATTAGAGAAGAAAATGTAGTTTTAATTAACAAGAACATTGAGCTAGAACAAATAATATCCAAAAGAAAATCTGAATTTGAGTCTGTGCTTAATGATAAGAATGATGAAATTTACAAACTTAAATGCCAAATCACTGATGATAAGGCTAGGGAAGAGGTACTTCTAGAGAAGTACAGAGACCTCAAAGAAACACTTGCAGCTACCCAGGTAGAGTGTGATCGATGGGTACATTCCTGCAAGGGTTTTGAAATGCTTCTCAGTAAGCAGTCTGCTTCCAATGTGAAGTTTGGCATTGGTTATAATCACACTGCTCCTCCTACAGATTTTACTCCCAGAGCAGAGGTAGAATCTGATGGAGAAATCAATAACCAAACCTTTCATCATGTGATCTACTATCTGATACAGCACCATCAGAGGTTGGAGTCAGCATTAATTCCTCCCAAAACCTATCAGCTGATGTTGATGGTTCAAATGCTGACACTCACATGATCAAAAGGTTGATCACACCAGGTGGTATTTCACAAAGTACTGAAAGTACTAAAGAGAAAGTCATAACACCTGGGGAACAAACCCAAACTACTGCATGTACTAAAGGAAAGAAAACTGCCAGTAGAAAGGGTGGGAAAACTACTGAAGAAGATATCAAGAAAGCATGTACCGCAAGGAAGAAAACTGCTAGTACTGGTCACAAACTGCTAAAGAATAAGTCTTCAGTAGTTTCATCTTCTTCAGCAGATGATCAACTTAAGATGAAGAAAAAGCCATGTGAAATATGTGGCTTATTCAATCATCTTACTGATGATTGCTGGTATAAAAAGGGCTCCAAACTCAAACACAATTAGAACATTAAAAAGAAAATGGATAAAATGAAAACTGAGTTTGAAACCAAGTTTGTACCAGCAACATCAAAACCTGTAACCCCAAAATCCAAAAAGAAATACAAAAAGGAAGTGGTTAATCAGGCAACAGCTGAGGTTGCTCAAAGGGAGATGGTACAACACAAGAATCCATCAATCTCAAGCACTAATGTGTGTGATGAGCTGAAGGCTTTATCATAGAATCAGACACAACTTGTTATGATGGTTCAACATCTATTGGAGAGAGTCAACCAATTAGATGCTCCTATGCTAAAACCACAGAGAAGAAAATCCATGCCAAAGGATTCTTCTTCTTCACCATCTCCATCCCCTCAGGCTGTTCTTCATAGCAAATCTGTTAGTTTACCATCTTTTGATGTGAACAGACCCAAAACCAAAAAGGTTTGGGTCTCAAAAACTAACTACTTTATTATGATTGCAGGGTTCTTCAGCATGCCACAGTAGCATCTGGTATGTGACAGTGGAGGATCTATGCATATGACAGGGAACAGCTCTCTTCTTCATGATTACTCTTAAGGAAAGAATGGGTTTGTTTCTTTTGGCAATGATTCTAAGGGTTACATCATTGGCAAAGGCTTGGTCTCCAATGGGGAAATAAGGTTTGATGATGTTAACCATGTGGAGAATCTCAAGTACAATCTCTTGAGTGTCAGTCAAATGTGTGATAAAGGCCATGTTGCTCTTTTCACCAGTCAGAACTGCAGGATTCTGTCATCCAAAGTTTTGAGTTTGATTGATAAAGTGTTGGATGATCATACTCTCCTGAGGGCCAATAGGACAGGAAGAGTGTATGCCTTAGATCTTTCCAAGAAAATAGATCTCAAAGGCCATCCTTGCCTATTTTCCAAGGCTTCTCCTCAAGAATCTATTCTATGGCATAGAAGGCTGGGTCATGTGAATCTTAAAAACTTGAATCATCTGATACATCATGGTTTAGTAAGGGGATTGCCTGTGAAGGAGTTCAGATGTGAAGACAACTGCACTGCTTGTTTGGAAGGAAAACAACACAAAGTCTCATTCCCTCCTATTGAAGAACCTAAGTCCATTGCCTGCTTGCAATTACTACACATGGATATCTTTGAACCTGTGAGAGTAATGAGTATGGCAAAGAAGAAATACTGTCTGGTAATTGTGGATGATTACTCCAGATTTGTATGGACTTTCCTCTTGCATTCAAAGGACGAGGCTGCTAAGACGATTATAAACTTTGTGTTGTATGTTGAGAAGCAGTATTCCCTATCTGTCAAGTCTATCAGAAGTGATAATGGAACAGAATTCCAAAACCATACACTTGATGATTTTTATCTCTCAAATGGAATCAAGAGGCAGTTTAGCATCCCAATGACTCCAGAACAAAATGGAGTAGTAGAGAGAAAGAACAGGACCCTAATTGAAGCTGTAAGGTCCATGTTGGCTGACTCTGGTTTGCCACTGACCTTTTGGGCTGAAGCTGTTAACACAGCTTGCTATGTTAAGAATAGAGCCTTAGTAAATCAGAGGTTGATGAAGACTCCATATGAAGTTCTACATCATTTGGCTCCTCTAATTTCATTTTTCAGAGCCTTTGGGTGTCCTTGTTTCATTCTCAACATAAAGGATCAACTCCAAAAATTTGATCCTAAGGTGGATGCAGGGTATTTTGTTGGTTATTCATCTACTTGCAAGGCGTACAGAGTCTTCAACTGCAGAACAAAGATAGTTGAAGAGACTCTGCATGTGAAGTTTAATGAATCTCCAAAGGACAAGATTCCACAAAACCCTATGGAGTTATTTGATTTGGACATACTGCAATATGTTCCTTATCAGGCTTCAGCTGTTGCTCCTGTCAACAGTTCTCCACCTGGTGGTATTGATGATGATGATAATATCAATACTCACCTATTCAAGTTTAGTGATCAACTGCCTGAGTCCACTAAACTTGATGTTCCTGTAGCTTCAGTAGTTCCATCCACAACAAATGCTGATGAGATCTCTGCTTCCTCTACATCTTTTGATTTGCCATCTCATTCTTGGTTTCAAGAGTCTGCATCACCATCTGCTGCTGCTGAAGGTCCTACAAACACTTGGACAGATCTCATTGTTTATCAAGAGCTGAAGAATCACCCAATGTCTCAAATCATTGGTGATATCAGTGCTGGTGTTTCAACAAGAAGTCAATTGTCCAATTTCTGCTTCTATGCTCTCTTCATTAGTCAGCAAGAGCCAAAGAACTATCACATTGCTTTAAGGGACAATGGATGGGTTGAAGCCATGCAGCTTGAGCTACTTCAGTTCAACAAGCAGCAAGTGTGGGAACTGGTTCCTCTACCCCCAGGTAAGTGTGCAATAGGCACTAAATGGGTGTTAAGGAATAAAACCGATGAAAATGGGCTTATTGTTAAGAACAAGGCTAGACTGGTTGTTCAGGGGTTTGCACATGAAGAAGGTGTTGATTATGATGAAACCTTTGCTCTTGTAACCAGATTGGAGGCAATTAGATTGTTCTTAGCCTATGCTGTATTCCACAATGTTAAAGTTTTTCAAATGGATGTTAAAAGTGCATTTTTATATGGTAAAATAAAAGAGGATGTTTATGTGTGTCAACCACCAGGTTTTGAGGATAATAAACATCCAGATTGGGTATACAAGCTTGATAAGGCTCTTTATGCGTTAAAACAAGCTCCTAAAGCCTGGTATGAGACATTATCAAATTTTCTTCTTCAAAATAATTTCACTAGAGGCTCCATAGATAAAACTTTGTTCATTAAGAAGGTGGATCAGCATAAGCTACTAGTTCATATTTATGTTGATGATATTATTTTTGCATCCTCTGATCCCCAGTTGTGTGATGATTTTACCAATTTATTGCAAAAGAAGTTTGAAATGAGTGCAATGGGAGAATTACAGTTCTTTTTAGGAATGCAAATCAAACAAAAGGCTGATGGGACTTTCATTCATCAGTCTAAATATACAAAAGATCTTCAGAACCAACTTTTGGATTATGGCATTACAGAGACTAAGACTCCATTATAAATGGACAGTGCTTCAGCTCTTTGTATTGTCAAGAATCCTGTCCAGCGTTCTAGGACCAAACATATAGAGATCAGACACCGTTTTATTAGGGACTTTTTTGAAAAAGGTCTGATTGATCCAAAGTTTGTGCCTAGTGCTGATGAGCTTGCAGACATTTTTACTAAGCCTTTGGATAGTTCAACTTTCCAAAACCTAGTGTTAAGGCTTGGTATGCTGTAGCTAGAATAAGTGACAACTACTGATGATCTCAGTAAACAAGTACTCATGATCATTTATAAACATGTCACAAATAAATACTGATTCTGTTACAAACTACTGATGTAGTTTAACTACCGATGATAGTAAAAACAGATAAGTACTGATGTCCTATGAAACAACTGAAAACAGCCAAAAAGACTGATGAGTAAGTGTTGAGGACACTATGAAACAGCTGAAAATCTAAGAATTGACAAAAACTACTGATGGGAATTTTCTCTTCAGTTGTTTTACAATTGTTGTTTCATCTTAAACAACTGAAGCAAAACCAATGTCTTCAGTAGTTGAAACTACTGATGACTAACACCAAGTCTTCAGTCGTTTACAACAACTGATGGCAAAACCAATGTCTTCAGTAGTTTCACAACTACTGATGACTAACACCAAGTCTTTAGTCGTTTACAACAACTGATGACAAAACCATGTCTTGAGTAGTTTCACAACTACTGATGACTAACACCAAGTCCTCAGTTGTTTCGAACATCTGAAGTCAAAACAATGGTTTTCAGTAGTTTTATAACTGCTGATGCCTAAAACCAACACTTCAGTTGTTTTAACCTCTGAAGGTTAATACCACGTCATCAGTCGTTTAAAACTACTGATGATTAACACCAAACCCTTCAGTTGTTTTATAACCCATACCCTATAAATACCTAATCCTACAAAGCTTCATTATCTCAAACCTAACAGTCAAAAACTCCAAACCTTCTCTTACATTAATGGCGACCATGCAGCTTAAACCAAGACACAACTGTGTTGCCTACCTTACCAAATCACCTTTCTGGACGAAGTTTGATACTGCCATTGATCTAATGGTCCATTCTCCATATAAAACGGCCTTCATTATCAATCCTACCATTTATGTCGAATCCCTAAATCAGTTCTGGACGAACGTCACCCTTACCACTAGGGAGAATGACACCGAGTCTCTCTAGTCGTTCGTCAACTACCATAAGTGGTCATCACTCTGGCAATCATTCACCAAACCTTACAACTGGATGATGCCACCTTCCCCGCTGGATTTTCAAAGGGCACCACTGATCTATCCTTTGCCCAACATGGATACCAGGGTACCCTCGGCGCTTCAACCATCCTAAAGAAGCATTTCCATGACGCTGAACGCCTTATTTTTCATATGGTGAATGTCTGCCTAGCCCCTAAGACTTCTTCTTGGGATCAAATGTCAACCAGGTGGCAACATATTCTTCTCTATCCTTGAGCAACAAAACTTAAATTTTTCTAAAATAATATTTCTTGAACTAAAGGATATGGCCTTAAAACCTATTGATAACCGATGGATATTATATCCACGGTTCATAATGGCCATTATAGAGAACCAGCTGAAAGCTGAGGGACTTGTTGGCCTTGGAGTCCCTGCCATGGCTGTATTGCCTGAGGTATACTCCAGGCACAACTCAGACCAGTCACTCAAATAGGCTGCCAAGCTGCGAAAACCCACGTAGCTGGAACCCACAGCCACCACCTCCAAATCCAAAGTCCCCACCAAACCTAAACATAAAAAACCCAAAAAGGCTGCTCAGGGAGATGAGTCCCCTGAGGATGCCCATGTACCACAATCACAGGAAATACATACTGGTTATAACCCCCCAGTTATGTCCAGACTCACCCAACCTCAACCACTCAGGCTTCCTCTCAACAGGAGCCTGCAGCAACCACATTTGGGCAACCTATACATCTGGAACATTCCTCATTTGAGGAGGTTGCCATTCAAACGCACCACTCTCCCGGGTGCATACTGCTTCTACACCATCTCCCACTGCAAACGCCCCCCAAAGTCCTACATAATAGTTGCAAAAGTGCTGACTCAGTTGCATTCCTCACCCCCTCCAGATACGAAAAAAACTAGGATAGCCTCAACATTTGAGGGGGAGGATCCAAATGCGGCTGCTAACCCACAAGCACAGGGGTTACACTGTTCTATCTCCAAGTGTAGAAACGGAGATTAGAACATCTGGTGAGGCTGCCACTTCTCCTGCTTCAGCATATGATCAGGATGCAGTTGGTAACATCCATAAGACCTCACCAGAGGCAACTGCCAATGAAGGACATAGTCCTGAGGCAGGTAGTCCCTAGTACCAAGAACAAGGGGCACATGCTGATACTGATCTTCACTCAGAGCATGTACATCCTGATTCTATCCGGAGGTCAGGTGATTTAGCAAACACTAATGATGACCTGGGCTTCTTCTATGATGTTTTAGCCCAAAATACCATCCTAGAGAATGAGGTAAGTAGACTCAACGAGCTGATTGCCAAAATTTCTTAGGATCTATGTCCATCTGCCCCAATCAACCAACAGATGGCACCTTCTCTGAAGGTCTCTTATACACAGAGCCACTCGAAAACACTTAGCCACTTGCTCTACTTCGGCATCTCTCTCAGGGATAGAACCCCTGAGCAAATAGCTGCTATCTTTCAAAATTCCTTACCGCTCATCACACCAATTATCACTGATATAGTGATTAAAACCTTGATGAGAGGCTTCCCTCCTTTATCCAACCCTTGCTCGAGGAAGTTATGAGCAAAAGGCTTTCTGACAATCAAACCTTGCAACCAATGCAACCAAAAAGGGGGAGATTTAGTCAGCGAAAGAAAAACGAAAGAGGATTGAAGATGGGAAAGAAAAAGAAAAGAGATAGAGGTGGCAAATGAGAAGGAGTTGGGTGTAGAGACAGAGAAGGAGAGGAGAAGGAGCTGAAATGAGAGAAAGTGACGAAAGTACTAAAGACTTTCATGTCACATACAAGAAAAGGAAGAGTGGAAAGAAGAGAGAAGGAGTTGGAGGAAATGGTGAAGGAGGCTGATGCCCTACACAGCCGATCAATGGATAACATCATTGATCAGCTGTTTAGGCAAGGTCATGACACTGAAAAACTTGACTCACAAATTAGAAGATTGGAGATTGAAGAAATCCAAGCAAGATGGGCAAGTTACAGTGTGTTGGAAAGGGAAAGGCTGGAAATCATGATCAGGTTCATAGCTAAGTATCTTGGAAGATCATTGATTGAAATCAAGTCATGGTCCAGGGACAACATCTTGGCAATAACCACCAAGATCTGTTCGTCTGAAGTATATACCAAAGGGCTAGTCATTGAAGCCTTGAATGAAGCTGGTGCTGGGAGCAGGACTGAACTGGTCAAACAATCAAAGCCTCACTTACATCCAAAATGCTAGAACAGCCTGTCAAAATTCCCACACCAAAACCACCACAACCACAACCCATTAAACCAATTCCTTACCCATAAAACCAATAGCCGATGATGTACCCCAGAAGAGGAAGAGAAGGGTACTGAGGCTAGAAGAGGAAGAAGAAGATAATGATGAAGATGAAGATAGGCTGCCAATCTCAGCTGTTATACAGTTGCCTAAGGCCATAAGTCACCTCTAACAATTACTCCTGAATCTCAAAGGCAAATTGTGAAAGTGAAGTTAGAAGAAGAAGAGCTTCACAAACAACATGATGAGGAATTGTTGAGAAGAGTCGACAAAGCATACGCTACCACATCTTCAATCATCAATATGAAGAAACATGCTCAGAGATTATACACTCTCAGACATACCTTTCAATATCAAAAAGAGAGAGTGAGGATTTGGCCTGATCCCAGGGTGTCTCATAGGATTCAAAAGAAAAATATTCCACAGAGATACATTGGCCAAGTAAAGAAGATTGTAGATGAAGTGATCTCACTGGCCTTTGTAGTATCACCTTGGGAGATCCTAGATGACTTCAAGAAAGCCTATAAAGCTAAACTGACCCCACAAAAGATGCTGGAGAATAAAGTGGTGAAAAAGGGGTTAGTGTATAGGAGGCTTGAGGAAGTTAGAAAGAATGAGCTCCAGTTGTTCTTAGAGGGTATTCACCCAGATGAATTCGCATATAGAGTCATAACAACTGTGGAGCTAAAAAATGGGAAGCAGGTCAAATACCTCTCTGAGTAATATGGGCCAGAGTCACTCTTTGAAGGAGAAGTAGAAGAGCTTACCATGGAGGAACAAAAACTTCCTTGAGGCCTATACAAGGGAGTCTTACAACTCATAGTTGGGAAGTAGATCTCATGGATGGGGTAACAGCTCTGTGTCCAGTTCCCCAAGACAGAGTTCCCATCCATCCTTTGCCAAACAGATCATTGAGACTTCTTCCCATGCCTGTGCTTACAAGGGTCACTTCTGAGATGATCTAGAAGACAAAAAGACCAATCTTTCTGCCATAATAAGTGGGACATCTTCAATAAGCTTAAAGGTTTTGGCTGCATTGGTTCAGGGGGAGTTTGTTGGACCAAAAGAACCAATGAGCCAGATCAGAAAAACCTTTAAGTCCGACAAGACATCACAACAACTGCTGAAGACTTGATCAGCTGTTTGACAAAGTTTGAAGATCAACAGCTGAAGACTAAAGTACCTAAAGACTTCAACAGCTGAAGACCAAAGTCTGATGATCAACAGCTGAAGACTAAAGTACTGAAGACTTCAACAGCTGAAGACCAAAGTCTGAAGACCAACAGCTGAAGACTAAAGTACTGAAAACTTCAACAGCTGAAGACTAAAGTACTGAATATCAACAGCTAAAGTACAAAGACTGAAGACATCAGCTGAAGACATCAGCTGATGACAACAACTGAAGTTCAAGAAGTCCAGGTACTGAAGCCTTCAGAGTTTGTCACAACAGCTGAAGAAGCATTCTTCAGTTGTTATGATGGTTTCCTTTCAGTGGTTTTCTTTTCTATTTCAGTACTTGTAAAACGACTGAAGAGCATGTTCTTCAGTCGTCGTTGTTTCAGTAGTTTCTTTTCAGTAGTTGTAGTAATAGCTAACACTTGGTATTTTTGTAAGAAGATGTCAGTTGTTTGACATCTTCAGTAGTTGTGTTAACTTTCAGTAGTTAAATAACAGTTAGATGTCAGTGTCAAATGACATCATCTGACGTCAGCTTCCCTTATAAAAGGAAAGATGACCTAATTGTAACGATGCGCGAAAGCTAGCCGAAGCGTGTATTGAATGAATATATTCCTTTTTGGTAGAAATTCTCTCTCCATAACAAACACTGTTTCATTGATAAATTTAGTGTGTTCTTGTTTAAATTTGTTAATTCGTGGTTCATTCCGCTGCAAATCCAATCTAATTGATCAAACTAGATGTTGAGATCCTAACAGAAGATAATGATGATGATGAAAACAGGCTGCCAATCTCAGCTGTTATACAGTTGCCTGAGGCCATAAGTCACCCTCCAACAATTACTCCTGAATCTCAAAGGCAAATTATGAAAGTGAAGTTAGAAGAAGAAGAGCTTCACAAACACATGATGAGGAACTGTTGAGAAGAGTCGACAAAGCATACGCTGCCACATCTTCAATCATCAATATGAAGAAACATGCTTAGAGATTATACACTCTCAGACATACCTTTCAATATCAAAAGGAGAGAGTGAGGATTTGGCCTGATCCCAGGGTGTCTCATAGGATTCAAAAGAAAAATATTCCACAGAGATACATTGGCCAAGTAAAGAAGATTGTAGATGAAGTGATATCACTGGCCTTTGTAGTATCACCTTGGGAGATCCTAGATGACTTCAAGAAAGCCTATAAAGCTAAACTGACCCCACAAAAGATGTTGGAGAATAAAGTGGTGAAAAAGGGGTTAGTGTATAGGAGGCTTGAGGAAGTTAGAAAGAATGAGCTCCAGTTGTTCTTAGAGGGTATTCACCCAGATGAATTCGCATATCGAGTCATAAAAACTGTGGAACTAAAAAATAGGAAGCAGGTCAAATACCTCTCTAAGTATTATGGGCCAGAGTCATTCTTTGAAGGAGAAGTAGAAGAGCTTACCACGGAGGGACAAGTAATCTTCCTTGAGGCCTATAGAAGGGAGTCTTACAGACTCATAGTTGGGAAGTAGATCTCATGGATGGGGTAACAGCTCTGTGTCCAGTTCCCCAAGACAGAGTTCCCATCCATCCTTTGTCAAACAGATCAGTGAGACTTCTTTCCAGGCCTGTGCTTACAAGGGTCACTTCTGAGCTGATCTAGAAGACAAAAAGACCAATCTTTCTGCCATAATAAGTGCGACATCTTCAATAAGCTTAAAGGTTTTGGCTGCATTGGTTCAGGGGGAGTTTGTTGGACCAAAAGAACCAATGAGCCAGATCAGAAAAACCTTTAAGTCCACAAGACATCACAACAACTGCTGAAGACCTGATCAGCTGTTTGACAAAGTCTGAAGATCAACAGCTCAAGACTAAAGTACTGAAGACTTCAACAGCTGAAGACCAAAGTCTGAAGATCAACAGCTGAAGACTAAAGTACTGAAGATCAACAGCTGAAGTACAAAGACTGAAGACAACATCTGAAGACATCAGCTGATGACAACAACTGAAGTTCAAGAAGTCCAAGTACTGAAGCCTTCAGAGTTGTCACAACAGCTGAGAAGCATTCTTCAGTTGTTATGATGGTTTCCTTTCAGTGGTTTTCTTTTCTATTTCAGTACTTGTAAAACGACTGAAGAGCATGTTCTTCAGTCGTCGTTGTTTCAGTAGTTTCTTTTCAGTAGTTGTAGTAATAGCTAACACTTGGTATTTTTGTAAGAAGATGTCAGTTGTTTGACATCTTCAGTAGTTGTGTTTGTTGGACCAAAAGAACCAATGAGCCAGATCAGAAAAACCTTTAAGTCCCACAGATGTCACAACAACTACTGAAGACCAAAACAGCTGAAGACAACAGCTGATTACAAAGTCTGAAGACAAGTGCTGAAGACAAAGTCTGAAGACAAGTGCTGAAGACAAAGTCTGAAGACAAGTGCTGAAGACAAAGTCTGAAGACACAAGTGCTGAAGACAAAGTCTGAAAACAAGTGCTGAAGACAAAGTCTGAAGACACAAGTGCTGAAGACAAAGTCTGAAGACAAGTGCTGAAGACAAAGTCTGAAGACAAGTGCTGAAGACAAAGTCTGAAGACACAAGTGCTGAAGACAAAGTCTGAAGACACAAGTGATGAAGACCAAAGTATGAGACGTTGTCACAACAGCTGAAGAGGTCTTCTTCAGTAGTTGTGACGGTTACCTTTCAGTAGTTTTATGTTTTATCTGTTCAGTAGTTTGACATAACAGCTGAAGAATACTTCTTCAGTTGTTGTGCTCATCAGTAGTTTTATATTTTCCAGTAGTTTTGTAAAACGACTGAAGAGCTTATTCTTCAGTCGTTGTAGTTTCAGTAGTTTCTTATCTGTAGTTTCATATTTTGTACTTAACACTCTGATATGTTCTCAGTAGTTGTGAACATTTCAGTAGTTTGTTAAGAGTTAGTTATTTTTGTACTAGATCTGCCAGTTGTCACTTTCCCGTGATAACAGCAGCGATTGCACTCTATATAAGGAGTGTCAACCTATTGTAATAGCAAAATGATTTGATCAGAAATATTTGATATCATAGAAACATTCCTTGTTACAGAAATATATTCTCTCATTATAACCGAATTTCTTCTTAATGCATACGAGTATCAAATTCTTGCTACAATTTGTCTAATTCTTGTTCTTATTCCGCTGTGTTACGCTTTAATACATCAAACTTGTGATCACTGATCTTGACAATGGTATCAGAGCGGGTTAATCATTGATCGATCTAATAATTGATCATTGAAACTGCTATTCAAGATCCAAGTTTGATTGAATTAGCATTTTTTTTTCAAGAAACGGTTATAGAGATTGAATTTTCTGTGTTTCTAGTCATTCATCCTGAGATTTTCTCTCGGTTTTCATTGAGTCTGTCGTGGTCTGTGTAAAAACATTTAAAAGCTTGAATTAAATTGTATTTGGACTGAAAATGACTACTCCTTCCAATGATCCTCACAATACTGGTTCCTCAACCAAGCCTCCAATGCTGGTTAGGAATGAGTATAACATATGGCAACGACGAATGCTCCATCACCTGTCTGTTAACAGCGCAGGTTGTTGGACATCAGTGGTACATGGTCCACACAAGCCTATGGTGAATAACCCGGAAACCAATCAAATGGTTCCGAAGAGGAGGGAGCAATACTCAGATGAGGATAAGAAATTGTTTGAGATTGATGCAAAAGCCCATGGAATTCTAGCCATGGCACTGCCCAATGAAATCTATTCTGGGCTAATGCATCATGAATTGCCCATGACCTCTGGAATGCCTTGAAAGAACAATTTGGCGGAACAGATTAGGTCTTGGCAAATAATAGAGAAATCCTTGCCCAACAATATGAGACATTCTCTCATAGAAAGGGTGAGACACTAACTCAACAGTTTGAGCGGTTCTCTTGTTTGATCTCTGAATTAAAAACGGTCAAACTTGAGTACACCAATATCCAGATGAATAACAGATTTCTCAGATCACTGCCTGAGAGATGGGACACATATACTATTGTCCTACGCTCTAGTGCAAATTTGGACAAACTATCTCTCACCCAACTCCATGGGAAATTGCTCACATTTGAGAGAGAGATAGAACAGAAACGAAAACTGTCTTTATTTGGAAAGCTCGCTGAAGACTTTGTACAAGGCAACACTGCCGTGGTTGGTCATGAGTTAGAATATGCTTCATCTGAATGCCAGTATGATGAGCATATTGATTTCTCCTCAAACACTTCTGATTCTGCGTTTGTGAGTGTTGATAGTTAGTTTACTGGGTGTAATAATGACATATATGCTTCATCATGGATGATCTTAAGGGGATTGCTGATGATGACTTAAAAGAGATGGATATTTTGAGCCAAATGGCCTTGATAAATATCAGATCTCAGAAGTTCTACAAAAGAACTGGAAGAAAGTTCCCAGGACTTTCTGGCAAAACCAAAGTTGGTTTTGACAAGAGTAAGTTGAAGTGTCACAAATGCCACAGGCTTGGACACTTTGCTAGAGAATGCAGATCATCTGGATCTAATTCCTCTGCACCTTTTGTGACTTTCCCTGGCAACAGTCAACAACACAGAGGGCAACTTCCTGTCAATTCTAGTCATCATTCTCAACCACAATCTCCTGCATATTTTGCTCCTCAGGGTCAAATGCCATATCCTTACCCTTATTATTACATGCCACAGTCAAATCAAGTTCAAGTTCCTATAGTACCACAACCTCATGCACTACCAGAACCTCAACCATCTCAATCTCATCAACCTCCTCAACCTCAACACACAGCTTCTTCACCCTTGGAGTTGTTGACTGGAGCAGTTTACCGGATGACATGTCTGGTCATGAACAACTGTTTACAGGTGCTGGTCAACATGGTGGTGATAGTCCTTTTGGGAATCTGGCTCTCATGGCCCTGGAGTCTATTGAGGGTTCCTGCTCAAATGCATCATCTTCACAGGTAACTCAGGTATCTTTAGAGGCTAAAGCCAAGTTATGTTCTGAATCATGCATTGCTGCCTTTGTCTCCATTAGAGAGGCAAATGTAGCATTAATAAATCAAAAACTTGAGTTTGAGACAACCATTTCCAAAAGAAAAGCTGAGTTTGAGTCTGCTCTTAATAGTAAAAATGATGAGATTTATAAGCTTAAATGTCAATTAAGTGATGAAAAGGCCAAGCTACAGGTTATTCTGGAAGACAAGAGAAGTCTCAAAGAAACCCTTGCAGTCACCCAGGTAGAGTGTGATCGATGGGTACAATCATGCAAAGGTTTTGAAATGCTTCTTAGTAAGCAATCTGCTTCCAATGTGAAGTTTGGTATTGGTTATAATCACACTGCTCCTCCTACAGATTTTGCTTCAAGAGCAGAAGTGAAATCTGATGGAGAAAGCAATAACCAATCCACCTCATCATGTGATTCACTTTTTTATAGAGCATCATCAAAAGTTGAAGTCAACACTAAGTCCTCTCAGAACCCATCAGCTGATGTTGATGGTTCCACTGCTGACACTCACATGATCAAAGAGATGATCAACTCAGGAGCTATTTCTGGAAGTTCTAAAAGGACTGGAGAGCAAGATTTAACACCTGAAGTTCAAACTCCAACTACTGTCAGCACTGAAGAGAAGAAAACTGTCAGTAGAAAGAGTTTGAAGACTACTAAAGAGGAAGTCAAGAAAGCAAATAATGCTTCCAAAGTACTGAAGAGCAAGTCTTCAGTAGTTTCATTCTCTTTAGTTGATGATCATCATAAGATGAAGAAGAAACCATGTGAAGTATGTGGTTTGTTCAATCATCTTACAGATGATTGTTGGTACAAAAGGGGATCCAAACTCAAACATAAAGAGGAAAGTAAAGAGAAAATGGTTAAAATGAAAACTGAGTTTGAAGCCACATTTGTACCAGCAACATCAAATCCTGTAACCCTTAAGTCCAAAAAGAAATCCAAAAAGGAAGGGGTTAAACAGGTAACAGCTGAGATTGCTCAAAAGAAGAAGGTGCAACATAGGAACTTATCAAACTCCAATGCTAATGTGTCTGAAGAGCTGAAAGCCTTATCATAAAATCAGACACAGCTGGTTATGATGGTTCAACATCTATTGGGAAGAGTTAACCAATTAGATGTTCCTATGTTGAAACCACAGAAAAGGAGGTCCAAGCCAAAGGATTCCTTTTCTTCACCAGTTTCTTCCTCTCAGGCTGTTGTTTCCAACAAACATGTTAGTTTACCATCTGTTGATGAGAACAGGCCCAGACCAAAAAGGTTTGGGTCTTAAAATCTAACTAATTTGTTGTATTTTGCAGGGTTCTTCAACATACCTTAGAGGCATCTGGTATGTAGACAGTGGAGGATCCATGCATATGACAGGAAACAGATCACTTCTTAATGACTAGTCTTAAGGAAAGAAGGGGTTTGTGTCATTTGGCAATGATGCAAAAGGTTACATCATCGGCAAAGGCTTTGTTTCCAATGGGGAAATAAAGTTTGATGATGTTAACCATGTGGAAAATCTCAAGTACAACCTCTTGAGTGTCAGTCAAATGTGTGACAAAGGCCATGTTGCTCTTTTCACCAGTCAGAACTGTCGGATTCTGTCATCCAAAGTTCTAAGTTTGATTGATAAGGTGTTGGATGAACACACTCTCCTAAAGGCCAACAGGACAGGAAGAGTGTATGCCTTAGATCTTTCCAAGAAAATAGATCTCAAAGGCCATCCTTGCCTATTTTCCAAGGCTTCCCCTCAAGAATCTATTTTATGGCATAGAAGGCTGGGTCATGTTAATCTCAAAAACATAAATCAGCTGATAAACCATGGTTTAGTAAGGGGACTGCCTATGAAGGAGTTCAAGTGTGAAGATAACTGCACTGCTTGTTTAAAAGGAAAACAGCACAAAGCTTCATTTCCCTCCATAGAAGAACCTAAGTCCACTGCCTGCTTACAGCTTCTTCACATGGATCTCTTTGGTCCTGTGAGAGTGATGAGTATGGCTAAGAAGAAATACTGTCTGGTAATTGTGGATGATTACTCCAGATTTGTATGGACTTTCTTCTTGCATTCAAAGATGAGGCTGCGCAGTCCATTATGAACTTTGTGTTACACGTTGAGAAGCAGTATTCCCTACCAGTTAAGTGTGTGAGGAGTGACAATGGTACTGAATTCAGAAACCACACACTTGAAGAGTTTTACTGATCAAAGGGAATCAAGAGGCAGTATAGCATCCCAAGAACTCCTGAGCAAAATGGAGTAGTGGAGAGAAGAACAGGACCCTTATTGAAGCTGCAAGGTCCATGTTGGCTGATTCTGGACTGCCAATGACTTTTTGGGCTGAAGCTATCAATACAGCTTGCTATGTACAGAATAGAGTTCTAGTAAATCAGAGGTTGATGAAGACTTCATATGAAAATCTTCATCATTTGGCCCCTCTAATTTTATTCTTCAGAGTATTTGGGTGTCCTTGTTTCATTCTCAACACACGGGATCAACTCCAAAAATTTGATCCTAAGGTGGATGCAGGGTACTTTGTTGGTTATTCATCAACTTGCAAAGCATACAGAGTCTTCAACTGTAGAAACAAGATGGTTGAAGAGACTCTACATGTTAAGTTTAATGAATCTCCAAAGGACAAGATTCCACAAAGCCCTGTGGAGATATTTGATTTGGACATACTGCAATATGTTCCTTATCAAACTCCTGCTATTGCTCCTGTCAACAGTTCACCACCTGGTGGTTCTGCTGATGATGATGATGATAGCAGTACTCACCTCTTCAGGTTTAGTGATCAACTGCCTGATTCAGCTAGACCTGATGGTCCTGTAGCTCCATAGCACCATCCGTAACAAATGCTGATGAGATTTCTTCAAATTCAACTTCCTTTGAATTACCATCCACTGATTGGTTTCAAGGAAATGATTCACCATCACCATCTGTTGCTGCTGAGCCTGCTACAACACTTGCATAGATCTCATTGTGTATCAAGATCTGAAGAATCACCCTATGTCTCAAATCATTGTGATATCACTGCTGGCGTATCAACAAGAAGTCATTGTCAAATTTCTACTTCTATGCTCTCTTCATCAGTCAGCAAGAGCCAAGGAATTATCACATTGCTTTAAAGGACAATGGATGGGTTGATGCCATGCAGCTTGAGCTTCTTCAGTTCAAGAAACAACAAGTGTGGGAACTGGTTCCTCTACCTCCATGTAAGTGTGCAATAGGCACTAAATGGGTGTTTAGGAACAAAACTGATGAAAATGGGCTTATTGTTAAGAACAAGGCCAGACTGGTTGTTCAGGGGTTTGCACAAGAAGAAGGTATTGATTATGATGAAACCTTTGCCCCTGTAGCCAGACTGGAAGCAATTCGATTGTTTTTAGCTTATGCTGCTTATCAAAACCTTAAAGTTTTTCAAATGGATGTCAAAAGTGCATTTTTGTATGGGAAAATTAAAGAAGAAGTTTATGTATGTCAGCCACCAGGCTTTGAGGACAATAAACATCCTAATGGGGGTATAAGCTTGATAAGTGTTGGACCAAAAGAACCAATGAGCCAAGATCAGAAAACCTCTAGGTCCCACATGATATCACAACAACTGCTGAAGGCTTCATCAGCAGTTCGACAAGTGCTGAAAACTCCAACAGCTGAAGATCAACTGCTGAAGACTTCAACAGCTGAAGACTAAAGTGCTGAAGCTCAACAGCTGAAGAATACAAGTGCTGAAGCTGAACAGCTGAAGAACACAAGTGCTGAAGCTGAACAGCTGAAGAACACAAGTGCTGAAGCTGAACAGCTGAAGAACACAAGTACTGAAGCTGAACAGCTGAAGAACACAAGTGCTGAAGCTGAAGTTCAAAGTACTGAAGTACAACAGCTGAAGAGTTTACAAGTGCTGAAGATCAACAACTGATGTACAAAGTCTGAAGACAAAGACTGAAGACATCAGCTGATGATATCTACTGAAGTCATCAGCTGATGAAACGTCTGAAGTTCAAGTCTGAAGATCAAGTACTGAAGTTTCAGTAGTTTGTCACAACAGCTGAAGAGTACTTCTTCAGTAGTTGTGATATCAGTAGTTTTATGTTTTTACTTTCAGTAGTTTTGTAAAACGACTGAAGAGCTTGTTCTTCAGTCGTTGTAGTTTCAGTAGCTTTATGTTTTTCAGTAGTTATAACAACTGATAACACTTAGCATTTTTGTAAGGAGATGTCAGCTGTTTTGACATCTTCAGTAGTTGTGTTTCAGTTGAAATAATTCTGTTAGATGTCACTATCAAGTGACATCAGCAGACGTCACATCTCTTATATAAGAGGTGTCGACCTAATTTGTAATTGTGACATTTTGTTACCACGAAAGCGAAGATTGAATGAAATATATTTGCAGAATTCTCTCTCTATAACCGTCTTTGTTCTTCATTGAATATCGTTTCGTTCTTGTGAATCGGCTAATTCATTGTTTGAATTCCGCTGCTATACTCTCTAATCAATCAAACATAGATCACTGATCCTAACAAGTGGTATCAGAGCTGGTTAATCATTGATCGATCTAACAATTGATCATTGAAACTGCTAATTGATATCTGTGTTTGATTGAATTAGCATATTCGCAAGAACTGGTTATAGATTATTGAATTTCTGTCGCTTTCGTTCATTTATTTTGAGATCTCTTTTGGTTCAATTGGTTGTTGAGTTTTGTTCTAAATTTGTTTTAGCTTAATCGAATTTGATTGAATCTGAGATGACTACTCCTTCTAATGATCCTCACAATACCGGTTCCTCAACCAAGCCTCCGATGCTGGTTAGGACCAAGTATAACATATGGCAACGAAGAATGCTTCATCACCTGTCTGTTAACAGTTCAGGTTGTTGGACATCTATGGTACGTGGACCACATAAGCCTATGGTGAACAATCCGGAAACCAATCAAATAGTTCCGAAGAAGGAACAATACTCTGATGAAGATCGAAAACTATTTGAGATTGATGCTAAAGCTCATGGAATTCTGGCCATGGCACTGCCTAATGAAATCTATTCAGGGCTTATGCATCATGAAACTGCTCATGATCTCTGGAATGCCCTGAAGGAACAATTCGGTGGCACAGATGAGGTCTTAGCAAACAATAGAGAAATCCTTGCCCAACAATATGAGACATTCTCTCATAGAAAGGGTGAGACACTGACTCAACAGTGTGAGTGCTTTTCCTGCTTGATATCTGAGCTGAAAATGGTGAAACAGGAATACACCAATAGCCAGAAGAACAACAGGTTCCTCAGATCACTGCCTGAGAGATGGGATACATACACTATTGTCCTACGCTCCAGTGCAAATCTGGATGGCCTATCTCTCACCCAACTTCATGGGAAACTGCTTACATTTGAAAGAGAGATAGAGCAGAAGAGGAAACTGTCATCATCAGGAAAGCTCACTGATGACTTTGTACCAGGGAATACTGCCTTGTTGGTCATGAGTCAGAATATGCTGCATCTGAAAGCAATTATGATGAGCATATTGATTTCTCTTCAATAGTTCTGATCATGCATTTGTTGGTATTGAGAGTCATTCTGGCAGTATAGTGACGATTATGCTTCATTATGGTGATCTGAAAGGAATTGCTGATGACGATCTAGAAGAGATGATATTCTAAGCCAAATGGCATTGATTAATATCAGATCTCAGAAGTTCTATAAGAGAACTGGCAGGAAATTTCCTGGACTCTCTGTAAAAACCAAAGTTGGTTTTGACAAGAGTAAGTGAGGTGTCACAAAGCCAAAGGCTAGGACACTTTGCAAGAGAGTGTAGATCAACTGGATCTAATTCTTCTGCACCCTTTGTGACTTTTCCTAGTACTAGTCCACAAAACAGAGGGCAACATCCTGCTGGTTCTGGTCATCATTCACATCCTAGATCTCCTGCATACTTTGTTCCCCAGGGTCAAATGTCATATCCTTATCCCTGCTATTATATGCCTCAACCAAATCCTGTTCAAGCTCCAATTGCACAACAACCACAAGCATTGCCTGAACCACAACCTTCCCAATCTCATCAACAAACTCAACCTCAACAACACAGCTTCTTCACCCCAGGAGTTGTTTAACTGGAGCAGTTTACCAGATGACTTGTCTGGTCATGACAACTGTTCTTAGGTGCTGGTCAACATGGTGGTGAAAGTCCTTGGAAATCTAGCTCTTATGGCTTTGGATTCTGCTGATACTTCATCCACTAATGCCTCTACATCAAAGGTATCACAGGTATCCTCTGAGGCAAAAGCCAAATTATGTTCTGAAACATGCATAGCAGCATTTGCATCTATTAGAGAAGCAAATGTAGCTTTAATCAACAAGAACATTGAGCTAGAACAAATAATTTCCAAAAGCAAAGCTGAATTTGAGTCTGTGCTTAATGATAAGAATGATGAGATTTACAACTTAAATGCCAAATAACTGATGATAAGGCTAGGGAAGAGATACTTCTAGAGAATATAAAGATCTCAAAGAAACCCTTGCAGTTACCCAGGTATGAGTGTGATAGATGGGTACAATCATGCAAAGGTTTTGAAATGCTTCTTAGTAAGCAATCTGCTTCCAAGTGAAGTTTGGCATTGGTTACAATCACACTGCTCCACCTACAGATTTTACTCCCAGAGCAGAGTTAGAATGATGGTGAGAGTAATAACCAATCCATCTCATCATGTGATCTACTTTCTGATATAGCACAATCAGAAGTAGAAGTCAGCATCAAGCCCTCTCAGAACCTATCAACTGATGTTGATGGTTCCACTGCTGACACTCACATGATCAATGAGTTGATCAACTCAGGAGTTAATTCTGAAAGTCCTGAAAGGACTAGAGAGCAGGATTTAACACCTGAAGTTCAAACTCCAACTACTGCCAGTACTGAAAAGAAGAAAACTGTCAGTAGAAAGAGTTTAAGACTACTAAAGAGGAAGTCAAGAAAGCAAACAATGCTTCCAAAGCACTGAAGAGCAAGTCTTCAGTTGCTTCACCCTCTTTAGTTGATGATCAACCTAAGATGAAGAAGAAACCATGTGAAGTATGTGGTTTGTTCAATCATCTTACACATGATTGCTGGTACAAAAGAGGTTCCAAACTCAAACATAAAGAGAAATTAAAGAGAAAATGGTAAACATGAAAACTGAGTTTGAGACCACATTTGTATCGGCAACATCAAATCCTGAACCCTTAGTCTCAAAGAAATCCAAAAAGGAAGGGGTTAAATAGGTGACAGCTAAGAGTGCTCAGAAGAAGAAGGTGCAACATAGGAACTTAACAAACTCCACTGGCAATGTGTCTGATGAGCTGAAAGCTTTATCACAAAATCAGACACAGCTGGTTATGATGGTTCAACATCTATTGGGAAGAGTTAACCAATTAGATGCTCCTATGTTGAAAACACAGAAAAGGAGGTCCAAGCCAAAGGATTCCTCTTCTTCACCATCTTCTTTCCTCAGGATGTTGTTTCTAATAAACCTGTTAGTTTACCATCTGTTGATGAGACCAGACCAAAACCAAAAAGGTTTGGGTCACCAAAACTAACTGATTGTTTATTATTGCAGGGTTCTCCAACATGCAAAGTAGCATCTGGTATGTAGACAGTGGGGGATCTATGCACATGACTGGGAATAGCTATCTTCTTCATGGCTAGGAATAGCTATCTTCTTCATGACTACTCTCAAGGAAAGAAGGGGTTGTTTCTTTTGGCAATGATGCTAGGGGTTACAACATTGGAAATGGCTTGTCTCCAATGGAGAAATCAAGTTTGATGATGTTAATCATGTGGAAAATCTCAAGTACAATCTCTTGAGTGTCAGTCAAATATGTGATAAAGGCCATGTTGCTCTTTTCACCAGTCAGAACTGTCGGATTCTGTCATCCAAAGTTCTGCATTTGATTGATAAGGTGTTGGATGATCACACTCCTGAGAGCCAACAGGACAGGAAGAGTGTATGCCTTAGATCTTCCAAGAAAATAGATCTCAAAGGCAATCCTTGCCTATTTTCCAAAGCCTCTTCTCAAGAATCTAAACTGTGGCAAGAAGGCTGGGTCATGTTAATTCAAAAACATGAATCAGCTTATCCACAATAGTTTAGTCAGAGGCTTACCAATAAAGGAGTTCCACTGTGATGAAACCTGCACTGCTTGTTTAAAAGGAAAATAGCACAAAGTCTCATTCCTCCTTTGAAGAGCCTAAGTCCACTGCCTGCTTGCAATTACTGCATATGGATCTATTTGGTCCTGTGAGAGTAATGAGCATGGCAAAGAAAAAATACGTCTGGTAATTGTGGATGATTACTCCAGATTTGTATGGACTTTCTTTCTACATTCAAAGGATGAGGTTGCTCAGAAGATTATTCACTTTGTGTGTATATTGAGAAGCCGATTCCCTTCTAGTCAAGTGTATTAGGAGTGACAATGGAACTGAATTCAGAAAACATACACTTGATGACTTCTACCTTCAAAGGGAATCAAAAGGCAGTTTAGCATCCAAGGACTCCAGAACAAATGGAGTAGTGGAGAGAAAGAACAGGACCCTCATTGAAGCTGCAAGGTTCATGCTGGCTGACTCTGGTTTGCCATGACCTTTTGGCTGAAGCTGTTAACACAGCTTGCTATGTGCAGAATAGAGTTTTAGTAAATCAGAGGTTGATGAAGACTCCATATGAAGTTCTCCATCACTGGCTCCTCTAATTTCATTTTTCAAAGCATTTGGGTGTCCCTGTTTTATTCTCACACAAAGGATCAACTCCATAAATTTGATCCTAAGGTGGATGCAGGGTATTTTGGTGGTTATTCATCTACTTGCAAGGCATACAGAGTCTTCAACTGCAGAACAAAGATAGTTGAAGAGACTTTGCATGTGAAGTTAATGAATCTCCTCTGGACAAGATTCCACAAAACCCTGTGGAGTGTTTGATTTGGACATACTGCAATATGTTCCGTATCAACCTCCAGCTGTTGCAGATCCTGTGGATAGATCATCTTCTGCAGCATGTCTTCCACCTGGTGGTATTGATGATGATGATGATATATCAATACTCACCTATTCAAGTTTAGTGACCAACTGCCTGTGTCTGCTAAATTTGATGTTCCTGTAGCTTCAGCAGTTCCATCCACAACAAATGCTGATGAGATCTCTATTTCCTCTACATCTTTGAGTTACCATGTAATTCTTGGTTTCAAGAGTCTACATCAACATCTGCTGCTGCTGAAGGTCCACAAGCACTTGCACAGATCTCATTGTTTATCAAGAAAGAACTGAAGAATCACCCCATGTCTCAGATTATTGGTGATATCAATGCTGGTGTTTCAACAAGAAGTCAATTGTCTAACTTCTGCTTCTATGCTCTCTTCATCAGTCAGCTAGAGCAAAGAACTACCATGTTGCTTTGAGAGACAATGGATGCGGTGAAGCTATGCAGCTTGAGCTACTTCAGTTCAAGAAACAGCAAGTGTGGGAACTGGTTCCTCTTCCCCAGGTAAGTGTGCAATAGGCACTAAATGGGTGTTTAGGAATAAAACTGATGAAAAGGGCTTATTGTTAAGAACAAGGCTAGACTGGTTGTACAAGGGTTTTCACAAGAAGAAGGTATTTACTATGATGAAACCTTGCCCCTGTAGCCAGACTAGAGCAATGAGATTGTTTTTAGCCTATGCTGCATTCCACAATCTTAAAGTTTTTCAAATGGATGTCAAAAGTGCGTTTTTATAGGTAAAAATAAAGGAAGAAGTTTATGTGTGTCAACCACCAGGCTTTGAGGATAATAAACATCCTGAATGGGTGTATAAACTTGAAAGGTCTTTATGGGTTGAAACAAGCTCCTAGAGCCTAGTATGAGACACTTTCTACTTTTCTTCTTAAGAATAATTTCACCAGAGGCTCCATTGATAAAACTTTGTTTATTAAGAAGGTGGATCAGCAGAAAGCTACTTGTTCAGATTTATGTTGATGATATCATTTTTGCATCCTCTGATCCCAAGTTGTGTGATGATTTTACAACATTAATGAAAAAGAGATTTGAAATGAGTGCAATGGGAGAATTACAGTTCTTTCTAGGCTTGCAAATTAAACAAAAGGCTGATGGAACCTTTATTCATCAGTCAAATATACAAAGATCTTTTGAATAAGTTTGATTTACAAAACTGTAAGCCATGTTCTACTCCCATGTGCAACACCACACACTGGATGCTGATCAGAAAGGTAAAGCTGTTGATGAAACACTTTACACATGTATGATTGGGTCCTTGATGTATTTAACAGCTTCTAGACCAGATATTATGTTTGCTACATGTGTTTGTGCTAGATTTCAGGCTGCTCCTAAAGAGTCTCATTTGATTGCAGTCAAGAGATCTTTAGATATTTGCAAGGTACACAATCTCTGGGTTTATGGTACTCCACTGGACACTCTTGCAAATTAGTTGCTTTTTCAGATAGTGACTACGCAGGGTGCAAGTTAACTAGAAAGTCAACTTCTGGTGGTTGTCAATTCTAGGCAACTGTTTGATTTCTTGGCAGAGTAAGAAACAAACATCTGTTGCTACATCAACTGCTGAGGGCGAGTACATTGCTGCTGCAAGTTGTACTTCTCAGGTACTCTGGCTTCAGAACAACTTCTGGATTGGGCATTACAGAGACTAAGACTCCATTATTAATGGATAGTGCTTCAGCTCTGTGTATTGTCAAAAATCCAGTCCAGCACTCTAGGACCAAACATATAGAGATCAGACATCATTTATTCGGGATTGTTTTGAAAAAGGTCTGATTGATCTAAGTTTGTGCCTAGTGCTGACGAGCTTGCAGATATTTTACTAAGCCTTTGGATAGTTCTTCTTTCCAAAACCTTGTGTTAAGGCTTGGTATGCTGTAGCTAGAATAAGTGACAACTACTGATGATTTCAGTAATAATTACTGGTGATCATTGGTAACCATGTCACATATAAGTACTGATAAGTCTTCCCCTTCAATAGTTTTTATAACTACTGACGGCTAAATGCCTCACATGTACTATACTTATCTGTTCCAAACTACTGATGTAGTTACAACTACTGATGTAGTTACAAATACTGAAATCAGTACAAATAGATAAGTACTGATGTCCTATGACACATCTGAAAAGCAGATGCAAAGTCTGATGAGTAAGTGTTGAGGACAGTATGAAACAGCTGAAAGGCTATGAATTGACGAAAACTACTGAAGAGAACTTTCTCTTCAGTTGTTTCTACAACTGCTGTTTCATTCTAAACAACTGAAGCAAAACCATGTCTTCAGTAGTTTTATAACTACTGATGACTAATACCAAGTCTTCAGCTGTTTACAACAACTGATGACAAAACCACTGTCTTCAGTAGTTTCACAACTACTGATGACAAACACCAAGTCCTCAGTTGTTTCATCATCTGAATTCAAAACCATGACTTTCAGTAGTTTTCTAACTACTGATGTCTAAAACCACGACTTCAGCTGTTTCACGTCTGAAAGGGTAATACCATGTCAACAGTCGTTAAAACTACTGATGACTAACACCAAATCCTTCAGTCGTTTTCTAACCCGTACCCTATAAATATCCCTGACCTAATCCTTCAGAGCTTCATCTTCTTCAAACCTAACGTTCATCTCCAAAAACTTCTCTCTTCTAAATGGCGTCCATGCAAATCAAACCGCGACACAACTGTGTAGCTTACCTCACCAAATCGCCATTCTGGGCTAAGTTCGATACTGCTATCGATCTTATGGTCCAGTCACCTACAAAACGACATTTCTTCTCAATCCAATCCTTCATGCCGAATCCCTCAAACAGTTTTGTGATGAACGTCCCCTCACCACTGGGGAGAACAACACAGTGTCTCTCCGGTCGGTCGTCAACAACCACGAAGTGGTCATCACTCCCGATATACTTCGTCAAACTCTACACCTGGATGATGCCACTTTCCTACTGGATATCTAAAGGGCACAACTGATTTATCTTTTGCTCACCATGGATATCAGGGCAACCTTAGTGCCTCCACTATACTGAAGAAACATTTCCATGACGCTGAACGTCTAATCTTTCACATGGTAAATGTCTGTTTGGCTCCTAAGACTTCATCTTGGGATCAAATGTCTACAAAGTGGCAGCAGGTAATGTATTCTATTCTTGAGCAACAGCCTTTAAATTTTTCAAAATAATATTTTTAGAGCTCAAGGATATGGCTCAAAACTAACTGCTAACGTTGGATATTATATCCGCGGTTCATAATGGCCATAATTACAAACCAGCTTCAAGCTGAGGGACTTGTTGGCCTGGGAGTCCCTGCTATGGCTGTTTTGCTGAAGTATACTCCCGGCACAACTCTGACCAATCACTCAAACTGGCTGCCAAGGTGCGCAAACCCACGCAGCTGGAACCCACAGCCACCACCTCCAAATCAAATGTCCCCACCAAACCCACAAAAAAGAAAACCAAAAAGGCTACTCAGGGAAATGAGTCCCCTGAGGATGCCCCTGCAACACAAACGCATGCCATATCCACTAGTTATAACCCCCTAGTGGATATAAGGACTCTTCCAGCCATAGCCGCTCAGGATTCCTCTCAACAGGAGCCTGCAGCAACCACACAAGGGGTACCCACACATCTGGGATCTTCCTCACTTGAGGGGATTGCCATTGAAGAGCACCTTCCTCCCCAGGTGCACACTTCTTCGATTCTTCACCCCATGCAACCGCCCCCCAAGCCCTACATTGCTTGTTGCACAAGTGCTGACTCAGTTGCACTCCTCACCCCCTTCCCAGATACCAATTACTACTGGGAACACCTCTACCATTGAGGGGGAGGACCAAAGTGCAGCTGAGAACCCACAGCATAGGGGTTACAATGTTCCTCTCCTAGTGTAGCATGGAGATTGGAACTTCTGGTGAGGCTGCCACTTCTCCTGCGTCAGCATATGATCAAGTTGTAGTTGGTACCATTACTAAGACCTTACCAGAGGCAATGCTGATGACGGACATAGTCCTGAGGCAGGAAGTCCCCAGTACCAAGACAAGGGGCACATGCTACAACTGAGCTACACTCAGTGCATGTTCATCCTGATCCTATCAGGAGGTCAGGTGTTAGTATCTACTGATGATGACCTGGGCTTCTTTTACGATGTAATCGCCTAAAACACCATCCTGGAGGAGGAGGTGAGCAGACTCAAGAGCTGCTTGCCAACAATCTAAGGACCAAAGACCATCTGCCTCCACCAACCCACAGATGGCACCTTCAGTTGAAGGTTCCCCAAACACTTTACCCTCTCACTCCAATGAGCCTCCAGCTTCTGCTTTCGGCACTATCTCTCCGGGATAAACCCCCCTAGAGCAGATGGTTGCTGTATTCCAAAAATCCATACTCTCATCACTCCCATCATCAATGAAATTGTTACTAAAGCCATTGATGAGAGGATTTCCTCAACTCTACAACCACTGATTGATGCTGCTGTGCAAAAGACACTTTCTGCGGTACAAACCCCTACCACCAATGCATCCAAAAAGGGGGAGAGTACTGCAGTGAAAGAAAAGAAGAGGAAAAGAACAGAGGATGAGAAGGCAAAAGAACAAATCCAGGAGTTGGAAAAAGAAAAGCAACAACTGATCACCTATAAAAGAAAGAAAAGTGCTGATGATCAACCTACTGCTAAAGAAAAATCCTTGGAAGAGCTGGTAAAAGATGCAGATGACACACACAGCAGATCCATGGATAAAATCATTGAGCAACTCTTCAAGAAAGGTTTTGATACAGCCACATTAGATAGTGAGATCAGGAAGTTGGAAGTGGAGGAGATTCAAACCCGATGGGCTGGGTATGATGTACTGGAAAAGGAGAGATTGGAGATCATGATCGTTCATTGCAAATACTAGGAAGATCATTGATGGAGATTCGTGCGTGGACCAGAGACAGTATTCTGGCTATAGCCACCAGAATCTGTCTGAGCAATTCCATAAGGGGATTATCATTGAAGCCTTGATGAGGCTGGGGCTGGAAAAAGGTTTGAAATGGCAAGACTTACAAAGGCTAAACTCACAACCAAAATGCTGGAACAACCTTCCCTTCCACCCACTCAAAAACAGCCTACCCCTCAAATCTCCAAACCAATCTCAAAGCCCAAATCCAAACTTCCTCAACCCACAAAACCAACTCCCTACCATCTAAACCAACAGCCGATGATGCACCTAAGAAGAACAAGAGAAGGGTGTTGAGGCTAGAAGAAGAAGAAGAAGAGGATGATGTGGAAGAAGATAGGCTGCCTCTGTCTGTAGTTCTAACATTGGCAAAAGCCAAACCTATGCCCATCACTCCCACCTCACAGATGGATGCTGCGAGAGTAAAGATTGAAGAAGAGGAGCAGCAAAAGCTTCATGATGATGAAATGCTGAAAAGCATTGACAAAACTTATGCTGCTTCGTCATCAATTATCAGTATGAAGAAAGAAGCTCTGAGGTTGTACACTCTCGCCAACACATTTCAATATCAGAAGGAAAGGGTGAGAGTATGGCCTGATCCTAGGGGGGCTCACAGGATTGTAAAGAAAGACATTCCTTCAAGATACAAGGGCAAGTCAAGAGGATCGTAGAAGAAGAGATCACAGTGGCCCTTGTAGTATCACCCTGGGAGATTGTCGAGATTTCAAGAAGGCCTACGAGACTAAACAACCACCCCAGAAGATGCTAGAGAACAGAATTATTAAAAGGGGTTAGTCTACAAGAGGCTTGAGAACTTCAAACAAAATGAGCTCAGTCTGTTACTCGAAGGGAATCATCCTGATGAGTTTGCATACAGACAGATTACAACAGTTGAGCTCAAAAATGGCAAACAGGCCAAGTAATCTCAGAGCTGTATGGGCGAGAAGGATTGTTTGATGGTGAAGCCGAGAACTGACCATGGAAGAACAAATCATGTTTCTTAGAGCCTACACCAGAGAATCCTACAGGCTTATACACGGGAAGTAGATCTCATGAATCGGATAACAACTCTGTGTCCAGTTCCCCAAAACAGAGTTCCCATTCATATCTTGCCAAACAAATATCTGAGATTTTCCCAGGCCGGAGCTTATATGGGTCATCTTCTCTACTGATCAAGAAGGAAAAAGACCAACCTTTTTGCCAACAATAAGTGGGAAAATAAATAAATTAGAGGTTTTGGCTGCATTGGTTCAGGGGGAGTTTGTTGGACCAAAAGAACCAATGAGCCAAGATCAGAAAACCTCTAAGTCCCACATGATATCACAACAACTGCTGAAGGCTTCATCAGCAGTTCGACAAGTGCTGAAAACTCAACAGTTGAAGATCAAGTGCTGAAGACTTCAACAGCTGAAGACTAAAGTGCTGAAGCTCAACAGCTGAAGAACACAAGTGCTGAAGCTGAACAGCTGAGAACACAAGTGCTGAAGCTGACAGCTGAAGAACATAAGTGTGAAGCTGAAAACTGAAGAACATAAGTGCTGAAGCTGAATAGCTGAAGAACACAAGTGCTGAAGCTGAAGTTCAAAGTACTGAAGTACAACAGCTGAAGAGTTACAAGTGCTGAAGATCAACAACTGATGTACAAAGTCTGAAGACAAAGACTGAAGACATCAGCTGATGATATCTACTGAAGTCATCAGCTGATGAAACGTCTGAAGTTCAAGTCTGAAGATCAAGTACTGAAGTTTCAGTAGTTTGTCATAACAGCTGAAGAGTACTTCCAGTAGTTGTGATATCAGTAGTTTTATGTTTTTACTTTCAGTAGTTTTGTAAAACGACTGAAGAGCTTGTTCTTCTGTCGTTGTAGTTCAGTAGCTTTATGTTTTTCAGTAGTATAACAAACTGATAACACTTAGCATTTTTGTAAGGAGATGTCAGCTGTTTTGAATCTTCAGTAGTTGTGTTTCAGTTGAAATAATTCTGTTAGATGTCACTATCAAGTGACATCAGCAGACGTCAACTCTTATATAGAGGTGTCGACCTAATTTGTAATTGTGACATTTCGTTACCAGGAAAGCGAATTTGAATGAAATATATTTGCCAGAATTCTCTCTCTATAACCGTCTTTGTTCTTCATTGAATATCGTTTCGTTCTTGTGAATCGGCTAATTCATTGTTTGAATTCCGCTGCTATACTCTCTAATCAATCAAACTAGATCACTGATCCTAACAATAAGGCTCTTTATGGGTTGAAACAAGCTCCTAGAGCCTGGTATGAGACATTATCAAACATTCCTTCTGAAAAATAATTCACTAGAGGCTCCATAGATAAGACTTTATTCATTAAGAAAGCTGGGCAGCATAATCTACTTGTTCAAAGTTTATGTAGATGATATTATTTTTTGCACCTCTGATCCACAGTTGTGTGATGCCTTTACAAAGTTGATGCAACAAAAGTTTGAAATGAGTGCCATGGGAGAATTACAGTTCTTTTCTATGGGTTTGCAAATCAAACAAAAGGCTGATGGAATTTTCATTCATCAGTCCAAATAGACAAAAGATCTTTTGGAAAAGTTTGATTTACAAAACTGTAAGCCCTGTTCTACCCCCATGTGCAGCACCACACAACTGGATACAGATCAGAAAGGTAAGTGGTTGATGAAACACTTTACAGATGTATGATTGGGTCCTTGATGTATTTAACATTCTAGACCAGATATTATGTTTGCTACATGTGTTTGTGCTAGATTTCAGGCTGCACCTAAGGAGTCTCATTTGATTGCAGTCCAAGGATCTTTAGATATATGCAAGGCACTCCATCTCTAGGTTTATGGTATTCTACTAGACATTCTGGTAAATTATTTGCTTTTTCTGACAGTGACTATGCAGGGTGTAAGTTGACCAGGAAATCAACTTCTGGTGGATGTCAATTCCTAGGCAACTGCTTGATTTCTTGGCAGAGCAAGAAATCAAGTTCTACAGACCTGCTGAGCTACTTATTGCCAAGCTGCATCCAGTACTCTGGCTTTAAAACCAACTATTGGATTATGGCATAACAGAGACTAAGACCCCATTGTAATGGACAGCTCTTCAGCTCTTGGTTTGTCGAGAATCCTGTCCAGCACTCTAGGACTAAACATATTGAAAACAGACACCATTTTATTAGAGATTGTTTCGAAAAAGTCTGATTGATCCAAAATTTGTTCCTAGTGCTGATGAGCTTGCAAACAATTTTACTAAGCCTTTGGATAGTTCAACTTTCCACAACCTGGTGTTAAGCTTGGTATGCTGCAGCTAGAATAGTGACAACTACTGATGATCTCACTCATAAGTACCGATGATCATTAGTTCATCTCGTCACATATAAGTACTGATGAGTTTTTCCTCAGTAGTTTTTATAACTACTGAAGGCTACATACCTCACCAGTACTCAAGTACTTCATCTGCTAAAACAGCTGATGTAGTTACAACAGCTGATGTTCACAACAGCTGTTGTAGCCACAACTACTGATGTCAGAAATGCAGATAAGTACTGATGACAAATGAAATGTCTGAAACTCAGATCTAAGTCTGATGAGTAAGAGTGGAGGTCAGACTGAAACAGCTGAAAAGCTAAGAATGACGAAAACAGCTGATGAGATTACTCTTTAGTTGTTTCTACAACTACTGTTTCATTAAAACAACTAAAGCCAAAACTATGTCTTCAGTAGTTACAACTACTGAAGACTAACACCAAGTCTTCAGCTGTTTACAACACTGCTGACAAAACCACTGTCTTCAGTAGTTTCACAACTACTGATGACTAATACCAAGTCTTCAGTTGTTTCATCACCTGAAGTCAAACTGTCTTGAGTAGTTTTATAACTACTGATGACTAAATCAGAGACTTCAGCTGTTTCAATGTCTGAAAGTTCATACCACATCATCAGTAGTTTCAACACTGATGACTAACACCAAAACCTGCAGTCGTTTTCTAACCCGACCCTTTAAATACCTTATCCCACCTTCAGAGTTTTTACTTTCTTCTCTTCTCAAACCTAACGTTCAAAAAACTCTATAACTTCTCTTCATCAATGGCGACCATGCAACTAAAACCTCGACACAACTGTGTCGCACATCTCACAAAATCGCCATAACTGGACCAAGTTTCACAATGCCATTGATTTAATGGTTCAGTCACCCTACAAAACGGCTTCTGTGTAAATCCCACCATATATGCCGAATCCCTTAACCAATTCTGGACAAACGTCACTCTGGTCTCTAAGGAGAATGACACAGAGTCTCTTCAATCGTTTGTCCATGGTCAAAAAGTGGTCATTACTCTAGACACTCTTCGCCAAACCCTTAATGGATGACGCCACTTTCCCAACTGCTTATCCAAGGGCACAACAGATCAATCATTGCCCACCATGGATACCAGGGTAACCTGAGTGCATCCCATACTGAAAAAACATTTCCCGGATGCGAACGTCTCATATTTCATATGGTAAATGTATGCCTTGCCTCCAAGACTTCATCATGGTTCAAATGTCTACAAGGTGGCAACAGGTAATGTACTCCATCCTTGAGCAACAACCTTAAATTTTTCTGAAATACTATTTTTTGAGCTCAAGGATATGGCCCAAAAACAACTTGCTAACCGTTGGATATTATATCATCGGTTCATAATGCCATAATTGAAAACTAGCTTCAAGCTGAGGGACTTGTTGGCCTGGGAGTCCCTGCTATGGCTATACTGCCGGAAGTATACTCCCGGCACAACTCTGACCAATCACTGAAAATGGTTGCCAAGCTGCGCAAACCCACGCAGCTGGAACCCACAGCCACCACCTCCAAATCCAAAGTCCCCACCAAACCCACTAAAAAGATGACCAAAAAGGCTACTCAGGGAAATGAGTCCCCTGAGGATGCCCCTGCAACACAAACAAGGCTATCCACTGTTATAACCCCCTAGTGGATACAAGGACTTCACCAGCCACAGCCGCTCAGGATTCCTCTCAAAAAGAGCCTGCAGCAACCACAGAAGTAACCCACATATCTGGGATCTTCCTCATTTGAGGAGATTGCCATTGAAGAGCACCATTCTCCCCAGGTGCACACTGCTTTTACCCCATCTCCCCATGCAACCGCCCCCCAAAGTCCAACCATTATCATTGCAAACGTGCTGACTCAGCTGCATGCCTCTCCTCCTCCCCAACAACCACCACAAAGGGGAGAACCACAGCTATTGAGGACGAGGATCACCATGCTTCTGACAACCCACAGCACCGGGTTTGCACGTTCTATCTCCTGGTGTGGATATGGAGATTAGAACATCTAGTGAGGCTGCCACCTCTTCTGAATCAGCACATGATTAGAATGAGGCTGGTAACATAGCTAAGACCTCACTAGAGGCAACAGCTGATGAGGGACATAGTCCTGAGGCTGGAAGTCCCAGTTCCAAGAAAAAGGGGCACATGCTAAAACTGGTCTACACCCAGTGCATGTACATCCTGCTACAAGCAGGAGGTCAGGTGATTCAGCATCTGCTGATCATGACCTGGGCTTCTTTTATGAGTTCTGGCCCAGAACACAATTCTTGAGGAAGAAGTCAGTAGACTACAAAGACTACTTGACTAATTCTCTCAGAAGCAAGTCCATTGGCCACCAACATAAACCCACAGATGGCACCTTCACCTGAAGGTCTCCCACACACTCAGCCACTCAAAACTTCCAAGCCACCAGCTTCTGTTTCTGGCACTGCTTCTCAGGGATAGAACCCCTTTGAGCAAACAGTTGCTATCTTTAGCATCCCTACCTCTCATCACCCCAATGATCACAGACATTATGACCAAAACCATGGATGAGAGGCTTCCCTCAATCATACAACCCTGGTGGAGGAGATTGTGAGCACAAGGCTTCTGCTACTCAAACCCTTGCAACCAATGCAACCAAAAAGGGGGAGAGTCAGTCAGTGAAAGCAAAGAGGAAGAGCAAAGTGAAAGAAAAGGAAACTGAGAAGGAAGAGGAGTCTGTGAAGGGAACTGAAAATAATCAAGTGGGTGAAAGTCACAAAGACTTTCATGTCACATATAAGAGAGGAAGGGTGAAGGAAGAGAGAAAGAACTCCAACTCGATGAGATGATCAAAATGGCAGATGCTACACATAGTAAATCAATGGATGCCATTATTGATCAACTGTATAGACAAGGGTTCGATACTACACAGCTTGACTCAGAGATCAGGAGACTTGAAGTTGAAGAAATTAACTCAAGATGGGCAAGTTATGATGCATTAGAAAGAGAGAGACTTGAGATCATGATCAGATTCATTGCAAAATATCTTGGAGATCATTGATCGAGATTAAATCATTGACCAGGACAGTATCTTGGCCATAACCCCCAAGATCTGTTCGTCTGAAGCATACACTAAGGGTTTAGTAGTCGAAGCTTTGAATGAAGCAGGAGCAGGGAGCAGGACTGAGCTAGCCAAACACTCAAAAGCCACACTCACCTCTAAATGCTAACTCAGCCTGTCAACATTCCCTCTCCAAAACAACCACAACCCACAAAACCAACTCTCTTACCCTCTAAACCAACAGCCGAGATGAACCCAAGACAAGAAGAAGAGAAGGGTGTTGAGGCTAGAAGAAGAAGAAGAAAAGGATGATGTGGAAGAAGATAGGCTGCCTCTGTGTCTGGTCCTAACATTTCCTAATGCCAAACCCATGCCCATCACTCCCACCTCACAGATGGAAACTGTGAGAGTAAAGATTGAAGAAGAGCAGCAGCAAAGGCTTCATGACGATGAGATGTTGAAAATCATCGACAAAACTTATGCTGCTTCTCATCAATAATTAGTATGATGAAAGAAGCTCTGAGGTTGTACACCCTTGCCAACACATTTCAATATCAGAGGAAAAGGTGAGAGTATGGCCTGATCCTAGGGTGGCTCACAGGATTGTAAAGAAAGACATTCCTTCGAGATACAAGGGCCAAGTAAAAAGGATCGTAGATGAAGGGATCACAGTGGTCCTTGTAGTATCACCCTGTGAGATGTAGAAGATTTCAAGAAGGCCTATGAGACTAAACAGCCACCCCAAAAGATGTTAGAGAATAACAGTTATTAAAAAAGGGTTAGTCTACAAGAGGCTTGAGAACTTCAAACAAAATGCGCTCAGTCTGTTACTTGAAGGGACTCATCCTGATGAGTTTGCATACAGACAGATTACAACAGTTGAGCTCAAAAATGGCAAACAGCCAAGTACATCTCAGAGCTGTATGGGCGTGAAGGTTGTTTGATGGTGAAGATGAGAACCTGACCATGGAAGAATAAATTATTTTTTAAGAGCATACACTAGAGAATCCTACAGGCTTATACATGGGAAGTGAGTCTCATGGATGGGGGAACACTCAGTGTCCAATTCCCCAATACAGAGCTCCCATCCATACATTGCCAACCAAATCATCAGAGACTCATTCCCAGGCCAGTGCTTATATGGGTCATCTTCTCAACGGTTCAAGAAGGAAAAAGACCAACCATTCTGCCAACAATAAGTGGGACCTCAATAAAGTTAAAGGTTTTGGTTGCACTGGTTCAGGGGGAGTTTGTTGGACCAAAAGAACCCATGATCCGGATCAGAAAAACTTTAAGTCCCACAGACGTCACAACAACTACTGAAGACCACAACAGCTGAAGACAACAGCTGATTACAAAGTCTGAAGACAAGTGCTGAAGATAAAGTCTGAAGACAAGTGCTGAAGGCAAAGTCTGAAGACAAGTGCTGAAGACAAAGTCTGAAGACACAAGTGCTGAAGACAAATTCTGAAGACAAGTGCTGAAGACAAAGTCTAAAGACAAGTGCTGAAGACAAAGTCTGAAGACACAAGTGCTGAAGACAAAGTCTGAAGACAAGTGCTGAAGACCAAAGTCTGAAGACAAGTGCTGAAGACAAGTATGAAGACACAAGTGCTGAAGACAAAGTCTGAAGAGACAAGTGCTGAAGACCAAAGTATCAGACGTTGTCACAACAGCTGAAGAAGTCTTCTTCAGTAGTTGTGACGGTTTACCTTTCAGTAGTTTTATGTTTTATCTGTTCAGTAGTTTGACACAACAGCTGAAGAATACTTCTTCATGTTGTGCTCATCAGTAGTTTTATATTTTTCAGTAGTTTTGTAAAACGAATGAAGAGCTTATTCTTCAGTCGTTGTAGTTTCAGTAGTTTCTTATCTGTAGTTTCATATTTTGTACTTAACACTCTGATATGTTCTCAGTAGTTGGAACATTTCAGTAGTTTGTTAAGAGTTAGTTATTTTTGTACTAGATCTGCCAGTTGTCACTTTCCCATGATAACAGCAGCGATTGCACTCTATATAAGGAGTGTCAACCTATTGTAAAGCAGAATGATTTGATCAGAAATATTGATATCATAGATAGAAACATTCCTTGTTACAGAAATATATTCTCTCATTATAACCGAATTTGTTCTTAATGTATACGAGTATCAAATTCTTGCTACATTTGTCTAATTCTTGTTCTTATTCCGCTACGTTACGCTCTAATACATCAAACTTGTGATCACTGATCCTGACAGTGTTAACTTTCAGTAGTTAAATAACAGTTAGATGTCACTGTCAAGTGACATCAGCTGACGTCAGCTTCCCTTATAAAAGGAAGATGACCTAATTGTAACGGTGTGGAAGCCAGCCGAAGCGTGTATTGAATGAATATATTCCTTTGGCAGAAATTCTCTCTCTATAACAAACACTGTTTCATTGTTAAATTTCGTGTGTTCTTGTTTAAATTTGTTAATTCGTGGGCTCATTCCGTTGCAAATCCAATCTAATTAATCAAACTAGATGCCGAGATCCTAACACTATGTCATAGTTCCTTGTCTGCAGGTAGTTATCCTGAATGCCCTTAACTCATCATTCTGAGTATCTGGTCTGGGGGCAGCCCTGATAGCAGACTCCATGAGTCTTGCAGACTCAGAAGAGGAACTTTCTCCCCTTAGCTTCCTTTTCCTCTCTCTTTTCTCCTCAATCTCCTTAGAAGTCATTTTTCTTTTCCCTTTGTCACTCATAGACCTTTGTGACTCAGGGTGGAGAGAGTTTTGGCCTTTATTGCTTGGTGTAGCTTTCTAGGTCTGGCCAGAGAGAGGTTGAGAAGCACCTTCACCCGTAGGTGTCTCAAAAAGGGTATTGATCTCTACAGTAGTTATTGGTGATAAGACAGGGCTCTCAGGTTCTATCACTGGGCCTTCAGTCTAGGTTTCCCCTATGAAACTAATCTTCGGGTCTGCCTCGACATCCATTTGACCGATGACATTTCCTGATTGCCTTAGTCTTCTTCTAAAGCTGAACTCTACATTGATCCGATCCTGGATTCTTTGAGCCAACTTGTCAGCTTGTCTTGATTGGCTTGGATTTACAAGTGGCATGTTGACTAAATCCAGACCTTCATAGAAGTTCAAGGTCTAAAAGTTGAAGATCTCTTGCTTCCTTTGAACTCTAATGATGATTAGGGCTCTTCTGTTGCTATCATACCTCCACCCAGTGATATGACATGACATAGCCCTTGGTATCCCTTCCTCAAACAGACTCTGTATGATGGAGTCTATGTAGTCCACATCTATGTGAACTTGAGAAAGTTGCTAAGTGTGCACAATTGCAAGTGAGGATGATGAGTCCTCAATGTCCACTCTCTCTGAAAAACTCCTAGGTTCTATGATTTAAATGACTTTCTCCCCCTTTTTGGTAGCATCGCCCACTTGCATAGGGGAGCTAGGAGTTAGGTCAATCACATTCACATGTTCTTGAGTTCCTGGTTGAGCACCTCTTAAAGGTCTCCCAACGAGTTGGTCCTTAAGATAATAAATCTCAAGTTGCTGATCATTGACCCTGTTTTGCAAGGTACTCACTTGAGATTCAAGGTGACTGACCTTGGAGACTAAATAGGTGCATGTTTGAAATAGTTTGGGCACCCTTAGTCTTAATTTCCCTCATCTTCATTAGAAGAATCATGGGGGATGCGATGATTGGACCAGAGTCTCTCTCTCACCACCAACTTCAGGTTCTTGGCTACTAGATTTCCTCTGCTCACTGGCAATCTTAGTTGAGATGTTAGGGGCTGAGCTGCGATGGTTGTGGTCTTAATGATGTAATCACTTTCAAAAGTGAGAGACTCTTCCATATGGACACTTAACAGGTTTAGGAGTGTCTGTATATGGATTTCCTTGCCACACACTCTCTCAAAAACCCGAAAATTAGTGATGTGTGTGACATATGGGCGGCCATACCACCTTTATCACCAACTTTTAAAGTTTTTCCTTTTGACACTTTTAACTCCTAGACTTGGGTTTTAATTCCTTTTCTGTCTTTTTCTTTACTTTATTCATTCTTTCTTTGTCTTTAAAATAACCGGGTGTTACAAGTCCATCCCCCTTAAATATATTTCGTCCCCGAAACTTGTTATTCCACAAAGAATTGTCGGTAATGCTGTCTCATCTCTTCTTTAGTCTCCCACGTAGACTCGGTTCCCTTCCTATGCTTCCACTGTATACGCACAAGGGGAACCACTTTATTCCTCAGCCTCTTCTCTTTTCGTCAATGATTCCCACTGGTTGCCCCACATAATTGAGCCGTTCATCTACTTTGATATCCCCCAGCGGCACAATCATATCCTTATCCGCTAAACACTTTCTCAGATGAGACACATGGAATGTCGGGTGAATTCCACTTAACTCATCGGGTAATTCCAGTCTATAGGCCACCTCTCTTACTTGAGCAATGATTCGGAAAGGCCCTATATACCTTGGGCTCAACTTGCCTTGCTTTCTGAATCGGATGATACCCTTCCAGGGTGTGACCTTTAGCATAACCCGGTCACCTACCTGGAACTTAATCGGCCTGCGTCGTTTATTAGCATACGACTTCTGTCTATCATTGGCTGCCTTCATGAAAGCTTTATCCTTTCAAGCTTCTCAGTCATAGCCTCGATCAGCTCGACGCTCCCTAACTCTTTCTGACCAATATCACCCTAACAGATGGGTTTTCTACATCTCCTACCATATAGCATCTCATAGGAGGCATACCAATACTGGCATGATAACTGTTGTTATATGAGAACTCAACTAACGGTACGTGCTCATCCCAACTTCCTCCAAAATCAATAACGCACGCACGAAGCATATCGTCCAAGGTCTGAATGGTCTTTTCTGACTGACCATTTGTTTGAGGATGATACGCCGTGCTAATATGTAACCTCGTCCCCATCGCGTCGTGGAATTTCTTCCAAAATTTGGATGTAAACCTGGTGTCACGATCTGACACAGTAGACACTGGTACACCATGATGAGCTACAATCTCCTAATGAAAAGATCCGCCAACCTCTCGGATGAATATGTCTCACGGATCGGTAGAAAGTGAGCACTCTCGTTAGACAATCAACAACCACCCATATAGCATCATACCTTTCAGGGTATGCGGTAGCTTTGTAATGAAATCCATGGTGATGTGCTCCCACTTCTATTCCGGTATATCCAAAGGTTGGATCTTCCCATACGGCTTTTGGTGCTCGGCCTTCACTTGTAAACAAGTAAGGCATTTACTCACATACTCCACCACATCACGCTTCATACCTGGCCACTAATAATCTTTCTTCATGTCTTGATACATCTTAGTGGCACTGGGATGAATGGGGTATCGAGTCTTGTGGGCTTCATCCAAAACTCTTCACCCGTAGACCCCCCAAAACGAGGAATCCATATCCTCCCGAATCGAGTTCTAACACCAAGTGTGTTCTCACCCAATTCAGAGTTAAGGTGATATTCCTCCAAGGCCTTATCCAAGAACTCCTTAACTTGCTTCATCACATCAGAGGTCATGATTATTTGGTAAGCTTTTACCCGAATCGCTCGGGCCTTTCTTTTCGACTAAGGCATCCGCCACCACGTTGGCTTTTCCCAGATGGTAATGGATCTTGCAATCATGATCTTTTATAAGCTCCAATCATCTCCTCTGCCTCATGTTCAAATCCTTCTACTCAAAGAATTAATTCAAGCTCTTGTGGTAAGTGAATATGGTGCACTTCATCCCGTAAAGATAATGCCTCCAAATCTTTAACACAAAGACCACGGCTGCTAGCTCCAAGTCATGAGTAGGATAATTGACCTCATGAACCTTCAACTGTGGGGATGCATAGGCTATAAGCTTCCATCTTTGCATTAACACACACCCCAACCCCGAGTAGGAAGCATTAGAATAAACCACCAGATCTTTACTTCCATCGGAATGACAGAACAGGATCTTGAGTCAATCTCACCTTCAATTATTTGAACGCCTTTTCTTGAGCTTTACCCTATACAAACTTCACATCTTTCCGGGTCAAGTTAGTTAGTGGAGAAGCGATCTTGGAAAAGTCTTGGATGAATATTCTGTACTAGCTTGCCAAACCAAAGAAACTACGAATCTTGGATGGCGTCTTTGGAGACTTCCATTGCATCACTGCTTCCACCTTTGCTGGCTCCATCGTAATCCCCTCGGGACATACCACATGACCCAAGAATTGAACCTCGCGCAACCAGAACGTGCACTTAGAGAACTTAGTGTACAAATTCTCCTTTCTCAACGTCTCCAAAACATCACGAATGTGACCGGCATGCTCAATCTCGCTCTTCGAATAAATCAGGATATCATCAATAAACACAATCACTTATTTATCCAACATCCACCGACACACTCGATTCATCAGGTCCAAAAAGCAGTTGACACATTGGTCAAACCAAAAGACATAACAAGAAACTCGTAGTGACCATAACGCATGCGAAAAGCTAATTTAGGAATATCTTGCTCCTTCACCTTTAGCTGAGATCAAAGGTCTATCCTCGAGAACTAACTGGCACCTTGGAGTTGATCAAACAAATCGTCAATCCTTGGTAACGGGTACCAATTCTTTACTGTCAACTTATTCAGGTCACGGCAGTCTATACACATCCTCATACTACCATCCTTCTTCTTCACGAAAAAGACCTGAGCACCCAAGGAGAGATACTTGGTCTAATAAACCCCTTATCAAGCAGCTCTTACAACTACTCCATCAATTCTTTCATCTCAGTCAGAGCCAAACGATATGGTGCCTTGGCAACAGGTTCGGCACCCGGTATCAAGTCAATCTGGAACTCGATCTCACGCTCAGGTGGCACTCCTCGTAAGTCTTCTGGGAACACATCTGGAAAGTCACACACAACCGGTACATCAGACAGTTGTGGTGCTGGCGTATTCACATCCTTTACATAAGCCAGATAGGCGCTACATCCACGCCTCATGCACTTTCCCGCCACCGCCATTGAGATCACTTTTGGAATCTTCATGACCCGATCCCCATAAACCATCACCTTACTCCCGTTAGGCGCTGTCAGACGAATCATCTTCTTGCAACACATAATGTTCGCCTTGTAGTCCGCCAACCAATCCATCCCAAGAACCAAATTGAATCCACCTAAGGTCATCACGAACGGTCTAATCGGATACTTAGGACCTTCTAATTCCACATCACATCCTTCTATCACCTTAGAAATCCTAGTAGACTTACCTATGGCAATTTCTACATCAAAGGGCATATCAACACATCTACTACTAAGAGGCAGTTTGGCACACAAAGCGCAGAGATAAAGCTTTTACTGGCACCAGAATCAATAACACAGAAGCTAAAGTTTGGTTCACTAGAAATGTACCATACACAACATCAGGGCCGTCCTAGCCTCCTCCTGTGTCATAGTGAATGCCCTGGCACTCGCCCTCGGTCCTTTACTTCCCATTTTCTTCACCCTAGAACCCTCAGCCCTCGCTTCTTACAGTCTCTACTCATATGACCACTTTACCCATAGTTGAAACACCTCGTACCCCTTTAATCTCTAGCCACATGACTAGGCTTCCCGCACTTGAAACAACGTTTAACCCCCACCTACACTTGCCACTGTGCTCCTTCCCACATTTGCCATACTTCTTCGATCCGTACCTGGTGTGACTACACGACGATCATCCACCCTGCCTTCTTGTTACTCGTTGAGTCTTACCCCAACCAAACCTCTTCCCAATCCATTTTCGACCACTACCATCTTTCTTGCTACCCTCGTCGCCACCACCGTTCTCTCATCATACAACCCCCCCCCCCCCCCCCAAATCCACTGCCGACCTAAACGTGCGCCGTCGGGCAACGATCACGTGCCTGCAAATATCCGCTGGCAAACCCTGAATGTACCTCTTAATCTTCCACGACAAGGCGTCACCTGATCCGGCACTAGACGTGCCATCTTGTTGAACTTGGTAGTATACTGCTGATGTGTCATGGTTCCCGCCTCCAGCTGCAGGAACTCTCTCAACTTTATCCATTTCTCTATGAGGACAGAACTCCTCAACCACCAACTTCTTTAGTTCGGACCATCTCATCCTCCCAATAGCCTGACTAGCCTCAGCTTGGACAATATTGTCCCACCAGTATAAAGTTGAGTCCAGGAAAGAATGGGCAGCAAACTTTACTTTCTGATCCTCCCGGCACTGCTGATATTTAAAACAAGTTCCATTTCTCTCGCCCACCGGTGAGCAGCAGCAGTGCCGTTACCATCAAAAGTAGGGGGCTTGCATCGTTGGAACGCCCCATAGTTACAGCCTCGTGCCACCTCCAGCGTAGGCTCTTCATCTTCCTCTTCTTAATCAGAGACAACCGTTTTAGGCTCCGGTTGCTTTCGTCCTCCCAAAGACCGTTTCTCTCCTTTCTTTTCCCTTCCCGTACAACCTTTATCACTTTGGTCACCACAGATGGTAGGATCGTCTGCATGATTTGATGCACTTCCTCCACAACCGCCTCTTTCACTAAGGCTCTTAAGTTAGCACTTTCATCACCGCCCTCCGAATGAGGGGTCTCGGGTTCTTCATGAACCACCTCTTCAGCTCTAGGCCTTCCTCTCGTAACCAGCGGTTCAGCACCACGACCTCCTCCTCGTGAAGCTTTAGATGATCTACCACTGGCCATCCTCACACACACGCTGAAAGATTCAAATACCAACATGGTCATTCAAGGGAACCGCTCAGTTTATGTCAAGTATAGTAAGCCCCTAATTAGTGGCTAGTTGTGATTAGCCACTTACCTTACTCTTCATACCCCAAGCATTACATATCCTGACTACATCAGTATCTAAATCTACCAGCAACACATAACCACATAATCATGCGCACAATAACCGGTTAATCATTAAGAAAAATACCTGATGGCACACAGCTACTTAGACTGGCATCCCTCCCCTTTCTGTCCCATTTTCAGTTTAAGTTTAGGTTTATTTTGAAATTTTACTCATTTCACTTAAAATTTGGCTCTAATACCAACTTGTAAGGCCCCGTTGCCGAACGCATACACTGCTAAATCATTGCACAAAAAACATATACTTCACATTAAACATAAATAAAACATTGTAGCGGAAACATGGAAATAGCTTTTCATATCATTACAAATGCTTTTGCAAGTTAATACAAGCGTTTATTTCAAAACATCGTTCGTTCGCATTACAATTCAAAAACATTAACAAAAGAATGTTGTCCAAAATGCCAAGTAGCTGCCCTACGCCATCCTCAGCAATACTCACCTGCCAACTACAAAATGCATAAAAAGTCAGTGTCGCTGATTGAGTCCTAGTTTACATAAAACATACATTTACTTTCATTAAACCATTCATTACTTTAGCATGTGATCACACATCATACGTATACATATATAATATCATTATTAGCTTCATTAATCGTTCATTAACTTTCGTTCATTCATCGTACATCATTATCATCACATTCATTCATACTTCTTACATTCATTCGTACATTCATTTCTTTCGATGACATATACAGTACCCCGAACATTATGCATGAAGCTGGTAACTGGGCCTGAGGTCTTTCATACACCTTGAACATTATGCACGAAGCTGACTCCAGTACCTAGGGCAATTGCATTCACCACTTATCATTTCACTTTCATTCCGGATCAATGCCATATGCTATAACCTGAACATTGTGCACGAAGCTGGTAACTGGACCTGAGGTCTTTCAGACCTCGAACATTATGCATGAAGCTGACTCCAGTACCTAGGGCAAGCGGCAAGGATCCCATACATATGTCAATCACAAAGATTAAACCCCAGTGTGCATCCTTCTGGGGTAGCTAACCCACACACCATTGAGCTAACACCCTTCATTGGGTGTGCACCTCCATACCTTTGCTTGCAAGCCTTTCATACTTTCATTCGGTCATTAATGCATGCATTCTTTCGTTAAGTTCCTCTTTTCGTTATCTTCCAATTTATATTACATAATACTTTCATTTCATTCATTAACATTTAACTTAAAGCCAAGGGAAAATAATCATACATAATAAGGAACATAAACAGTCAACATCATCATACAGGGCATCATACATACATAACATACATCATACATACCATCATGCATAAGCATCAAACATTCATCATAACATGCCCATCACAACATCTATGGCCTCAAATGTCAACTTACATAAACCCCTGGGAACATCTCAACTCAAAGCCTACATTCATCTTTTCCCCAGAAAGTTAGAAAAAGTCTAAGTGTTCATCCGCATTTGCTATAGTTCATCTGCATTTGTCTTACTTCATCCGCATTTGTCTTACTTCATCCGCATTTGTCTTACTTCATCCGCATTTGTTCATCCGCATTGGCCTTACTCATTCGCATTTCCCATACTTAGTCAATGTTCATCTGCATTTCCCATTACTTAGTCAATGTTCATCCGCATTTCCCATTACTTAGGCAATTATCTGCATTTCCCATTACTTAGTCAATGTTCATCCGCATTTCCCATTACTTAGGCAATGTTCATCCCCATTTCCCATTACTTATCAACATTGGCTTACTTAGGGGTTAATGCTCATCCGCATTAACTGTCATCTGCATTGACTTTTCCATACTCATTCGCATTGACTTTCCAACACTTATCAGCATTGACTTTTCCTACTCATCCGCATTGACTTCCAACACTTATCCGCATTGACTTTCCATATTTGGGCAGATTCTAAAACTTAACATATGAGCCTTAACATCAGATTTCAGTTCCCAATCACCGTCCATCATGTTCTAAGCTTAAATCATACATTCTAAGCCTTAGTAACATCATCATACTTAATCAAGCATGAAGATAACCACATATCACATCATAATTTCAACATACACAAAATCAAACATACGGGTCCAAAACCTAGTTTAACAAAAACATACATTCATACATTTCCAGCCCCAAAATTTATTAAAACAGGTAAAAGAGGGGTCCTAGAACTCACCTTTGCAGCTCTTGAGTATGGCTTCTTCCAAACTCGTTTGCAATTGAGATCAACCGCCTAGAAACCCACTGAAAACATACCCAAACACATACAAACACATAAGCACGAACCCAAGGACATAACCGGTTAAGAACACCATAACAACATGAATTCTTACCTTGAATTCGCACTTTTCTTCTAGTTTCTCTTCAAAATCGAGAGTTCTCTGCTTCCAACCACTCTCTCTCTCTCTCTCTCTCTATCTAAAACCCGAAGATTAGTGATGTGTGTGATATATGGGCGGCCATACTACCTTTCTCACCAACTTTTAAACTTTTTTGTCCTTTTGACACTTTTAACCCCTAGACTTGGGTTTTAATTCCTTTTTCGTCTTTTTATTTACTTTATTCATTCTCTCTTTGTCTTTAAAATAACCAGGTGTTACACCTAGACTCATTACACTGGCCAAAGAGATCCATATGTAACAAGTGTAGGGGAGTAGTGATGGAGTTTCTTTCCTTAGGCTTGAGGATACCTTATGTTGCTTCCCTTTCAGGCATGCAACACAATGGTCATCACTTGCAAACTCTTTCTTTAGCATTCCAGTTACCAATCATTTTTAATTAGTTTATTCATATTCTTAAAGTTTACATGGCACATTCTTGTATGCCATAGGAAAGAATCATCACTATTGGCTTTAGACAGAAAAGCATGAAACTTCTCCAGAGGGAGATGTTTCTTGCAAATCCATCTTGTACATGTTCCCTTTCATGGGGCTCTAAACATAATATGCTCATGAGGAATGGCCACCTCGGGGTTGAGAACAATGCACTTATGCTCAGTAAAGAGCATGTTGTGACTCTGATCACAAAATTGGGATACACTCAGAAGTTTGTACCCAAGCTCCTTGACAAAGTTTACCTTTTCAATGTTGAGCTTACCATTTGTGACCTTGCCCCTTCCAGAAATGTAACCACCTTCATCTCCTCCAAAAACACTGACCCTCCATCATTCCTTTCAAAGTTCTGGAATAGTGACCTATTGCCGGTCATGTGCCTGAATAGCCACTGTCAATGATTCAGACATTTTTGTTTGTCTTGAGCTGTCTGTGCATAAAGAAAATGATTAGTTATATTTGAAAACCCAAGCCTTACTTGTCTTGGGCTCACTAAGAGAAACAAAAGGTAATGCAATAGTAATAGATCCTATTGTAGTGCTTTGAGGATCTTGAGCTATTGTTGATGGAAAATTTTCAATCACTTGGTCTTCCTTAGACTTCCACACCACCTTTGGAAGCTTGGACATGACCTTCAACACTTAGGAACCTTTTGACACTTCATAAGTTTTGATGACTAGACCTTTGGAAGATTCTACAAACACTGCAACAGACTTCAGTGCTTCGGAAGTATTCCTTCCTTCTCAGACCAAATTTTCTTTCGAATGCAATATTCCACTTGCCTTTTTCTTAGTTTTAGAGCTTCTGAAGGAAACATATTTTCCTTCTGAAGCTTGAATCTTCTTAGAACTCTTGGAAGTCTTTGTATAGTCAATCCTTAGCAAGATGAGCATTACTTTCACACATAACACACCCTATTTTCTTCTTCCTAGGAGCCTTCTGCTGGGAACAAGACTGACTTTGGTCACATCCCTTCTCCACCCTCATCTTTGTAGATTTTGAGACAGTCCTTTTGGGCTGAGGACTGTTCTTGGAGTTTGATGGTCCGGGTTGTGTAGTAGTGGTACACAACAGATCAGTCTTCTTCTTGGTACTAAGATGATTTAAACATGAACCAGAACTCTTAGCAGAAGAGTTGAGGTTGATGTCTTTAGTCTTTACCACTTCAAACCCTGCATAGATAAAAACTTGTTTATGCTTGGAGTCAAAAGTATCCTTGATCTTTTGAGCCTTTCTTGCTTTTCTTTTGCTCTTTCTGATTAAGTTCTTTCTCATTGACTTAGTCATCACAATCATCTTCTTCTCCTCAGAAGGGTAGTGGCCCTTCTTAGAATCCTCCTCTTCACTCTTCTTAGAGGAATTCTTCACTACCACTTCTTCATCCTCTTCACTCAAAGGATCTATGAGAGGAAGCTCATCTTCACAAGTTCCACCCCTAGGTGATCTTACAGACAAGATTGTGTGTGGAGGAGCTATCTCATTTGATCTCGGTCCCTGCTTGTCTTGATAGCACACTTTGTTGTGTAGGGATGAGGATATCATGCTCTTGAAGGTCTCTTCTTCAAGACACACTTATCTGACCTGGCTTTACTAATCGCAAGCTCAGCCTGGCAATGAGTCAGCTTAGTTATGAGATCCTTGATATGAGTCCTAAAGTTTGTATGCTCATGTTTTAGAACTGAAATAGTTTTTTCTATGTCCTCTATCTTTAGTTTATAATAATTTTCAGACTTTTTAAAACCAGCTTTTAAAATGTTTAAGGACTCATATTAGATCTTATTTGCAAGTTATAGGACGTGTATCTATTAACTTTAGCTATGCATTTAGGGGTACAGAGATGTTCCAATACCTTGGCTTCATCATGATCTACCATCAGTGCTTGGTTTGGAGAAGCATCTTCCACCTAAAGTTCCGGTCAAAGCTTCATTCTTCAACAGCAACTGCAGCTTGCTGCTTTGGCTTCTTATTTCGGGTGGCTTTATCAGTGTAGTTTGGTCTAGACTGTGCTTAGCCACCATTTGTTCTAGGTGCCTTACACTCCCTTGCAATGTGACCCATCAAGTTACAGTTGTAACACTTGACTTTGCCTTTGTCCAGCCCAAACTTTCCACTGGTTGCATTGCTGGGGAACTTCCTTTCGGTTCGCTTATAGAACTTCTTGGCTCTATGAGTGAGAAGATCCATCTAGTGGACTATCTCCATGTACTTCAGATCATCTAGATGGATACAGTCCAGGTCTTCAAGGGTGAAAATAAAGCTGCCACAACTATCATGAGAAGACACAAAGGCTTGAGAAGAACTTGTCTCTTGGAATGGGCTTCCTTGAGTGTAGTTCTCCCTTGGTGTCTCTGGGAAGGTGATGAAAGGACCCTTTGGTGAGTTTTTAGGTAGCATATGAGATAATGTTGGGGTTTTATGCTTTCCCTTTCAACCACATGAAGGGCTAAACCTATTTGATTGTTAGAGTTGCCAGATGAACCTTGCATGTTCATCTCCATCTGGTAGCCACTGAGAATCCCATATAACTCTGTCAGAGTGAGAGTTTTAAGGTTCTCAGTCCTCTTGATCACCACATAGTAGTCTGTCCATTGCCTAGGAAGTGAGGACATGAACTTCCTTACAATGTCTCTGTTCTCAAGAGAAACTCCTCCTTCCATAAGAGTATCCACAATCTCAACATATCTGAAGTATTGCTAAGTCATGGTTTCACCTGCTTTGAAGGTGAAGTTTTCAAACTACTGCTTCAGGAGATCCTTCTTGTTCTCCTTAGCTTCAGAGGAACCCTCATACATCAATTTCAGTGCATCCCACAGCTGCTTAGCTATTTTGCATTTCTTGAAACCTCTGTATACAGAGTTAGGAAGAGCAGTTTGAAGGGCTATCATGGCTTTTCTATCAATCTCTACTCTCTTCCTGTCTTTATCAGAGTAGTTTGCCATAGCCTTAGGGATCATACCACCACCAGTAGCAGAGGGGGTTCTTGGTATGTAAGGTCCATTCCCAACAGACTCCCACATTCTTGAGTCTAGAGACCTGATAAAACCTTCCATTCTCAGGCACCGGGTGTTAAAGTCATCAAGAGTGATCAGTGGGGACTTGTTCATGGTTCCAGTTTCCATATTAGTTTTGGAAATGACTGCCATTTGATAAGTTGATTATTTGTGTGTGAGGGATCTTAAGATGGTGAGATCTTATATTAAGAGCCTGGAATGCTCTGATACAAAATGCAAGACCGTTGATGGGCGGTCACTTACAACAATACAACACAAAGACGAGAGTAACTTAACTTAATCGAACAGTGAACCGGATTAACCACAAGTAAAGACACTAACAACACAAGTAATTAAGAGACAAAACACAAGAGCAAGATACACAAAGAGATGGTTTTCAAGGTTGCAGTATATTGTTTTCTTTATGTTCTATTACAAGTGTTACAAAGCATAATATAAAGTTACAAGAATATGAGATACTTATACTACATCCTATAGCCGGCCATACTATGAAAGCCAGCCGGATACAATTGACTAGAAACAAAACAAAATCAATTGTAGAGTCAAAAGGAATATTGCCTTTTGACTTTGTGACTATGACATGCATAGCTCACATGCTTATCTATTAAAAAACGATAAAGTACATGAAGTAGAGAGTTTACAGACTCATGACCTTAATGTACTATTACCAAAAGCATGGACCTTTTCACCAACTCATGTAAGTTGGTGTCTTTACAGAGTTGCAGTGAAAAAGGGTCTAGCTTTATGGAAAAGTAAATTAGATAAAGCATGTTGTTAAAAGTCTTCGGAAGAAATCTATCTTCAAGTGTTAAGCTTTGGAAGACTTTGTCTCTGAAGCTTTGGAAGACTTCATCTTTGGCTTTGGAAGATATTGGTCTTGGCTTCGAAAGATTTCACACTTAAAATATTAATGTTGCTTGTGTGAAACTTCCAAAGCATTCTTCTTCAGTACTTGTGCAGCATGCATGCAGAAAGACTTTGGTTGCTTTAGCCTCTTCAAATAATCTCTACATAAACATAACAACAAAATTGTCTATGTAAATTGAAGTTTGAAGGAAATTGTAACCATAGTCAAGCAATTGGTTTTGCAACCAAAGGACTTGAGAGGAACAAGTTAAACTAGCTATGTACTCAGCCTCAGCTATTGATACAAATACATTATTTTGTTTCTTGCACTGCCATGATACTAGTCTTGGTCCCATGAATTGACATCCACTAGTTGTGGATTTTCTGTTGTTGTTACATCCACCATAGTCACTACGAATATGAGTAGATTTTGAAGTCACCATGTTTTGGATACTACAGACCAAGTCCTACTGCTTGGTGCTTCATACCATTTTCTTGCTGCTTGGTGAAGACCATACAAGGCTTTATCAAGCTTGTATACCCTATGTGGATAATTCGGATCTTCAAAACTAGGGGGTTGTGGCACATAAACTTCCTCATCAATTTTCCAATATAAGAATGCACACTTGACATACATTTGATACACAATGAACTTCTTATATGATGCATAAGCTAGGAACACTCTTATGGCTACAATTCTTGCAACTGGAGCAAAAACTTCATCATAGTCTATCCTTCTTCTTGTGTGTATCCTTGAGCAATCAACCTGGATTAATTGCTTACAATAATCCCTCTATCATCCAATTTGTTTTTGTAGAGCCATCTTGTTCCAATAGGATGTTCGCCTTCAGGTAAATCAAATAGAGACCACACTTTTTGCTTTCTAAATTATTGAAGCTCTTCTTGTATAGCATCAATCCAGCTATTCTCCTTTAAAGCAGCAGTGATGTTTGGAGGAACCATTTGTGAAAGAAAACAACTGAAAAGACAAATGTTGGCAGTACCATTTTGGCTTCTTGTAGTTCTCTTTGTAAGATCTCCAATGATGTTGTTGACTGGATGAGTCTTATTGATTCTTGTTGATGGAGTTGATTCAATTGGAATAGATGATTCTAGGTTAGTCATATCTATTGTTGCAGTCTGATCCAAACCAGGTTGAGAATTTAGGTAGTATTCAACATGTTCAATATGTGGTGTTGAATGATCTTAAGTAGCTTGACTATGAGCAACATCATGTGTGTCTTCTACAGGAGCTATAGGGGCTTGATGGGTGCTGATAGTATATATATTTTGATAAAGATTTATTGCATAGATTTAGTTTTAATTGGTTATTACAAATACTAAATCACACACACAAAAGGCAGTGTACTTGTCATGTGGTAATATAGTGTTGGTAAGAACCGAGTATCAATCCGTGGACACACCTAGCCTACTCAACAAACTTGATGTTTGACTATCAGATTTGGTTTTTGTTAAAGAAAATGATAATTTTCATTGGAAAGATTTTTAGGATTTAAAAATAAACAATAATAGAAAGGAAGTAAACTAAGATTTGAAGCGTTTGGATTTAAAAACAGGGAATAAAAGTTATCATCCTAATTAGATTCCACTTATGTAACCATGATGAATTGGTGGTGTGATTTAAAGATATGGATTAATGTAATTATGTTAATGTTTATAAAGATGAGTTGGCGTGATTTCTCGTCTATCCTACTACCGTAGTGACTTGATCCTGTCATGTTGAGTTTTACTGCTCAGATCAAAGCCCTAGTAATGTAGGTAAATCTTTTGTGACCTATTTGACATACGATTTCTGAAAACATAACTTAATGTCAGAAAGAGAGTTGATCAGGTTCCTTCCTAACATACCATTAATTTTAGAAAACCGTAACAATTACTGATGTTTTCGAACTAATAAAAGGGAACCCGCAAATGATCAGAAAATTAAAGTGATATGATTTCTAATAACCATTTCTTGTTCATTAGCCATGGATTTATTATGAAGACTGGTTTCACGAATGAAAGTTTATCATACGGTTTTTCAACTTTGTATGACAATCACAATCACAAACCATAAATTTATAACTTCCTGTTCAAATGTAGATACTACCCGTCAATAGTTTTCCCAAAACGACCATAACATTAACATAATATTTATCACACCATTAGTTCATCACAAATTACATAAGTTTCATCCGATTAGGATAATGAAAAGATTTTAGCTCATAATGCGCTTAAACATAACAACATATAACAAAGAGATACATATGTAATCATTAGTGAAATGGAACAATAAAACCGATAATCCACAATGGATGGTGTTTAGACGATTCCGAGCTTCTTCCAAGTGTTGTATGCACCTCTCAAGCTTCCAATTGACCTTGAAGTCTTGATTCCTGAGAGAGTTCTGTAGAGTAACTCTCTCACCAAAGCTTTTCAAAAATGGAGAACTTAGGCTTCTATTTATAGGCTTTCCGAAGTGTTTAAGCATGGCCCCATGCTAGTACAATGCTTACAAAAGTTGGTCGGCTCGTACATGCAGGTTGTGTCGGGCACGACCCTGTGCTAAGTGGGGCATGGCCCCATGTTCGAGGTGGGGCACGGCCCCGTGCTTAAAAGGCACGGCCACGTGTCTACTTTTAGGGAACATTACTTTTGTCCTTGTTAGATGTCCAAACACGGGGGTGTGTTAATTTAGCGCGAGGGTGTGTTTTTGGCAAAGCATAGGGGTGTGCTTAAAGAGGCGTGGCCCCATGCTTGGTCTCCAAAGCTTGGATTACTTCAATTTCTTGCTAAATATGCTTCTTTTGTCCATCTTGCCCTTTTAAACACCTGAAAACACAATTAAGACTTTTAAGTACATTCTTATCATTTTAAGGAAGATATTAAGGAATAATTGATGTGCTTTTGATAGGATTTTTATGTATAATTTGGAGCACATCAAACATCCCCACACTTGAACTTTGCTTGTCCTCAAGCAAAAATCACTTAAAATGACAAATCGACCAAAAACCAAATAAAACAAATTATAAACATGTCTTTCGAGAAATATGCAAGTAAACATTATTTTCATCCAAATATAAATATTCTAAGCATATGTAAAATGAAATCCTAGCAAGAAATAGGTTAGCAAAGATTATAATCATGCAAAAATCCACACTTCTCACAAGGTGCACTCACACTCGGCTCAATATATGGAGTCATAATCAAGGTTATATATGACTAATACACTCAATTGCCTAGTATGAATACGTGTGAAATCAATTGCTTGTTAAGGGATCAAATCTCCACCTTCTTAGATACTTACTTGCATAAATCATTAGGTCTTTGATGGGTTGTAATGTGGCTCGGTCTCGGGTATGGAATATTTGGAAGAAGTGGTTAATTGCTAAAGACGACGCTCTTGGCTTATTTTTCTAACATAAACTACAAGGAAAGCAATAAAGGTTCCCCATACAATACTTCAAGCTAGAAGGGATATACTAGCTTGAGGAATCATTTAAGGTCAGATTGTCAAGACCATATTTTGCTTTCAAGAATCGTACTTCATCTTTTGCCCGAAGATACACAAAACTTTCCTTTCTCAAGGATCGTTCGGCTCGAAGCCTAATAGCACCCAATTGGATTAGTTCTGTGTATTCGTATTGAGATTCAGTTTGATTCTTTTTCCATTTTCCATTATGAGACCAATTTCCACAATTCGGGCATCTTTCATATCTTTTTGCCCGTCTCTTTATAGCACTTTTTGAAATTCCACAAAATGGCAGAACTTGTTCCTTTTTTCGCCATTTCTTTCTTGCGTCAAATGTGAGATTGAAAATTTGTTCGCGGATTTCCGGGGGAAGTCCCGGTTTTGCGTGATGAAGGCAACAAACCAAATTGAAATCAAAAGAATGCATTCCAGTTCTTTAAGGTCTGCCGGTAAAAGACCAATTTTTTTATAAACCAAAAACGTGTCTTTAATGAAAACGGTTTTGTAGAAGGATTTTGGTTAAGTGACTTAGTGGCTCGGGTGATTGAAAGATAAAAATGTTTAAGCTCAACGGGGCTCACTATGGTTGATGTTCGGGTAAGGAAAATTAAAGATAATGGTTGGGGCTCGAATGGTTAAGGTTTCCTAGTGCCTAACTCATTTTTATGCAACAAATACTAATTAAGGTCTTGAAATGCATACCCAAAGCAAGTTCTAATTAAGGTCTTGAAATTTGGACCTTTTTAGTAAAGTCAAATGCATTACTCACATCCCCACACTTAAAATTCGCTTTGTCCTCAATGTGATTAACATAATCAAGATCGAGAAAGGGTAATGAAATAACTCCCCTAAAAATGATGAAATTTTCAGTTGTGTTTGGTTGGCCTCGCGTTGTCAGAATCCTCGGTATCACCTAAAATGTCACCAATTTATTAAAAGCGTTAAAGTCCTAAACACACAAAACAAAAACAAAACACATAAATTAAAAGATAGATTGGCACAAAACAATTGTCCGGGTCCGCGAAAATGATACGGTTTTCAAGGGCTTTGTGGGGGAATATCCCCCCACTCATGGTACATTTGGTGACATCGTTGCTGAGGTCATCGACTCGGGAATGCAGACTTTCGACTCGGTTGATGGTTTGTTGGGCATATTCAAATGATCGTCTTGCATGATCGCTGGTTGTTTGTATTGAATCTAAAGATCTAACATGGTCGGGAATTCCCTTGTACGTGAACTTGAAGATCCAACTCCGGCTCCTTCCGCTGTATTGGCATGTCGAGATCCATAATTATTTCTTCGGGGTCCGTCAGATCCCAGATTTGTCCCTTCTTATCATGAATCCTGGCTACCCATTTGGTAGGCTTGTCACCATGTACATACTTGTGCAAATGCTCAAGTCTAACAGTCCCGGCATCAATCCTTTAGTTCCCTTAGTGTTATAACCATACTCTCGTATAAGTTCAAAATCCACTTCCTCCAAACATAGGTGTTGGAGCACCTGCAATCACATTCTTGGCAAAAAGATTACAAAACAAATACCCAATATTACATGGCAACTATTAACCATACAATATAAAATGAACAAGTCCCTCAAGTTAACAACTCCCTCGCTTTGACCACGAGCTGTTATGGAATGACTAAGTAACCAATGAATGTATCGCACCAGTGGGTCTCGTATCTGACTGCTTTTGTTTTACTCGAGTTGAATCCTCCGGTTCCAATCCGCTCCCAAAATGCTTTCCTCATTGCACCACTTTCCGCGTCTTTACTTTCCTCGTCCGGGAAGGTATGGTATGCCGACATTCCAGATACTGCTTCCTCCTCCATTTCCTGTTCCGTGTAGATCCCGAGATAGACACCGAACAAGGCAATGGATGGTTTGTGCCAATGCCCAGCAAGTCTGAATGAAACTGCATTATTATCCCAAGGATCAAATTCTTTCATGCTAAATTTGAAAGATGCTAAAATTCAACAGTTAGTTCATAAACGGAAGGTCTATTTTATGAGAATAAACGCTTCCATTGGACACTCAATAATGTATTATATCTTTCTAGTTGTCTGACTGCCGCTAGTGTTTCTTCATCTGCTTGTAAGTGGGATCTTTCGACAGTCTTTGAAGTCTATCATGACACCATCTCACGCGGCTCCCTTCAAAACGTAAGTAGGGATGATTCATGATCCTGAAATTTCAAAAATATGTTAATCTATACAAAACCAATTTCTTGAGCAGTTTCATGATGTTAGTGAAAATCATGTGTTTTTCAAGACATAACATCATAATGATTCAACTCATGTTCAAAAATAGTTAAAAATTTATCATCCAAAGAAAAATTGTTGAACATGGGGGTGCGTTTTATGAAACGTGGGGGTGTGGTAAACATGGTAAGGCATGGAATCTTGACTCGAGCATGCGTGGTTATGTTTGTAAATCATTGATTAAACATGGGTTTAACATTTTCTTGCTTTAAAAATCAAAGATTGTACGTTTAACATTTTAATCATTTGTTAATAATTCAAGATACCCAAAAAATATATTTTATGTTTAATATCACTTGGGAATTCTTGAACATGATTAACAAATATTTCACCACGAATTATGAAGATAGTCTTGTAATGATAAAAGAAAACAAACTAATTAGCTAACTAAACAAACTAATAACTAACGAAACATACTAATTAACACTAATCTACTTACAAGAATAACATGAACAAGTAGGTTAAAAGCATTCATCATTCCATAAAACGTTTAAGAACAAGTCTTTACACATAATTGCTAGGATTTTGGTTGTTTAGAGACCTAATCACCTAACTACATGTAAATGACTTTCATAATCAAAGGAATTAGTATACTAACCTTTTGATCAAACACTCTTGAAAGAACTCTTGAAAAGATGAAAGAAAAATGGAAAACAAGATGAAAATGATAGCGGATACGACTTTGCAGGCAATTGAGGTCGGTATTTATCATGAAAAATTGAAGAGGAACAAGACAAAAGGCTGAAATATGTCAGCTTGTGTCATTTTTTGTCAAACACGGGGGCGTGCCTACTTGAGCACGGGGCCGTGTTCATGTGTTGTTGGTTGGTTTCAGTCTTTTGTTGTTCCGTTTTTCAGTTTCGCGCGTTATGTAATTTTCCCCGTTAAGTTTTATCACTTCCAAATCATCAGAAAAGATACGAAAATAGTCCTAGAGTTAAATAACACAAGCCAAAATGAAAATTACATTTCCTAAGGTCCTACGGTTACATGATACGTTAAAAGCCAAGAATCTGAAACAGCAAAACCAGACTCTTTAACGTGCAACAGCGCACTTAGCACATCATGAAATGCTTCTAAAAGAAACCTCCACACATTTCGTGTGGAAGGTTCGGGATGGGATAGTGAGAAGTGCGGTTGCTCAATTTCGCAAGCTGCCGGTTAATGGAAATGAGTTCCTCGCTCATCTGTTGAACTTTTTGGATAAGTTCAGCTAAGCGTCGGGATGTAGCGAGGTTCATTTCAGTCAGTTGCTTGATTAGTTCATGCAGCTTGAAGAAATATTCTTGAGTCGTTGGTTCTCGTGTTGCAGAACGCGGTTTCTTCACAGGATTCCAGTTGGAACTTCCGTGACTTGATTCTTTCATTTTTCACATGTTTTTAAACAGAGTGAGTGTGATGAAAGAATGGAACAAGTGTGGTATTTATATACAGGTCGTGGAAAGTGAACACGGGGGCGTGCTTGGCTAGGCACGACCCCGTGCTTATCGGAATTCGTCTTAAATTCGACTTGCAACGTTCCAGAGTTATCAGCGGAGATCGTGGAAAGAAATTTGTCAGAGACAGGGGGCGTGCTTGATGAGGCATGACCCCGTGCTTATGCTTGTGAGGTCCGAAAAATTGTTAAAAAGTAAGAAAAATTTATGTACAGGTGTCGCGTTTAAGTTTCGGGTCTTCGGCACGACCCTTCCCCACACTTAGTTTTTGTTGGGGCAGAGGTGTAATTCCTCCAAGGGAATCTTGGTTGGTCCATGGTTATACGGTTTCAAATGATGACCATTTACTTTGAAACTTAAACCTTCGTGGTTATAAATTTAAATGGCACCATTTAGAAACACGTTTTTGATTGTATAAGGTCCAGACCAACGTGATTTTAGTTTTCTGGGAAACAAACATAAACGAGAGTTATACAATAAGAAACATTCTCCTATATGAAATCGTTTTGTGTTCTTTAATCGAGCGTCGTGGAATTTCCTTGTCTTTTCTTTGTAAACCCTAGCGTTTTCGTACGCTTGTTCTCTCAATTCCTCCAATTCGTGGATTTGTAGGAATCGATTCTTTCTTTCAAGGTCTTGGTCCAGGTTTGTTGCTTTAAGTGCCCAAAAAGCCTTGTGCTCTAGTTCCATAGGTAGATGACACGACTTCCCATAAACTAGTTTAAACGGTGTTGTGCCGATGGGAGTCTTATAGGCTGTTCGAAAAGCCCATAATGCATCGTCTAACTTAATAGACCAGTCCTTGTGATTTCAACCTATAGTTTTCTCAAGGATTCGTTTGATGCCTCGGTTAGTGACTTCAGCTTGCCCTTTCGCTTGTGGATGGTAAGCAGTTGTAAAGCGATGGTGAACTCCATAATGCGCCATTGCTCGTTCGAGCTGATTGTTACAGAAATGAGTTCCTCGATCACTAATTAGAGCTTTGGGGGCACCAAAACGAGAAAATAGTTTTTTAAGGAATTTGACAACGTTTCTGGCATCATTAGTAGGCAGGGCTTGAGCTTCAGCCCATTTTGAAACACAATCAACTGCTACCAAGATGTAACGATTTCCAAATGACACCGGGAATGGCCCCATGAAATCAATACCCCATATATCAAATATCTCGCATACTTGAACTCGTTTCTGAGGTATCTCATCCCGTGTTGAGATATTGGTTGCTCTTTGACATGCATCACAGGTGCGTACCATGTTGTGAGCATCTTAAATATTGTGGGCTAGTAAAATCTAGAGTTAAATACTTTCTTAGCTGTTAAGGTTGCTCCATGGTGTCCTCTGGTGGGTCCTTCATGACAGTGCCTTAGAATTTGTTCTGCTTCTCTTCCATATAGGCATCTTCGAATGAGTTGGTCTGCACCGATTCTGAATAGATACGGGTCTTCCCAATAGTAATGTTTGATATCAGTAAAGAACTTCTTCTTTTGCTGATAAGTCATTCCTTTGAGAAGGATTCCGCTTGCTAAGTAATTTGCAAAATCGGCAAACCAAGGATGTTCATCGATTGAGGACTGAATGTGCATAAGGAATTCATGAGGAAAGTTGTTGTTTATTATGGGTTCCTCAGTTTGTGAAGGACTTGAATCCTTGAAACGCGAGAGATGATCAGCCGCTAGATTTTCTGCTCCTTTCTTATCACGAATTTTGATGTCAAATTCTTGAAGCGGAAGGATCCAACGAATCAATCTCGGCTTTACATCTTGTTTGTTGAACAAATAACGAAGGGCTGCATGATCGGTGTAAACAATTGTTTTTGAAAGGATGTGATACGTGCGAATTTGTCAAATGCAAAACTACCGCAAGAAGTTCTTTTTCGGTGGTGGTGTAGTTTTCTTGTGTGTCGTTTAGGGTTTTGCTCGCATAATGAATTGGGTGGAATTGCTTGTCTTTCCTTTGTCCTAATACGGCTCCTACAGCGAAATCGCTTGCGTCGCACATGAGTTCTAATGGTAGCGTCCAATCTGGGGAAACCATGATTGGAGTGGTTACCAGCCTCTCTTTAAGCATTTGAATGCACTAATGCATTATCAGAAAATACAATGGAGCATCTTCTCGAGAAGTTGAGTCATTGGTCTAGCGATTTTGAGAAATCTTTGATGAAACGACGGTAAAATCCTGCATGACCTAGGAAACTTCTGATATCTTTCATGGTTGTGGGATGTGGAAGTTTAGAAATAGTCGACTTTGGCTTGATCGACTTCAAGCCCTGCTCGAGAGATTTTGTGTCCTAACACTATTCCTTCCTTAACCATGAAGTGGCACTTTTCCCAGTTTAAAACAAGGTTAGAATCTTCACATCTAACCAGCATCTTTTCCAGATTTTCAAGACATTGCTCAAATGAGTTTCCAAAGATGGAGAAATCATCCATGAAAACTTCCATTGAGTGTTCAATCATGTCATGAAAATTGCTACCATGCATCTTTGAAATGTAGCAGGAGCATTACACAATCCAAAGGGCATTCGCCGATAAGCAAATGTGCCATATGGACAGGTGAATTCCTCTTCTCTTGATCTTCAGGAGCAATAGGGATTTGAAAATAACCTGAAAACCATCCAGGAAACAATAGAACATTTTCCAGATAATCGCTCAAGCATTTGGTCAATGAAAGGAAGAGGGAAGTGATCTTTCCTTGTGGCGTCATTGAGTTTGCCGTAGTCTATGCAAACTCTCCATCCGGTAACCGTACGAGTGGGAATAAGCTCATTCTTCTCGTTAGTTACAACAGTCATTCCTCCTTTCTTTGGAACAACTTGGACGGACTGACCCAAGGTGAATCAGAAATAGGGTAAATCAAACCGGCATCTAGCAGTTTGATTACTTCTTTCTTCACCACCTTTGCATGCTCGGGTTTAAACGTCTTTGAGGTTGAATGACGGATTTGAAGTTCTCCTCCATCAATATTTTATGAGTGCAAAAGGATGGATTGATTCCCTTGATGTCCATGATTTTCCATGCAATTGCTCGTTTGTGTGCCTTAAGCACATTGAGCAACTTGTTCTTCTCATCAATTGATAAGGCGGATGAGATTATGACAGGAAGTTGAGTTGTGTTTTCAAGAAAAGCGTATTCGAGATGAGATGGAAGTTCTTTGAGCTCTAAAACTGGAGGGTCTTCTATAGAAGGTTTGGCTTCCGGTTCTAGGTCTTGCTCAATGATCTCAAATGATATCTTGATGAAATGATGTTTCATCAACTTCCAGTTCTTGAATGATTCAGTTCTCACAAATGGGTTTGGTGATTTGGACTTCTATTAATTGAGTGTTGCAAGCTTCATTTTGAAGAGTTTTTTTCCAAATGACAACTTATGATCGAATCGCAAGTGTCAACATAATAGAGTGATTCATCATGATGTTGAGGGTGTTTCATGGATTGGCCTATATCGAAAGTTACTTCCTCCTCGTCTACTCTAAGCGTGAGTTTGCCTGTACAAACATCAATGAGGGGTCAAGCAGTCGCTAAGAAAGGTCGACCTAGGATAAGTGCAACCTTTTTGTCTTCATGCATGTCAAGGTCACAAAATCAACGGGAAATACAAATTTGTCAATTTTAACTAAGAGATTTTCAATGATGCCCCTCAGATATTTGACAGAATGGTCAGCTAACCAGATGCTCATACGGGTAGGTCTAGGTTCACCTACGTTTAATTTTTCAAAACCCGCATAAGGCATAAGGTTAATGCTTGCACCTAAATCAGCTAACGTGTTACTGACAGAAAGATTTCCTATTAGGCAAGGTATGGTGAAACTTCCTGGATTAGTCATCTTTTGAGGTAGTTTGTTTTCAAGAACTGCAGAGCATTCCTCATTCAAAGCTACATGTGATAATTCTTCCAGTTTCTTTTTGTTTGACAAGACACCTATTAGAAACTTAGCGTAGTTTGGCATTTGTGCTAAGGCCTCCACCAAGGGTAGATTGATGTGGAGTTGCTTGAAGAACCCAAAGATTTTACCATATTATGCCTCCATTTTTTGTTGTCTCAAACGACCTGGATATGGAGGTGGTGGAAGAAAAGGTGGTGGTGGAACGTATTTCTTGGCTGGTTCTTTAATAACAATAGGTTGCTTTTGCTTATCACTCGCATTACTTGGAGTTTCACTTTTCACCTCTTCAAGGATGGGTTGTAATGCGGGTGCATCACCTTGAGTGGTTTTGCCACTCCTAGTAGTGATGGCTTTGACTTGAGCATTAGGGTTTGTTACAGTGTTGCTGGGCAAAGCTTCTTGAGGTCTTTTAGATAGCTATTGTGCTATTTGACCTACTTGGTGCTCTATGGTTTGCAATGATGCTTTGTTGCTTTTCATGTCAGCTTCGTTTCTTTGGAACCTCTCCTTATTTCTTCGATCAGATTTCCGAATGTACTCATCTATGGCTTGTGTGGTTAACAACAACTGCTACAATAAGTCTTCCATTGATGATGCTCCACGGTCTTGGTTACTACTGCTTGGACCTTGGTATGGTGGTTTCTGTTGTTGGTAAGGTGGCCTTCGGTTGAATCTAGATGATTGTTGGTTATTACCAGATTTGAGTTGCTTCTCCAATTTGAGTTGTTGTTGTATGAGTTGTTTGGCCTCCTACGTAGTCAACATTTCAACCATCATAATGCCTTGTGGGCATTCGTTGGTCTTGTGTGAATTTTCACATGTGTTGCATCGTGTTGGAGTTTTCCTTAGCTCGCTTTGCAATTGTTCGAATTTTTGGTTAGAGCTTCTAATTGGGTTGCAATTAGGGTTCAGAGTCTACTTGATGAATACCTTAGAACTAGGTTTGGTTCTTAAGGGATTGTAAGCAAAGCTCTTCTTAGCTGCTCTTTCTAAGGCTTGGTATGCTTCTGTTGGTGTGACACTTCCAATCTCCTCCCGCACTTTGGTCTACCGCTTGCTTGTGGGCTCCGCTGATTGCATCGTAAAAGGTTTGACACTGCAGCCACAGATCAATTTCGTGATGTGGGCATCTTCGAAAAAGACTTTTATATCTCTCCCCTGCTGCGTGTAATGATTCATCGTCGTCCTGGAGAAAACTTGTGATACTGCTTCTTAGTTTGGCAGTGCGATCGGGTGGAAAGTATTTCAAAAGGAATTGTTCAGCCATTTCCGCCCATGTGGTGATGGATCCAGGCAGAAGTGAATCAAGCCAATCGATGGCTCGGCCTCGAAGTGAAAATGGAAAAAGTCTTAGTCGAATGGCGTCGTCGGAACAATTATTGATTTTGAAGGTAGCACAGATACGAAGGAATCGTGATATGTGAGCATTAGGATCTTCGTCTTGTAACCCATGGAACTGAACAGAGTTTTCTACGAGTTGGATAATACTAAACTTAATCTCAAAATTGTTGGCCGCTATTGCTGGTTGGACAAAACTAGACTCATAACCATCTATTGACGGTGTGGCATAGTGTGTCATCTTCATTTCCTCGTCTTGGTTAGCCATCTCTTCTTCGGATGGTGTATCTTCCAAAATGTCTTCTTCAGGTGCTACTTGTTGTGATCTTTTGCACAATCTTTGATGGAAAAATCGTTCGGGTTCCGGAAGAGGCGGAATAAGTTCAGAACTAGACGAGTCGGACATACACTAACTTAAAGAAGCATAAACTAAGTAAGGCTTAAAATAAATAAGGAAAACGTAACTAAACTAACTAGGGCAAACTACCTAAAAATAAAAATGAAGTTTAAACAAAAATATATTAACAAGTTATATACAAGATAGTCAAAAGTTTAGTTTGTCTTTCAAACTGCTGTGTGTCCCCGACAACGGCGCCAAAAACTTGATGGGTGCGGATAGTATCTATATTTTGATAAAGATTTATTTCACACATTTAGTTTTAGTTGGTTATTAGTAATACTAAATAACACACACAAAAGGCAGTGTACCTGTCGTGTGGTAATATAGTGTTGGTAAGAACCATGAATCTATGGACACACCTAGCCTACTCAACAAACTTGATGTTTGACTATCAGATTTGGTTTTTGTTAAAGAAAATGATAATTTGCATTGGAAAGATTTTTTGGATTTAAAAATAAACAATAATAGAAGGAAGTAAACTAAGATTTGAAGCGTTTGGATTTAAAACCAGGGAATAAAAGTTATCATCCTAATTAGATTCCACTTATGTAACCGTGATGAATTGGTGGTGTGATTAAAGATATGGATTAATGTAATTATGTTGATGTTTATAAGATGAGCTGGCATGATTTCTCGTCTATCCTGCTGCCGTAGTGACTTGATCCTGTCAGGCTGAGTTTTACTGCTCAGATCAAAGCCCTAGTAATGTAGGTAATCTTTTGTGACCTATTTGACATACGATTTCTAAAAACATAACTTAAAATGTCAAAAAGAGAGTTGATCAGGTTCCTTCATAACATACCATTAATTCTAGAAAACCGTAATAATTACTGAAGTTTCCGAACTAATAAAAGGGAACCCGCAAATGATCAGAAAGTTAAAGTGATATGATTTCTAATAACCATTCTAGTTCATTTGCCATGGATTTATTATAAAGACCGGTTTCACGAATGAAAGTTAATCATACGGTTTTTCAACTTTGTATACGATCACAATCACAAACCATAAATTTATAACTTCCCGTTCAAATGTAGATGCTACACATCAATAGTTTTCCCAAAACGACCATAACATTAACATAATATTTTTCACAACATTGGTTCATCACAAATTACATAAGTTTCATCTGATTAGGATGATAAAAAGAGTTTAGCTCATAATGAGCTTAAACATAACAACATATAACAAAGAAGATAGATATGTAATCATCGGTGAACTGGAACAATCAAACCGATAATCCACAATGGATGGCGTTTAGACGATTCTGAGCTTCTTCCAAGTGTTGTATGCACCTCTCGAGCCTCCAAATGACCTTGAAGTCTTGATTCCCAAGAGAGTTCTGCAGAGTAACTCTCCCACCAAAGCTTTTCAAAAATGGAGAACTTAAGCTTCTGTTTATAGGCTTTCGGAGTGTTTAAGCATGGCCCCGTGCCTAAAAGGCACGGCCCCGTGCTAGTACAATGCTTACGAATGTTGGTCGGCTCGTACATGCAGGTTGTGTCGGGCAGGGCCCCGTACTAAATGGGGCATGTCCCCGTGTTGGAGGTGGGGCACGACCCCGTGCCTAAAAGGCACGACCCCGTGTCTACTTTTAGGGAACAATACTTTTGTCCTTGTCAGATGTCGAAACACGAGGGCGTGTTAATTTAGCACGGGGGTGTGTTTCTGGCAAAGCATGGGGGCGTGCTTAAAGAGGCATGACCCCATGCTTGGACTCCAAAGCTCGGATTACTTCAATTTTTGCTAAATATGCTTCTTTTGTCCATCTTGCCCTTTTAAACACCTGAAAACACAATTTAAGACTTTTAAGTACATTTTCATTATTTTAAGGAAGATATTAAGGAATAATTGATATGCTTTTGATAGGATTTTTTGTATAATTTGGAGCACATCAGGGATTCTCCAGAATCAGTTTACTCTTCCCTAGGAATTACAGGAACTTCTCCGGAATCATTTAGCTTTTCCGTAGGAGTTACAGGAACTTCTCCGGATGGTAAGTGAGAACTTGAGATATTTCCAATGTCTGTTGTATTCAGTTGAGAGCATGGACCTATTGCAAGGACAACATTCACATCTCTGGATGCATAGTGTTCATCTCCACATGTAGTGTCAGCAGTAGCTGTTGAAGTGTTTCCACCTGAGGATGTGTGTATCCTTGGAGGATCAGCAGATAATTTTACTTCATTCATATGAGGTAGAAAAAACGGATAACATACTTCATCAGATCCTGCAATGTTCAAATAATCATAGTTAAATGATTTAGTTAGAGCATCTATGTCAAATAACCATGATAACCTTTAACTGATTTAGTGAATATAGATTCATCAAAGATACATTAAGAGTTCTAGCATTCTTGACAATTAAGGTTCTATTTTGAACATTGCATCCAATATTCACCGCCTCAGCCAAAAGGTGAAAAGCAATTGGGAATCAGCTAGCATTGTTCTGGTTGCTTCAATATGAGTTCCATTTTTTCTTTCAGCAACTCCATTCTGTTATGGAGTTCTTGGTGCACTTAATTGCCTTGCAATACCTTTTCTCCTGTAAAAGAAGTCCAGTTCAAAATTGACAAATTTAGTACCATTGTCACTCCTAAAAATTTTGACTTTTGCATCAAGTTGATTCTCAATCTTGATCACAAGTCCATTAATGTTTCTGATGTTTCACTTTTTTGTTTTAAGAAAAAGACCCATGTAAATCTTGTGAAATCATCAACTATCACCAAACAATATTTCCTTTTTCCAATGCTCATCACATTGATAGGACCAAACAGATCCATGTGAAGCAATTTGAGTGATGTAGTATTAGTATTGATAATTTAGGATTTATGAGACACTCTATGTTGTTTTCCTTTGTAACAAGAAGAACAATGAGTTGAGCAATAAAACTCTTTTATTGGCAGACCAATGACTAAGTCATTTTTCACCAATTTGTTTATGTTCTTCATGTTAGAATGGACAAGCCTTCTGTTGTAAGGCCCCGTTCTCGGGACGCCTACAGCTGGGTTCTCATCGCACACAAAACGTATAATTACATTTGTATTTCTTAAATCGCAGCGGAAAACTAAAACAAACTTTCATTTCCATGTAAATGCTTTTGCAAACTAATACAACATTCATTACAAAAATAGTTTGTTCGCATTACAGTGCAAAAACATTAATCAAAGAATGCCATCCCAAAAGAGCTGAGTAGTCGCCCGTGCCATCCTCAGCAATCATTACCTACCAACTGGAAACACATCAAAGTCAGCGTTGCTGAGTAAGTTCTAGTTTTATAAATAAAACATACTTTACTTACATATAAAACCGTTCGTTACTTTTACATGATCGCACATTGTACGTACACATAGATAATATCATTATTATCTTCTTCATTCGTTCATTCGTTCTTTCATTACCTTACTTGCGCATCGGACATCATCCATACCAATACCATGTGCTACACCCCGGTAGTCGTAGCTACCGGGCCGAAGTCAACAATGAACAGCTAAACGTATGCCACGGTACTAGGAGTAACCATCAGTCTTAGCTACTGGGCCGAAGTCAACGAATGAACAGCTAAACGTATGCCACAGTACTAGGGGTGAGCGGTAGAGGTTCTACATTCAGGGTCAATCACCAAGAAGGACCCGGTATCCGATGTGTGCAAGACGTTTCATTCGTTCATTAATACATGCATTCATTCATCATGTTCCTCTTTCTTTATCTTTCACTTTACGTTACATAATACTTCGTTCATTCATCATAACAGGTAAAGCCATAGGAAAGATATTAAACATCATACTAAGGAACATTAACATGCATCAACATCACATCATACAGGACGACATCATACATACACAACATGCAACATCATCACCCTCATCATGCCCAACATGCTTTCTAAGACCTCGATCGTCATCTTAAAACTCTTATGGGAACCTTTACATCAAAACTTACATCTGCACTTTCCCCCGAAAGTCAGAAGTCAATCTACACCTTCCTCGGGTTCAACAGCCCTATTCGGGCATATGGACACCCTTCAGTCGCATTGCCTCCAAACTCATCTAAACCCATTTTAAGCCTAAATCGACCATCCTAAACCTTAGGGATGCATACCATAACATTATTCAAGCACAACCAAGCAAGAAATCAAGCCCCAAACGGGTCCTACACATACATACACGCATACATACGGGTTTTCACCCAAAAACGCGAAAAAGGGTTTTCAGATGCGTTTCAGCCCCAAAATCATTCAAAAACATGTAAAAGAGGGGTCCTAGAACTCACCTAAACGAGCACAACGACAAGAGCTTCGATTCGGCTTGCTTCGCGACAATTTTGGCCACCCGAACCGACCCGAACCGGCACTTTTCCTCTTTTTCTCTTCTTCTTTCTCTCTTCTTCTCTTTATAAGCTAAAATGTGTGTGTGGGGAGAGTGGGCTGCCCTCTCCCTACATATATCACCACATTTCTCAACTTTTCTTCGTTGGCGAGTTTGGTCCCTCGACTTTTGGACTTTATTTTCTTTTCTTTCTTCACTGGCTTCAAAATAATAAATATTCGGGTGTTACATCTGTGCCAAAATTGAGATTCATCTTCTGATGACTTAGATAGAAGGCATGTTTCATGTTGTGAGTGAGGTATTGTTCATATCCAAAACATAAGTGTTTCCTTTTCTTGATGCTTTAGAAGTACCCAATCTTTAAGAACAAAAAACCCGACTTAAGAATGTAACAGTTAGTGTTATCAAACAATGTGGTATAGTTTTGATCACAAATTTGAGACACACTCAGTAAATTAAACTGTAACTTTTCAGAATAATTTACTTTCTCAAACTTGAGCACACCATTTGTTACCATTCCTTCACTAATAATTTTACCTCCCTTTTTATCCCAACAAAATGCCACATAAGAAGCATTTTATGTTTGAAGTCATGGAGAAGTGAACAGTTTGCCGTCATATGCCTGGAACAACAACAGTCAACATACCACTTGTTATCAGCTCTCTAATATTGTTCCTATATTCAGAAATAAATTAGTTAGAATTGACAACCCAAGTCTTAATGATCTTGGGTTTGCCAGCAATGTCAAAAATAATTACTCCTTCATGAATAAGTCTAGAAGTTTCAGTTTTAGTTTTGCTTGATTCATTCTGAATTGTTTCAGATGAGGATGATTCTGTTGAAGGGGATGTTGATAAGCTAGGTTCTTGTTTCCTAAATTCTTCTTGATCCAACTTATGTTTCTTCATTTGAGGCTTTGGTTTTGACAATGAATATTTATGATTAAATGTCTCACTATCTTTTGTTTTTGAATGATGTATATGAATTCCTTTTTGAAAATTTTCAAAGAATACATCATCAGCCTTTGTTTCCTTTTCAGTCAAATCCATCCTTTTATGAGGTGTTATTGATTGCTTGAAAATTGATCTTTTCTTTGAAGGATGAACACTAGAGGATGTCTTTTCCTTTGATTTTGGCTTTGGTTTTTGTTTAGACTTCTTAAGTTTTGAATCATTTTCACAATCAGATTGAGTGTCTGATTCAGATTTATCGAATTGTTTCTTCTCTGTGCCTTTTTTCTTGTTCTTTTTGCTGAAATAATATTACTGAGTGGAATGGTTATTTTTGTTGCAGATAGCACAATGTTTGTTGAAGTAGCACTCAGAAGTCATGTGATTATTCATATTGAAAATAGAACAATAACTACTAAAGTAATAATCTTCAGTCTTATGGTTTTTCATGTGTACACCAGGTTATTTTTTTAAGTTTGTAAAGAAAGAATAAAGTGAAGAAAAAGAAAGAAAAGCTATTTAACGCAAGTTGAAGGGTTAAAAGTGTCAAAAGGATAAAATATTTAAAAAAGTGGGTGTAAAAGGTGATGGCCGCCCATGTTGTCCGCCTACACTCACATCATTCGGATTTTAGGGAGAAAGAAAGAAAAGGCATGAAACTCTAGGGTTTTTGAAAAACAAGTGTAGAAGTTTGAATTCAAGGTAAGAATTCGTGTGTTTATGGTGTTCTTAACTTGCTTTATCCTCGGTTGTATGCTTATGTATGTTGTATGTGTTCGGGTGTGTGTTTTGGTGGGTTTCTAGGCGGTTGAACTCTGTTGCAAACGGGTTTTTGAAGAAGTTATAATCAAAGGCTGCAAAGTTGAGTTCTAAAATCCCCTTTTTACTGGTTTTTAACTGTTTTGGGGCTGGAAATGCATGTATAAACTTTTTATAAAAATTGGGTTTCATACTCGTATGTATTTATGTGTGTGATTTCAGGTGGGGTTTGATTTTGGGCTATGTATATGTTTGAATGATGTTATGGTTGTGTTTCTAAGGCATAGAATGTATGATTTTTGCTTAGAACATGATATGTGATGTTTTAGGACTGAATTATGATGTTTAAGTGTGATATAGTTTGCTCATGCCCCTAAACAGTAGCTCATGCGCCCAATCGTAAATAACTGCCTAAGTGTCCCATGCACCCAAAACCTCATTCGCCCAAATAGTACTCATGCGCCTAGAAATAGGTTGAAATTGACTAAGTGTTCATACGCCTAGATAGCTCACGCGCCTAGGCACTCATGCGCCCACATAGTGCTCATGCCCCTAGAATTGCCCAGAATAGACTAAGTGTCGCTCATGCGCCTCAATAGTGCTGATGCGCTTGGAAGTTGCCCATGCGCCTAAGTGTTCCTCGTGCATCTGAAAGGTCATACGCCTGCATAGTGCTCATGCGCCTGCATAGTGTTCATGCGCCTAAAGACTTAGAATATTTTTTGACTTTTTGTGGAAAAGTATAATGTAGGCTTTGACTTGGGAGGTTCCCGGGGGCTATGCAAGTTTAATTTTGAAGTCATAGATGATGTATGATGATGTGATGGGCGATGCATGATGATGTATGATTGATGCTTATGCATGATGGTATGTATGGTGTATGTTATGCATGTATGATGTGCCTTGTATGGTGATGTTGTATGTTCATGTTGATGTTCCTTGTTATATGATTATTTTCCATGGCTTTACGTTGAATGTTAATGAATGAAACGAAAAGTATTATGTACGTAAAGTGGAAGATAATGAAAAGAGGAACATAATGAAAGAATGCATGCATTAATGAATGAAAGTATGAAAGGCTTGCAAGCAAATGTAAGGAGGTTCACACCTAATGAAAAGTGTTAGCTCAACCGTGTGCAGGTTAGCTACCCTAGAAGGATGCACACTGGGGATTGATCCGCATGATTAAGAAAATAAGGAGGTTCACACCCAATGAAGGGTGTTAGCTTAACCTTGTGCGGGTTAGCTACCTGGAAGGATGCCCACTGGGGCTTGATCCTCGTGATTAAGAAAATGTATGGAGGTTCACACCCAATGAAGGGTGTTAGCTCAACTGTGTGCGGGTTAATTACCTCAGAAGGATACACACTAGGGTTCAATCCTTGTGATTGACCATATGTATGGGACCCTTGCCGCGTACCCTAGGTGCTGGAGTCAGCTTCGTGCATAATGTTTGGGGTCTATGAAAGACCTCAGGCCCAGTACGTGCTTTATGCATGACGGTGGGGTGAAGCACATGGAATTGGTCCGAATGAAAGTAAAGGTGTAATGATGAATGTACGGATTGAATGAACGAAAAATGAAGATAATAATGCTATTATCTATGTGTACGTACGATGCGTGATCATGTATGTAAGTATAGTATGATTTGAAAGAAAGTAAAGAACGGTTTTAACAAAAGTAAAGTATGTTTTATTTTAAAACTAGAACTCACTCAACAATGCTGACTTTTATGTGTTTCGAGTGTTGAACCCTGAAAGGATGATACATGCCAAGTCAATGGGTGAATTGATGATTGTTCAGCTGGAATCCCACAAGTCCAAGATGCAATGCGGATGAAGATCTGCAAGAAAAATAACAGTGTTATCTTCGCATTAGTAAATGCGGAAGACAAAAATCTTATGCGGACAAGTGTTTACTCTTCCGCATTAACTAATGCGGAAGACACAATACTTATGCTGAAAAACAAGTTACTCTTCCGCATTAACTAATGCGGAAGAACAAAAGAAGATGCAGACAAGACTTTGATCATCCGCATTGACAAATGCGGATGATCAACCAAATGCGCACAAGTATTTGTTCATCCGCATTAACCAATGCGGATGACCAACTTACTAATGCTGATGATCAAGTGGAAATGCTGATCAAGATTATCTCATCCGCATTTGTCAATGCGGATGAACAAGTAGAGATGTGGATGAAGACTTAGACTAGTTTATGATGTAATAGGTCAGGGGTAGTTTAGTCATTTTGTAAAGACATCTTGTCTTGTCTATAATAGAATAGTTAACCTCGTACTAAGGTGATGGCTGATAGATAGAGAACTTTTGTTGTAATTATTCTCTGTAACTTATCAACTATCATATATCAATACAAACAGCATTTATGAGTAATTTTCTTGCTTGAATGTTCTTTGATTGTTTGTTTCCGCCACTCAATCATTGACTTGATTATCATATTCGATTCTCAGTAAGAATATCACTCTTACTCAAACCCAGTCAATTGGTATCAGAGCCTTGGCTCTCGATTCTCTTTTATATCTATGCATAGACTGAATAGAACTCGATTGATCTGATAATCAAGTTGCTAGTATTTGATATTATCATCTCTACTTAGCAAACCACAAAAATACTCCTGTCAAACAGCAAGAACACTCATTCTAACCTCAATAGAACTGCTCGAACAAGTCGGACTATTAAAACTTAATCAATCTTAAAATCAACTAAATATATGTTTACACAAATCAACATGGATTCTAACAATTACTCTGAATTAGGTCATATACCTAAACCTCCCATGCTAAAACACAAATCTGAGTTTAAACAATGGAGAATACGGTTTAGAAATTATATCACAGGTGTAGATCCTGACATTTGGATCTCAATGTGTAAGGGTTCACATATTCCTGTTACTCTATCAACAGCTCAAGCTGCACTGTACAAGACTGCTAAAATACCAATTGAAGACTTAACTCTGGATGAAGATGACTATAAAAATCAAAATTGATCTTAAAGTATACTCTATTTTGACTCAAGCACTCAAAATGGATGTGCTGAAAGGATTGGAAAAATATGGAACTGCTAAAGCTGTTTGGGATGCTCTCAAAATAATGTGTAAAGGTAGTAGTGAAGTTGCTGAAATTAACAAAGACAAGCTGGTCAATCAGTATGGAACTGCACAGATTTGTATAGTTGGTCAATGACTTGGAAATTATGAGTGTTTCATACAACATTAAAGAACTCAACAAGAAAATGCTTCACAGTCTGCCCGAAAGCGGGAAGCAAAATGTCACAATGTTGAAAAATACTCTTGATCTTGAGAGTACCACTCTAGACATTATGATAGCCAAGATTGAAGCCTTGGAACTTGATGAACAAAGCAGAAATCTGAGTGGGCCAAGAGTGATTGAAGCCTACAAATTCCCTTCAGAATCACATTCTGTTGAAAATGCTTTCATCATAGAGGAAGATGACTTCATCTCATCAAGAGATCAAATGAACAATACTGGGTTCATTACATCTCCATCATTCAATCACCATTCAACTTCAGCACAAGCACCAAAAGTCTCCACTGCACCTCCATCTCTCCAGAAGACTTAAAATCAGAAGACCAAAAGGCAACTTACAATGCCTTTGTTGCAAGTTTTGAAGCATATCTTGGGGAAGACTCACTTCTGCACATCTAATACAGGAAAATTTAGAAGAATTAGATCCTGATGATGTTGAGGAGATGGATCTACAGTGGCAAATGGCAATGACTGCCATGAGAGCAAAGAAATTCTTTAGAAAAGGAAGAAAGTTGAGCCTGAATGAGAACACAAAGCTTGGATATGACAAATCAAGGTAAAATGCTTCAACTATGGCATGACTGGCCATTCTCAAGAGAGTGCAATGCTCCTAAAGAAACAACCATTCAAGGAACTCTCCGGGTCAATCATCCTCACAGCCCAATTCATGCTATCACTCAAACAATCAACAATAGTAGTACCATCATTCTCATCATCAACAAAGATACCAAAATCAACCACAACTGACAAATCAAGCCCATGCAAGCAGTCAGCCTTCTGCCAGTGCACTTGTGATCAAACAAGATGGGATATGTGACTGGAGTGTGTATGCTGAGGAAGTCAAGCCTCAATTCCAGAATCATGCTCTCATGGCTCATATCAATGATGGACCATCTGCAATACCTACTGAGGTAAAAACTAACCTTTGTAGTGAGAAATGCATAAATGAATTACAAAAGTATAGAGAACACAATCATAAACTGGCAGATAAATAAAGAAGAAAAGGTGAAGTCAGAAATGATGAAGAGAGAACTAAAAAGTTTTGAAATCAAAATCAAATCTCTCATTTCTGACATAGAAAAATTGCATGGTGAGAAATACAATCTTGCAGCTGAAAATGAGCTACTTAGTGAAAATTTAGCTCAACCTAAAGCTCAACAAGCTATGATGAAGTGAAACTTGAAAAGTTTCAAATGTCTTCAGTCAAGCTGCAAGAAATGCTGGATTCACAAAAGGATCCAAAGGACATGTCAGGATTGGGTACAATTCATCTCCTCCACTATACAATGACAATTACACTATCATGCCTGACTCTGTATCACTCTCTGAATCAATTGAACCTAAAATTGTGGAACCTAAATCAGTAGTGAAACAAGTGACAATCCTCAAAACAACCTGATGTTTATTTTGAAACCAATGAGGACAAAATCAAGTTAGACACCCAATCAAAATCAAAGAGTGCTCTAACAAGACAGTGAATGTCGAAAAACCATCAAGCCCTAAAAGGAATTGTACCTTTTATAAAATTCATACCATCTGTTTTACAAGGGAAAAAGAGATATGTCAAAATAGTGAAACCCACTACCGAGAGTAGTTCTGATAATGAGATTGTATCTCCACAAAATTCAAGCAAATCAGAAAAGGTTTCACTAAAAAAGAAACTAATTGTAAAACTGAGTTCAACACATAAAACTTCATCAGACCCTCAGTCATCCAAATTAAGGCAGGGAGTTGGGTTTGATATGTGTAACAAAGAACATGTTGACCAGTTTGAGAAAGAGGTGAGAAGTAGGTTGAACAACAGAAACAACCCAGACAACTGAACAAGAGTAGTATTGTGAAACAATCTACAAAAAGGGCTGATTCTGATTCATCACCTACAGAAAAGAAAGTGACTCATCAAAAGAAAGTATCAGTTGACTCACTCAAAGAAAAATCTGATTCGAGAAACAAACAAATGTATTGTGATATTTGTGACATGTTCAATCACAAGACAGATAAATGCTTCTTCAACCGGTATTGTTCTATCTGTGATATGAACAATCACTCCACCAAAAATTGCTATTTCAACAAGCATTGTTCAATCTGTGACATGAACAATCATATTACATCTGATTGTTACTTCAATCAGAAGGGGTTGAGAATTCCACAACACAAGCCCATCTCAAAAACATCTACTGTGATGCATTCTGTCAAACCTCATCTTCATAATACTCAATCTAGGACTCCTAGATCAACAAATGACAGAAATAACTCGAAGGATTTAAGAAGGGTCAAAGAAATCATCTCACAATGAAACACAAACTTGACCTTCCTAAGCAAAAACTAACTTCTGATAATGAAACTCGGTTTAAATTTTTACAAAGAAATAGAGACCAACGGTTTCATTATTCATCTGAATCCTCAGTAGATGTAGATAAGATGACTCGACCAATTCATTACCAAAAATCTCCCAAATCACCTTCATCTAAATCACCATTCAGAGGGAAATACCAGGAGGTGACTATCATGAATAGGAACGGGAAACCCAAGACCATCATGTCTTGGGTTCCTTATTCTAATTAGTTCTTTTTGTTTGTAGGTTCATCCACACAAGTCTAATAGCCTATGGTATGTAGACAGTGGATGCTCCCGACACATGTTGGAGATCGTTCCCTCCTTCATGATTTCAAGTACATACAAGGAACTACTGTGGCATTCGGTGGAGATTCAGAAGGTGGCAAGATTCAGGAGAAGGATCTGTGACAAATGGGATGCTGAGCTTTGACAAGTGAATTACTGTGAACACTGAATTTCAATCTGCTAAGCGTATCTCAGATCTGCGACAAAAAATATTCCACTCACTTTACAGACACTCACTGCTACATTCTGAAACCTAGATTTCAGATTCATAAAGAATAAGTTGTCTTAAAGACTCCAAAGAAGAATAATACATATGTCTTAAACTTTGTGTCTGCATCACCTAAGGAAGAAACATGTCTTTCGTCTAAAGCATCATTTGATGAGTCACAGCTTTGGCATAGACTTTTGCGGCACAATAACTTTAAAAATATGAACAAGTTAGTCAAAGGAAACCATGTAATTGGTCTTCCTCAAAATGAATTTAAGTTTATTGATCAATGCTCAGTGTGCCTCAAAGGAAAACAACATAAATCGTCTCACAAAACCAAGCTGGTGAACACTAACAATACTCCATTGAAGTTACTTCACATGGATCTGTTTGGACCCACTCATGTAATGAGTATGGGAAAGAAACAATATTGTTTAGTGATCATTGATGACTTTTCTCGATTCACATCGGTGTTCTTCCTACTTCATAAAAACGAAGCATCCCAAATCATTCAAGAATTTATCACTAAAATTGAAATTCAACTTGATCTCAAAGTCAAAATAATAAGTAGTGATAATAGTACAGAGTTCAAAAATGAAAATATGAGTTCCTTTTGTGCAACAAAGGTATTGCCCATCAATTCAGTGCAGCTAGAACTCCTCAACAAAATAGGGTAGCTGAAAGGCGAAATAGAACACTAATTGAAGCAGCAAGAACTATGCTAGCCGATGCTAAACTGCCAATCACCTTGTGGGCAGAAGCAGTTAACACATCGTGCTTTGTGCAAAATCGAACTCTGATTGTTAAAGAAAGTAACATGACACCTTATGAACTGATATTTCATAGGAACCATTTATTGGATTCCTTAAATCATTTGGTTGTCCAGTCTCAATATTAAACACCCGTGATCATTTGGGAAAATTTTCATCTAAGTCTGATGAAGGATTTTTTGTAGGTTATTGTTTTGTCTCAAAGGCTTATAGAGTGTTCAATCCTAGACTGAACATTATTGATGAATCCACAAATGTTCAATTCAAGGAACATTAGTTTCCCAAATCTACAAATGGTCCTGATTGGTTATTTGATATTGACACTTTTACTAAATCATTTGACCTATTTCACTTGTCTGATGCAGGAAATATACATTCAGGTGATACTTCATCAACTGTAGAAAGAAGAGAAAATTATCCATTGATTCCACCTACATCTGATGGACATATGAATGAAGATGTTCCTCTTCAAGCTGATCCTATCAAACACTTGTCACAAAACCTTAGTGTTTCTTCTGAAGAAGGTCCCAGCCTGGTACAATCACACTCAGATGACTTGTCACATGAGATCAGAAGTCAAAAACAGGCTTCTCATCCAGAAGAAACTCAAGGTTCTTCAAATGATGCAAGCAACCTCAGTGCTGCTGAAGATGTAGCAGTTACTGAAACAGAAATTGACAATCTTCATAATTCATCAACGATACAAGATGATTGTGCCTCTGACCATAATGAACTGAATGTCTCCAATCTTGATGTAACTATTGCTGGTGACACCATTCCCACCACAAGAATCATCCAGTTGAAATCGTTATTGGTGATCTTAATAGAGGGTGACAAGAAGCAAGTCAAGTATTGCAAACATCTACTTGTTTTCATGCTTTCTATGTCAACAGTACCCAAAAACATCAAAGAGGCGCTTCAAGACAATAGTGGGATTGAAGCAATGTAAGAAGAATTGCTCCAATTCAAGAAACAAGAAGTATGGCAGCTGGTAGATCTTCCCGAAGGACAATACCCTATCGGTACCAGATGGCTGTACAGGAACAAGACTGATGATAGAGGGATAGTCATCAGAAATAAAGCAAGACTAATGTCATAGGGATACACTCATGAAGAATGAATTGACTACGACGAGGTGTTTGCTCCTGTTGCCAGACTAGAAGCAATCAGAATCTTTCTCGCATATTCAGCGTCCATGAAATTTACTGTTTATCAAATGGATGTAAAGTGTGCCTTCTTGTATGAAAAGATTGCTAAAGAAGTCTATGTAAGTCAACCACCTGGCTTTGAAGATCCAGATTTCCCTCATAGAGTGTACAAGCAAGACAAAGCTCTGTATGGTCTTCATCAAGCTCCAAGAAAGTGGTATGAGACTTTATCATCCTTTCTTCTTGAACATGGGTATGAAAGAGAAAGATTGATCGGACTCTCTTCAGAAGAGTAAGAGGAAAAGACATGTTGTTAGTCCAGATCTACGTGGATCACATTATATTTGGCTCGACAAACAAACAACTCTGCAAAGAATTTGAAGATCTTATGAATTCAAAGTTTCAAATGAGTGCTATGGGGGAACTCACATTCTTTCTGGGGGTGCAAGTCCAGCAAACAGCAGATGGAATCTTCATCAATGAATCAAAATATGTAGAAACCATGCTGAAGAAATTCCACTTTGCTGACTGTCAGTCAATCAAAACTCCTGTAGATACTAAAGTGAAGATTGGACCAGACCCTGAAGGCAAATCAGTGGATCAAACTCACTATCGATCAATGATAGGTTCACTTATGTATCTAACAGCCAGTAGACCTGAAATTATGTTTGGTGTTTGTGTGTGTGCTAGATATCAAGCTGATCCAAAAGAATCACATGTGAATGCAGTCAAGAGGATATTTAGATATCTGAAGGGCAAACTAGCTCTTAGATTATGGTATCCAAAGGAAGGAGAATTTAATCTCTATGCCCACACAGACAGTGATTATGGAGGATGCAACTTCAACAGAAAATCCACTTCTGGCGGTTGTCAATTTCTTGGTCCCAGACTAGTATCCTGGCAATGCAAGAAGCAGACAAATGTGTGTGTGTCCACACCGAAGCTGAGTATATTGCTGCTTCAGCATGTTGCTCTCAAGTTCTCTGGATTCAAAACCAGATGCTTGATTACGGTTTTAACTTTTTGCATACACCAATTTCTATTGACACACAACTGTTGTCTTTATAACTAAGAATCCAGTTCAACACTCAAAATCAAAACATATTGAAATTAGATATTATTTTTTGAGAGACTGTGTTGAAAAGGGTTTAATCAAATTAATTCAAGTACCAACAGAAAATCAATTAGCTGATTTGTTTACCAAGGCATTTTAACCTAGTAGGTTTGAATTTCTGGTTCTGTTAATTGGCATGATTAACCTTGAGTAGAAAAAATGAAAAACATCAAAAATATTTTAAAACATCAGAAAAACCACAAAAAGAAATCAAGTCTTATGAAGAAAAGAATCTAGGAAATGATATAATTACAGTCGTTATATCATTCACTGTGCTTAATTTCAAAATGTAAAAGACTGAAATGACTTACCAGATATGTTGGTAGGCTCAACTGGAAGAAAAGATACATGCAGTGATGAATTAAAGACATATTCAATTGTGAAACACTCATCACAAAGTACAGGTATGTATTGGCTTATCTGAATGCATGTGTGTGTAGTAACCTAAACACACCAGGTAAGATACTTTATGAATCTCTTTCACCACATCATGTTTCATTTTTGTTTTGTTGAGCACAGACCTGATGAAACTTACACATAGTGCAGATGTCATGATCCAAAAGATTCCCAATGTGGAACACATTCAGAATTGGATGAATCAACAAAGTAATACATTCCAAGTGAATGAACAAAAGAATCCTATCATGGATCACCTTCCAAAGTGAAGTGAAAAGAATCCCAATGAGGATCAACATGAAAAGGGATCAATTTAAAAGAATCCCAATGAGGATCAGTGAAAATGAGATTTCATGACTTAAGTAACCTGGTAAGAATAGTTGTGACAAAGTTCTACCACGCATTGTATAATGAGGGTTGATCATTTCATGCTTATGTGTGTGAGGTACACATTGAATAATAAATCAACCAAAACATGATAAAAGTCATTTGCATCAAAATATTAACCAGGTATGAGCTTAAGAGGACAAACATACCTTCACTCTTCAAGTTCATAATCATGTCCATTTAAACATAAAGGATGCACATGTGTAATGTAAGATTGATATGATCCCTACAAAGAGATTTTCTCTTCATTATTAATATTAATCAAAATAATATTCAAAACTTTTAAATCTTTAAAGTTTCTCTCCAAATGTGGATATAAACTTTAGGGGGAGTAATTAAAATTTTTTGACTAAGTTCAAATCTTTGTTTATTAACTTAATATTGAAAAACAAAACAAAAAGAATTTTAGTTGGTGTTGTTGCAATAAGTCATACCATTATATCTCAGCTTATGTAGATTCTTAGAATCATGATAAGCCCAAGATCTGTCAAAATTGGGAAACTTGTATTAGTTGTAACATACAAGTTAATCCAAGCAAAAATTGACAACTTCAACAGCCAACTTCATAAGAAAAATCAATCAAGGACACCTCTTCATAAGATGAATAATCAATTCAATCACATTAACTTTTGATTAAGTTCAAAAGGTAATGTAGGTAAGTGCATTAGTTAATGCGGGTGAAGGTAACCCATACATGTAACTAATGCAGGTAACAATAACTTTTGAAGTGCAACTAATGTGGATAATGATTTTACTCTACCGCATTAGTGTGTGAAGTGAATGTGAAGTTTACTCTACCGCATTTGTTACAGTTAACAAATGCGTATGAACAGGTCTCTATCGTATTTGATACAGTGAGTGTTGACTCGTCAACCGCATTTGTTGTTGTACAAATGGAATTTGTTCTATCGCATTTGTTACTGTACATATTTGGATATGGTAAAACAAGCCATTCAACCACATTTGTTACAATGTTCTTCCGCATTTACTACAAGTCAAATGCGGACAGCCAAAATTTTCAAGTTTAACTTCCGCATTTGCAACAGTACACAAATGCGGACAGCCAAATTTTCAAGTTTAACTTCCACATTGCAATAGTACACAAATGCGGACATCCAAAATTTCAAGTTTAAACTTCAACATTTACAACAGTACACAAATATGGATAGAATAAATATTAAGAAACAAAACTTCCGCACTAGCAACAGTAGAGTAATGCAGAGTCAAAAATTAAACCCTCCGCATTAGCTACAGTCACAAATGCAGATGACCAAAAGAAGTTAAATGCGGATTGTCCATGTCAAAAAGTTTGTCTTCCGCATTTGCTACAGCCAACAAATGCGGATGATCAAAATTAAACAAATTAACCTTCAGCATTTGCTACAGTGTTGACTGTATCTGCTTGTAAACTTAAAATTTTTTTCAAATTGTATTATTTGACTATTTAAAGGAATTTGAACAGGTCATTTAATATCTTTCAAATTTGAGAGAACATATAGTGAGACTAGCGCAAAACTACAGTACACCACTATCAATCATCATCATCATCACAAACATTCAAAGATTTTGTTGTGTTTCATCTTTAATCATTCTTGTCATCGATTCAGAACCACAGTCGTTTCGAAGATAAGGTATAACTTCAACAGATTTTGAAACCAAAACCGAAGTCTCGAACTGTTACCCGAAATGAACAATGAACTAGAAAATTATTGAAGAACACCAAAATCAAACTCATTAATGTGATGTAATACACATTTTCAATGTCAATAAACATGTAAATTGATAGGAAATCAACTGATATTGAAAACCATGATAACCATGTTTACTGAGAAAAACAGAGCAATGTGAAAAAGAAAATTGTGAAACAAATCAAAGTCACATTAACAAATCAAAGCAAAGTTAAAGTCAAAATTATTAACTAACACACATGTCTCTTATGCAGATTACATGGCAAACCTTACATGGAGCAAGCTCCATAACGTCAGCGGTTATCTAAACCCTAATGTGCCTGAAGCCGAAGGTCTTAGAGATATGATAAGATTCTTATCTACCACAAGGGTAGCATATGCCATGACAGTAAGACCCACAATCTATGAGAATCCTATCAGGTCATTCTGGGAATCAGCTGAAGTGGTTGAAGAGGATGGAGTGAAAACTCTAACTGGCAAGATCAACACTGAACTCACTCTGAAGATCACAGAAGAATCAGTTAGAAAATGTCTACAATTCAATGATAATGCAGATGATCCTCTTGAATTCGATGATGAGAGATAACTACATTTTTCTCTGAAATTGGTTATGAAGGGAGTTATGAAGCCAAACAGATAGTCAAAAGATTAGTGGATCTGCCTTGGAGATTCCTAATTCGTATGTTCCAACATTGTCTGTCTAAAAGGAAAATAGGATGAAATGACATTCTAGTCCTCACATCTTCTGCAATTTGTGCTCTCTGCACCAACAGATGGTTTAACATGTCTGCATATGTATTCAATGGCCTAATCTCCAACATTCAAGAAGGGTTGAGATACAAGTTCTAATGTACCCCAGATTCATTCAATGTGTAATCAATGAATCATTTCATGACATTGTTAATGAAGGACCTGTACTTAACATTCCTCATTATGATGCAAGATCCTATAAGTACATCAAGAAGAAGGACCCAAGGAACTTCTATAATGGTGCCCCTTCACCCCTTCTTCCTTGGATGCTTCAACAAATGCACCAAGCACGTCAAGCACAACCACCTCAATAACCAATAGCACAACCACCTCCACAACCAATAGCTCAACCAACTCCACAACCATCACCAATACCATCACCATTAACATCACCAATACCATCCCCAATACCATCACCAATGCCATCACCACAACAAATACCCCAACCTTCTACACAACCATCTCTTAAAACATTACCTCAACCATCATCACTTCCATCACCACAACAAACACCACCAATGACCACTCAACCTACACCTATATCACCACATCATCAATCTCCAATATCACCACACCAATCTCCTATTCCTCCTTACCAACCTTTACCATCATCACTTGATCACCCTGCTCAACCAGAAGGATCAACAAGTGCATCCAAATCATCTTCTGATGAGGAGGATAATCATGATCAAACCAAAGCTATGAAAGAACCTTCTAAGGCTGCTCCTTGAGAGAGCTTTGCTGAATCAAACATCAATAGGCCTGATGAGAAAGATGAATTAATAACTGAGTTGTTACTCAAAGTAGAAAGAATGGAAAGAACTTTAAACAAGAGAGCAGGAATCATCAATGATAGAATCTTGGAACTGGATGAAAAAGAAAGTGAATTGAAAGATCTCAAAGAAAAATATGCAGTTAAAAGAAAGAACAAGGCAAAGAGATAGAAAATTTAAAAGTTGCACTGAAACACTCAAGAGAAGAAGTGAGTGGACATATAGATACTCTTGAAATACAAACTATTGCAATGGAGGAACAAGAAAACATCATAGAAGAACAAGCTGATATCATCTCAAAACTAGAAAAGGAAATTAAGAGCAAGAACAAAAGAATATCCGAGCTTGAAATGATGATCAAAAGCACTGATGTTAAGGATGATGATGAGAAAGAAAAACAAGAAAAGGTTTATGATGAGGACAACAATTTAATAGATGAGAATGAAGAACAAGTAGATGATGAAGGTCAAACTGAGATCAAAGACCAGAGCTTAGACATGGTAGTGTATTGTGGAAACACTGGTTATTCAGACTCAAAAAAGGGTGAATTTGAAGAACTCTTTAGTGCTTTGGATAGTTTTGCTTCTGAAAAATTCAGCATTGATGATGATTTTTGGGAATTCATAACAATCAAAGAACTGAGGTAGAGCCTATTGTCTTTATTCCCAAATCACCAGTGCCATTGGAAAAGGAATTAACTCTGCAAATTGTCTCTGCCATATCATTAACTGAAGAACAAAAAGAAGAACTCAAAGAAAGATATGAACAAGAAAGGAAAGAAGAAACTGCAACTGAACAAAGTGAAATGAAGGATCAAGAGCCAAGTACACCTGAAAAGGTCCCTGAACTAGAAGATCAAACTGAAACCTCTAGCCCTCAACTTCAAACTTACACATGAAAGAGGAAGTATTTGGTTGAAAAAGCTAAAGGCAAGAGACCAATAACTGAAGAAGAACCATCAAAGAAACAAAAAGATGACCCAAAAAGTTTAGCAGCAATTGTTGAATTTTAGCAGCAATTGTTGAATTTTTGGATGAACATGAGCAGGCAGAAGCTCAGTTGAAAAAGTTGGCTAGAGCAATTGATTTAGAAGAAGGAGAAATTGCTGATGAATATGAAGTTAAAAAGGATGTTCTCATGGATAGTCCTATTATAGAAGAACAGTCAGTAGAAGACATGGTAACCAAAGCTCAAACTGATGACTTGATGATTAAAGCCATGTTTTTTATCACTCAAGGCTATGATCCTGATGAAGTGTTTGCAATGACTTATGAGAGAATGAAAGAGGAGGAAGAGAAAGTGAAATTGTTGCTTGATCCAACAATAGACACCAAATACGAGCAGACAATAACAAAGGACACTCCAAAACATAAAGACTCATCTTTGAAGAAATCCACAAGGTATGAAATTCCACTGCCAAAAAGGGGTCCCCTACAAAAGCTGTCATAAATGAAGAAATCAACCTCATCCCATGAATCATTATTTCCTGATCCTTATAACATGTCTGATAAGGAAATGAAAGAATATCTCTCAAGTCAGGGATTCACAAAAAGACAAATTGCCAACATGAAGACAAATTCTTTAAGGGCTGCAACACTTCAATTGATTAGTGAAAAGAAAGATAATCTCAAGAAACTGGAAGAAGAGTTGACAAGGACCAAACCCAGAAGCAGAATGTCAGCTGAAGACATGCTGTTGAACATAAAAGACCAAGAACAACTTGCCCCAGTGCTCCACAAATACCCTGAATGGTTTGCAGAACCATCTCAGTTGAAGCTGCAAGAAGGACTAACTACTGTTAAACTAATCAGAGGGGTGTCCACTCCCAAGGGGAAGATAGGTCAGAAGATAATAGCATGGAAGTATGATAGCACATGGAACGTGTTCATGGTGAAGATAATCTCAGGGCTAGTACAATTCTTTACAGAGTACTAAGCTCTAGTAAATGCCCTTGAGATTCATGATTTGAAGGAGCTAGCACAACTTGAACTGATCAATCATGCAGCTATGTTCAGGGGATATGAATTTGAGAATATATTTAAGATGTTCAGAAGGACAAACAACTTCAATTCATTAAAGACAATTTGCTTTAGAAAACATAAAACTTTTGTCTATCCTTGGATAAGAAGAAAAAGGTGGAAGCAGAAGAAATTGTATTCCCTGAGTTGAAGGTAAAGCCAACTGAGTCATTGAAGAGGAAAGTAGTGTTTGGTACTCATTCTTCCACTCCCATCTCAAATGTGTACTATGATGAGAAAACCTATGAGCTGGTGATAGAAAGGAAGTTGGGAGGAAAAGCGGGAGCTGACATCAGACTTTTCAGTGGATATGAAGTAAGATTACTTGATGAATCATACATCCACTACATTTATATGAGGCACTTCAGGGAATTAAACAACAAATTGGGTGAACAAGACATGCACTTCTTTCTGAAATGCATCAAGTTGTTGAAACTGGCCTATGATAGAATAAAGATTAAAAGAGACAAAAGAAAGAAGAAGAAAACACCACTGCAACTTGGAAACATTATTAAGCTTGAAGTGGATGTGGTAGGGAGTTTATTGATTCATAGAGATGGTCTTTCCACAATCTCCATATAGGAACCTATCTTTGTGAAAAGGTTACCAATGGAAGCCATCTATAACATGAGCAGAATGAAAATACATGTGCTAAGTAGAGACCGGATGTCAGAAGCAACTGATTTTGTAAACATGATCAAGGCCATTATGGATCCCACCAAAGCTGCATTCATACTACCTCCTGAAGACCCAGCTGAATCTTCACAACATCAATCACCTCCTAAACATTGAGGAAAACTAGGCTGTATAATCGTTAAAGGGAGTATTGTTGCACCCTAAAAGGATGATACATGCCAAGTCAATGGGTGAATTGATAATTGTTCAGCTGGAATCCCACAAGTCCATGATGCAATGCGGATGATGATCTGCAAGAAAAATAACAAGTGTTATCTTCCGCATTATTCGATGCGAAAGACAAAAATCTGATGCGGACAAGTGTTTACTCTTCCGCATTAACTAATGCGGAAGACACAATACTTATGCTGAAGAACAAGTTACTCTTCTGCATTGACTAATGCGGAAGAACAAAAGAAGATACGGACAAGACTTTGATCATCTGCATTGACAAATGCGTATGACCAACCAAATGCAATGCGGATTACCAACTTACTAATGCTGATGATCAAGTGGAAATGTTGATCAAGATTATCTCATCCGCATTTGTCAATGCGGATGAACAAGCAGAGATGCGGATCAAGACTAAGACTAGTTTCTGATGTAATAGGTCAGAGTAGTTTAGTCATTTTGTAAAGACATCTTGTCTTGTCTATAAATAGAATAGTTAACCTCGTACTGAGGTGACGGCTGATAGATAGAGAATTTTTTTTGTAATTATTCTCTGTAACTTATCAACTTTCATATATCAATACAAACACCATTTATGACTAATTTTCTTGCTTGAATGTTCTTTGATTGTTTGTTTCCACCACTCAATCATTGACTTGATTATCATATTCGATTCTCAATAAGAATATCACTCTTACTCAAACCCAGTCATCGAGTTGGTAGGTTGGTATTAGAGCCGAAGTTTAAGCGAAACAGGTAAATTTTCAAAATAAACCTAAACTGAAAATGGGACGGAAAGGGAAGGATGCCAGTTCGAGTAGTTGTGTGCTATCAGGTATTTTCTTAATGTTAACGGTATTACATGCACATGTTATGTGGTTTATATGCTGTTTGTAAATTTAGATACTGTTGTGCTCAGGATAGGTAATGCTTGGAGTATGAAGAGTAAAGCAAGTGGCTAATCACAACTAGCTACTGTTATTAGGGTCTTACTATACGTGACATAAACTAAGTTGTTCCCTTGAATGACCGTGTTGGTGTTTGAATCTTATAGTGTGTTAGAGGATGGTCGGTGGTAGATCATTGAAGGCTTCACGTGGTGGAGGTTGTGGTAGATGTGGTGCTGAACCACTGGTGACAAGAGGAAGGCCTAGAGCTGAGAAGGTGGTTCATGAAGAACCTGAGACCCCTCATCCAGAGGGCGGAGACGAGAGTGCTAACCTGAGAGCCTTAGTGAAGGAGGTTGTTATGGAAGAGGTGCATCAGGTCATGCAGACGATCTTACCGTCTGTGGTGACTAAAGTGATTAAGGTTGTAAGAGAAGGAGAAAGAAGAGAGAGGAATATGTCCTCGGGAGGACGGGAGCGACTGAAGACTGAGACGGTTTTCTCCGAAAATGAGGAAGAGGAAGAAGACCCTACGCCGGAGGCGGCACGAGGCTGCAACTACGGGGCATTTCAAAGATGCAATCCCCCAACCATTGATGGTAATGGCACTGCTGGTGCTGCTCACCGATGGGTGAGAGAGATGGAGGCGGTACTCGACATTAGCAAGTGCCGAGAGGACCAGAAGGTGAAGTTTGTTGTCCACTCATTTGTGGACTCGGCTCTATGTTGGTGGGACAATATTGTCCAAGCTGAGGGTAGTCGGGCAATTGGATGGATGAAGTGGGCAGAGCTAAAAAGGCTGGTGATTGAGGAGTTCCGTCCTCACCGAGAGATGGACAAAGTTGAGAGAGAGTTCCTGCAGCGGAAGGCGAGAACAATGACACATCAGCAATACACCACCAAGTTCAACAAGATGGCACGATTGGTGCTAGATCAAGTGACACCCACATCACAAAAGATCAAGAGGTATATTCAGGGTTGCTGGCGGATATTCACAGGCACATGATCGCTACCCGACTGAGCACGTTTAGGTCGGCAGTTGACTTGGTAGGGAGGTTGTACGACGAGAGAGAGGTGGTGGTGGTTGAGGTGAGCAAGAAGGGTGGGGGTGATCGGAACTGGAATGGGAATTGGGTTGACGTGGCGGGGCCACTCAAAGCATCAAAGGTGCACGGGTGGATGACCGACGTGTGGTCACATCTGGTGCAGGGTCGAAGAGGTGTGGCAAGTGTGGGAAGTAGCACACCAGCGAATGTAGGTTGGGATCGAACGTGTGCTTCAAGTGTGGGAGGCCTGGTCATATAGCAAGGGAATGCGAAGCAGGTAGATGTTTTAACTGTGGCGGGGAGGGCCACATGAGTAGGGATTGTAAGAGGCCAAGGCGGAAGGATCGGGAGTGAAGAAGGCTGGAGGGGAAGGGCAGAGGGCGAGTGCTAGAGCGTTCACAATGACACAGGAGGGGGCTAGGACGAACCCCGCTGTTGTGTCAGGTACGTTTCTAGTAAACCAAACTTTAGCCTCTGTGATATTTGATTCTAGTGCTAGTAAAAGTTTTATTTCTACTACTTTCTATGCAAAATTTCTAGAAACTGACATAGGTAAGTCTATCAGGAGTTCCAAGATGATAGAAGGTTGCGACGTGGAACTAGAGGGTCACAAGTTTTCTTTAGACCCTTTGTGATGACCTTAGGCGGGTTTGACGTAGTCCTAGGAATGGATTGGTTGGCGGACTACGAGGCGAACATTGTGTGTCGCAAGAAGATGATTCGATTGGCAGCGCCTGACGGGAGTTCAGTGACGATTTATGGTGACCGAGTCCCGATGATTCCAAAGGTGATTTCGACGGCGGTGGTAGGAAAGTGCATGAGGCGTGGATGTGGTGTCTGCTTGGCCTATGTAAAGGATATGGATAGGCTAACACCATAACTGACCGACGTACCGGTGGTGTGTGACTTTCCAAACATGTTTCCCAAAGACTTACCAAGAGTGCTACCTGACCATGAGATCGGGTTCCAGATTGACTTGATACCGGGTGCCCACCTGTTGCTAAGGCACCGTATAGGTTGGCTCCGACTGAGATGAAAGAGTTGATGGAGCAATTGCAAGAACTGCTTGATAAGGGGTTTATTAGACCGAGTATCTCTCCTTGGGGTGCTCCGGTCTTATTCGTGAAGTAGAAAGATGACACTATGAGAATGTGTATAGACTACCGTGAGCTGAACAAGTTGGCAGTGAAGAATCGGTACCCGTTACCGAGAATGGATGATCTGTTTGATCAGCTCTAGGGTGCTAGTTGCTTTTCGAGGATAAATCTTCGATCTGGCTACCATCAGTTAAGGGTGAAAGAGCAGGATATCCCTAAAATAGCTTTTCACACGCGCTACAGACACTACGAGTTTCTTGTTATGTCTTTTGGTTTGACTAACACGCCAACTACTTTTATGGATTTGATGAATCGAGTGTGCCAGCCAATATTGGATAAGTCAGTGATTGTGTTTATTGATGATATCTTGATTCATTCGAAGAGCAAGGAGGAGCATGCCGATCAAATTATGGAGGTTTTGGAGACGTTGAGAAGGGAGGAGTTGTATGCTAAATTCTCCAAGTGCGCTTTCTGGTTGCGCAAGGTTCAGTTCTTGGGTCACGTGGTGAATCCATGGGGATTATGGTAGACCCAGAAAAGGTGGAGGTAGTGATGCAATGGAAGTCTCCAAAGACACCATCCGAGATACATAGTTTCTTGGGTTTGGCGGGCTATTCTAGAAGATTTATTCCAGACTTCTCTACGATAGATTCTTTGTTGACTAAGTTGACCCGCAAGGATGAGAAGTTCGTATGGGGTCAAGCTCAAGAGAAGGTGTTTGAGGAATTAAGGGCGAGGTTGACTCAAGCTCCAGTTCTATCATTACTCGATGGAAGCGAAGATTTGGTGGTTTATTCACATGCTTCCTACCCGGGGTTGGGATGTGTGTTGATGCAGAGAGGAAAGGTTATAGCCTATGCATCCCGATAGTTAAAAGTTCATGAGGTTAATTATCTTACTCATGACTTGGAGCTTGCAACCGTGGTCTTTGCGTTAAAGATATGAAGGCAATACCTATACGGGACGAAATGCACCATATTCACCGACCACAAGAGCTTGAAGTATTTCTTCGAGCAAAAAGATTTCAACATAAGGAAAAGGAGATGGTTGGAGCTCATAAAAGACTATGATTGCAAGATCCATTACCATCCGGGCAAAGCCAACGTGGTGGCAGATGCCCTTAGCCAAAAGGAAAGACCCGAGCCGATTCGGGTAAAAGCTTATCAGCTGGTTATGACCTCTGACGTCATGAAGCAGGTCAAAGAGTTTCAAGATGAAACATTGAAAGAAGATCATCATAACTCTGAAAGAATGAGAGGTCTGTTGCGGAATTGGGTGAAAACACACTCTGTGTTAGGACGCGATTCGGGCAGATGTGGATTCCTCGTTTTGGGGATCTACGTGTGAAGATTATGGATGAAGCTCATAAGACTCAAAAATTTATTCATCCGGGTGCTACGAAGATGTACCAAGACATGAAGAAAGATTATTGGTGGCTGGGAATGAAGCGTGATGTGGTGGAGTATGTGAGTAAATGCCTTACTTGTATACAAGTGAAGGCAGAGCATCAAAAGCCATATGGAAAGATCCAACCGTTGGATATACCGGAGTGGAAGTGGGAGCACATTACCATGGACTTTATTACGAAGCTACCGCGTATCGCGTATCGCGTGAGGATATGATGCCATATGGGTGATCGTTGATCATTTAACAAAAAGTGCTCACTTCCTACCGATCCACGAGACATATTCATCAGAGAGGTTGGCGGATGTTTTCATTAAGGAGATCGTAACTCGTCATGGTGTGTCGGTGTCTATTGTGTCTGATCGTGACACTCGGTTTACATCTAAATTTTGGAAGAACATACACTATTCTATGGGGATGAGATTACATATTAGTATGGCTTATCATCCTCAGACGGATGAATTGACAAATTCTATGTCTATGGCTGGTATCTTTAGTATTTTATTATTAGTTACTCGTGTCTACTATTTAGGCAGAATACCGTCACCCATTTTAGTAAGAAACTGAACAAGCTCGACAAAATGGAACAAGAAGAATTTGATAACAACAAAACGGGTCAATCAGAAAAGACCATTCAAACGTTGGAAGATATGCTTCAGGCATGTATTATTGATTTTAGAGGGAGTTGGAATAACCACTTACCATTAGCTGAGTTCTCATACAACAATAGTTATCATGCCAGCATTGGTATGCCCCCTTATGAGATGCTATACGGAGGAGATGTAGAACACCCATGTGTTGGGGTGAAATTGGGCATAAAGAGTTAGGGAGCGTCGAAGTGGTCGAGGCTACGATGAGAAACTGGAAAGGATCAAGACCTTCATGAAGGCAGCCAAAGATAGACATAAGTTGTATGTTGATAAACGACATAGACCGATTGAGTTCCAGGTGGGTGATAGAGTTATGTTGAAGGTCTCACCTTGGAAAGTTATCATTCGGTTCAGAAAGCAGGGCAAGTTGAGCCCAAGATACATAGGGCCTTTCCGAATCATTGCTCGAGTTGGAGAGGTGGCCTATAGACTAGAGTTACCGGATGAGTTAAGTGGAATTCACCCATCATTCTATGTATCTCATCTGAGAAAGTGTTTAGCGGACGAAGATATGGTTGTACTACTGGAGGATATCGAGGTAGATGAACGGCTCAATTATGTGGAGGCAACCAATGGCAATCATGGATCGTAAAGAGAAGAGGTTAAGGAATAAAGTGGTTCCTCTTGTGCGAGTATAGTGAGGGATCTGAGTTTACGTGGGAGACTGAAGAAGAGATGAGACAACATTACCCATTGTTTGAGGAATAATAGGTTTCAGGGACGAAACCTATATAAGGACTTCTAAAACCTGGTTATTTTTTAAGTTAGTAAAGGAAAAATAAAGTGAAGAAAAAAAAAGAAAAGCTATTTAGCCCAAGTTGATGGGTTAAAAGTGTTAAAAGGACAAAATGTTTAAAAAATGGGTGTAAAAGGTGATGGCCGCCCATGTTGTTTGCCTACACTCACATCATTCGGATTTTAGGGAGAAAGAAAGAAAAGGGAGGAAACTCTCGGTTATTTGAAGAACAAGTGAAGAAGTTTGAATTCAAGGTAAGAATTCGTGTGTTTATGGTGTTCTGAACATGCTTTATCCTTGGTTGTATGCTTATGTATGTTGTATGTGTTCAGGTGTGTGTTTGGTGGGTTTCTAGGGGGTTGAACTCTGTTGCAAAGGGGTTTTTGAAGAAGTCATAACCAAAGGCTGCAAAGGTGAGTTCTAGAATCCCTTTCCTGGTTTTAAACTTTTTGGGGGCTGGAAATGCATGTATGAACTTTTTACAAAAATTGGGTTTCATACCCATATGTGTTTATGTGTGTGATCTCGGGTGGGGTTTGATTTTGGGCTATGTATATGTTTGAATGATGTTATTGTTGTGTTTCTAAGGCTTAGAATGTAGGATTTAACTTAGAACATGATAGGTGATGTTTAGGGACTGAATTATGATGTTTAAGTGTGATATAGTCTGCTCATGCGCCTAAACAGTAGCTCATGCGCCCAACCGTAAATAACTGCCTAAGTGTCCCATGCGCCCAAAACCTCATGCGCCCAAATAGTACTCATGCGCCCAAATAGTACTCATGCGCCTAGAAATAGGTTGAAATTAACTAAATGTTCATACGACCAGATAGCTCATGCGCCTAGGCACTCATGCGCCTGCATAGTGCTCATGCGCCTAGAATGGCCCAGAATAGACTAAGTGTCACTCATGTTCCCCAATAGTGTTGATGCGCTTGGAAGTTGCCCATGTGCCTAAGTGTTCCTCATACGTCTGTAAGGTCATGCGCCTGCATAGTGTTCATGCGCCTAAACACTTAGAATATTTTTTGACTTTTTAGGGAAAAGTATACGTCTGTAAGGTCATGCGCCTGCATAGGGAAAACTTTTTGAAGTCATAGATGATGTATGCTGATGTGATGGGTGACATATGATGATGTATGATTGATGCTTATGCATGATGGTATGTATGATGTATGTTATGCATGTATGATGTGCCTTGTATGGTGATGTTGTATGTTCAAGTTCATGTTCCTTGTTATATGATTATTCTTCTGTGGCTTTACATTGAATGTTAATGAATAAAACGAAAAGTATTATGTAACGTAAAGTGGAAGATAATGAAAAGAGGAATGTAATGAAAGATTGCATGCATTAATGAATGAAAGTATGAAAGGCTTGCAAGCAAATGTAAGGAGGTTCACACCCAATAAAGGGTGTTAGCTTAATCGTGTGCGGGTTTGCTACCCCGGAAGGATGCACACTGGGGCATGATCTGCATGATTATGCAAATGTAAGGAGGTTCACACCCAATGAAGGTGTTAGCTCAACCGTGTGCAGGTTAGCTACCCCGAAAGGATGCATACTAGGGCTTGATCCACATGATTAAGCAAATGTATGGAGGTTCACACCCAATTAAGGGTGTTAGCTCAACTGTGTGCGGGTTAATTACCCTGGAAGGATGCATAATGGGGTTCAATCCTTGTGATTGACCATATGTGTGGGACCCTTTCCGCTTACCCTAGGTACTGGAGTCAGCTTGGTGCATAATGTTCAGGGTCTATGATAGACCTTAGGTCCAGTTCCCACTTTATGCATGACGGTGGGTGAAGCACATGGCATTGGTCCGAATGAAAGTAAAGATGTAATGACGAATGTACGGATTGAATGAACGAATAAAGATGTATATATGTGTACGTACGATGCATGATCATGTATGAAAGTATAGTATGATTTGAAAGAAAGTAAAGAACGGTTTTAACGAAATTAAAGTATGTTTTATTTTAAAACTAGAACTCACTCAACAACGCTGACTTTTTTGTGTTTCCAGTTGGCAGGTATAGGTTGCTAAAGATGGCACGGGGCAGCTACTTGGATCTTTTTGAATGGCATCCATTCTTATAATGATTTTGTGATGTAATGCAACATGTATTTTTTAATTCGATAACGAAGCATTATTTTGCAAAAGCTTTATAATGAAATGAAATGTCGTTTTTAATGTTTTCGCTGCAATGATTAATTAAGTTAACGTAAATATATGATTTGTGTGCGCTGATCGACCAGCTATGAGCGTCCCGGGAACGGGGCCTTACATCATGTCACACCATTTGCAATACATCTCATCTCATTCTTTCTCAAAATCATTTAATTTCTTATGGTTTGCCAACTTTTGAGACTTTTCATCCTTCTTCAGCTTTGAATTAGATTCTTTCTTTTCTGGTTTGTGCAACTTTTGTTTGTTTATTGCTGAACTCCTCTTTCGTAGATCATCTACTGAATCAACATTAACTTCTATTGAGGAGGTTTTCTTCTTCCGTAGATCCGGTACCGGAGAGAGGTTCTTCTTCCGTTGATGATCGGCTGATGCCTTTTTCTTTTCTTTTTCCATGGATGACTTGTGTCTTTCCTCGGTAGAGGCACACTTCTCATTTCCTTCATTGGAAGAATTTTGCTGCTGATTTAGCTCTTGAAGACCTTCATTTACTTGAGCTATTCTCTTTCAGATGATCTTCAGCATGTTTCTTTGTTTAGGAGGGTATGACAGCTTTGTTTCTTCAAGCACCTTTGGAATATTTGTTTCAATAACAATATTCTTACCCTTGTTTAGAAGATCATCATCATGTTCATCAGAATCATCAATGTCATCCCACTCATCAAAGTCAAATTCTGAATTCAATTGATTAATCTTTTCTGATTTAGAAGACTCAGTTTCATTCACTTCAGATTTAATATCAATGTTTGGTTTATTAGAGTTAGTTCCTATATTGGTGCTTGTCATAAAATGTTTTGACAGGTTATTTGTCATTGATTCAGGCAAAGGAACATAGTTATTGTTAATAGGTGGTGCCACAACATTATAACCCAACCCAGACCTGTTCTTTGATTCAATATAAGAATTTAATAATTTCTCATATTGCTAAGATGAAAGTTGAAACTTCTGAAGTTTCACTTCAGTTGATGCATGATCAACCATGGATTTTGTTAAGGAAGTGGTTAGATGCTCAACTTGTGCTTTCAAACTGTAATTTTTAGGAACAATTTTATCTATATCCTTTTGTAAAGAGTTAATTTTTATTTGATATAATTTATGTTCTCTTACATGAGATTCATTCAAAATCATTGTTCTTTTACTTTATCAGCCAATTGTTGAGCATGGACTCTATATCTCTCTACTTCCTCAACACATATTGATGAACATAACTGTCTCTTACCTCACTTGCCATGGGTGGAACTTTGTTTTCCATATGAGCCATTAGAGCTTGATTTTCTTCCAAGACTTCCTTCTCATACATACTCCAGTCACGGGTTCCATCTTGAAGAATGATCAGCCTAGATTCTTTTGAGTTGCTAGTTCTTGTTGGTGTATTGGTGGCTAGTGGGGATGAGTTGGCAAGTTGTGGCTGTCTGAATGATATTTGCGTTGATGAAGGTTGTTTAGCCTGATGTTGCTGATGTTGTGTTGAGTCAGGATTTTGTTCGTCGCATTCTCTAGAAAAGTGTCCATAGAGATTGCACTTGAAGCATTTTACCTTTGACTTATCAACTCCAATTCATGATGATTTACTTGCAGCAGCCAAATTCTTGTTTCTTCTTAGATATTGTTTGGCTCTATAAGCAATCATTGCCATTTGCCATTGTAGATCCATCTCCTCCACTACATCCAGAGTAGTTCTTCCAAATCTTGTTGACACATGTTGGTAGTGGGCAATGAACTTCTTGAAAGCTTGAACTGAAAGCTACAAAAGCTGCTTTTTGTTCTTTATAGTCTACAATGATAGTGATAAACTTTGATTGATTGTTGGTTGATGGTTTTTCTATTGATTTATCTCTTTGATCATCTGTTCTTTATTTCTATTTTCTTGACTTACTTTGAGAAGATTTCTTAGAAGGTTTCAAAGCATAGAAACTTACTTCCTCTTCATCTTCACTCAAAGTACAAGAGTTATCACCATCATTATTGGTCATGAAGGCACTTCCAGCACCTCTTGTTTCTTTAAATGATATGGTGATACATGAGTTCTCACACTCTTGTTTCTTGATTTCTCATCCATTTCAAGAGCCTCAACTTTAGCCACTAGAGTATCTAGTCTCACTGCTTTGAGATCTATGGTATTCTTGAACATGGATACAGTTTGCTTCCAACTTTCTGGTTAAATATGGAGCATTTTCTTGTTCAATTCCTCATTTGCGTATTTCAACTCCAAAATATTCATTTCTGTAACAAGTTGCATAAACCTGCGGAGTTGTTGAGGAATTGATTCACACTCAATATGATGAAATGTTTCATATTGTGAACCAAAGGTGTCCTTCCTAATGCTTCGGATTTCATCACTCCCTTGATAGAGTGTATGAAGAATCTTCCACAAGGAATTTGTTGTTTTATAATTTTCACATCCGGTCAATATTTCTTTTGGTAAGACCATACTAAGCAAGTTGTTTGCTTTAATACCAGCTTTAACCTTCTTAATATCATTAGGTGACAGATCTTTCATGCTTATGGGTTGACTATTATCATTATAATCCGGCCCAAGGGTGGGTGGAATATAAGGACCTTCTGTTATTGAAACCCATAAGTCAGAATCTGTAAAATTTACATGATTCCTGAACTTGATTTTCCAGGATTTAAAATCTGCTTTTGTTTCCAACTTTGGCGGTTGGTAAGTTGATCCACCAAAGTTGCTCATGATTAGTTAAGATCTAAGACTTTAACTAATGAATTTGTTCAAGGGATATGACCAAGTTATTGATTTTGATCAATAACTAAGATCTGCTATTCAATTGATTGGAATATAGATCCAAGTAAAAAAATAGATTAAATATCACACAAACTTTTGCTTAGAAACGATAGATCCAATTAGTAAAAAGTGACAAATCTAAAGAAATTTTTGAAGACAATTAACACAAATAACAATAATAGATCAATCGATCTAAATCAATGAGCACTTGGCTCTGATACCACCTGTGAATCCAAGGATCGCAATGAGGAATTATCAGCGTTGGTTGAAATCAAGTCAACATTTACGGAATCAACGTTGGACTGGTTTAATTGTTTGTATTTAAATTTCAATATCAATAATGATTAATAACTCAATGAATGAAACACAACTAACGATCAAACAAATATTATTTTCATATGTATTTCATTAAAAACATGTTAATGATTACAAATAAACAATGAATGAGCGAATGATATTGATTCTTTTGTGTTTGATGATGTGAAGGCTGCTAGGGTTTGGTTGTGTGATTTGATGTGATGTTTTCCCGTCATGGAACAGTCCCTTAATTTGAAACCTAGGATCCATATTTATAGACAATAGTGTTTCTGTTAAGGAACACCGGATCTCTTGGGATTTGAAATTGTTTCAGTTATGGAATCACCGGATCTCTTAGGATTCGCATAACTGTCTTGTTGACTTGTAACACTTGTATTATTTGTATACAAGTGTTTGGATTCCATAGGAACATTGTCTTCCATAGATATTGTTCTTCTATACGAAACTTGTTGTTCAATAGAACTTGTTCTTCTGCAGGAGTCTTCACTTGGAACTCTCACTTCACTTTAGTTGATTGTTCATCCGCAGATGGTCTTCGAATGCTTGTTACTTGTAAGAAACATATCTACGAAAGAACAAAATGTTCATTCGTAGATGTTTCTCACACTTGGTCAATTTTTAGAAATTCACCAAGTATAATGTTTTACATGCAAACTAACAGGATCAGTGATGTCAAGTTTGATGGATTAGAGTGTAACGTAGCGGAATAAGAACAAGAATTAGACAAATTATAGCAAGAATTTGATATTCGTATGTATTAAGAACAAATACGGTTGTAAAGAGAGAATATATTTCTGTGAAAAGGAATGTTTCAATAATATCAAATGTTTCTGCTCAATCATTCACAGATTACAATTAGGTTGACACTCCGTATATAAAGTGCAATCACTGCTGATATCACGGGATAGTGACATCTGGCAGATTTGTTACAAAAATAACTAAAACTTAACAAACTACTAAAATGTTCACAACTACTGAGAACATATTAGAGTGCTAAGTATAAAACATAAAACTACTGATACGAACTACTGAAACTACAACGACTGAAGAACAAACTCTTCAGTCGTTTTACAAAACTACTGAAAGTAAAAACATAAAACTACTGATAAACATAACTACTTAAGAAGTACTCTTTAGCTGTTGTGACAAACTACTGAAACTTCAGCACTTGGTCTTCAGACTTGAACTTCAGACGTTTCATCAGTTGATGACTTTAGTAGATGTCATCAGCTGATGTCTTTAGTCTTTGTCTTCAGACTTTGTACATCAGTTGTTGATCTTCAGCATTTGTGGACTCTTCAGCTGTTGAACTTTAGTACTTTGGTCTTTAGCTTCAGCACTTGTGTTCTTTAGCTGTTGAGCTTCAGCACTTTAGTCTTCAGCTGTTGAAGTCTTCAGTACTTGATCTTCAGTTGTTGAAGTCTTCAGCACTTGTCGAACTGCTGATGAAGCCTTCAGCAGTTGTTGTGATATCATGTGGGACTTAGAGGTTTTCTGATCTTGGCTCATTGGTTCTTTTGGTCCAACAAACTCCCCCTGAACCAATGCAGCCAAAACCTCTAATTGATTTATTTTCTCACTTATTGTTGGCAGAATGGTTGGTCTTTTTCCTTCTTGATCAGTTGAGAAGATGACCCATATAAGCACTGGCCTGGAAATGAGTCTCTAATGATTTGGTTGGCAATGTATGGATGGGAGCTCTGTATTGGGGAATTGGACACTGAGCTGTTCCCCCATCCATGAGACTCACTTCCCAACTATGAGCCTGTAGGATCCCTTGGTGTACGCCTCCAACAATACAATTTGTTCCTCCATGGTGAGCTCCTCTGCCTCACCATCGAAGAATCCTTCTGGCCCATAGTACTCAGACAAGAATTTGACGTGTTTTCCATTTTTGAGTACCACTGTTGTAATCTGTCTGTAAGCAAATTCATCAGGATGATGACCTTCTAACAGCAGTGGTAACTCATCCTTTCTGATCTCATTCAGCCTCTTATACACCAGCCCCTTTTTATCATTCTGTTCTCCAGCATCTTCTGTGGAGGCATGTTGAGGTGTAGGCCTTTATGAAATCTTCCAGGATTTCCCAGGGTGAGACTACAAGGGCTAAGGAGATCACTTCATCTACAATCTTTTTCACTTGCCCATTGTATCTCTGAGGGATATTTTTCTTTTGTATTCTGTGAGCCACCCTGGGATCAGGCCAGATTCTTACTCTTTCTTTCACATACTAAAAAGTATGTCTAAGAATATAAATCCTCTGAGCTTGGTTTTTCATATTAATGATGGAGGAAGTGGCTGCATAAGCTTTATCTACTCTCCTCATAACTCTTTATCATGCAATATGTGTTGTTCTTCTTCTTCTAATTTCACTTTGATTGCATCTCTTTGTTGCTCAGGAGTTATTGCAAGAGAGAGATCTTTGGCCTTAGGCAACTGCAGAACAGCTGAGATCGGCAGCCTATCTTCTTCATCATCATTTTCTTCTTCTTCCACAAGCCTCAACACCCTTCTCTTCTTCTGCTTAGGTGCATCATCGGCTGTTGGTTTTGAGGGTAAGGGAGTTGGTTTTGTGGGTTGTGGTTGTGGTTGTTTTGGAGAGGGAATGTTGACAGGCTGAGTTAGCATTTTGGAGGTGAGTGTGGCTTTTGAGTGTTTGGCTAGCTCAGTCCTGCTCCCTGCTCCTGCTTCATTTAAAGCTTCGACTACTAAATCCTTAGTGTATGCTTCAGACGAACAGATCTTGGAGGTTATGGCCAAGATGCTGTCCCTGGTCCATGATTTTACTTCGATAAATGATCTCCCAAGGTATTTGCTGATAAATCTGATCATGATCTCAAGTCTCTCTCTATCCATAGTGTTGTAGTTGGCCCATCTTTGTTGGATCTCTTCGATCTCTAATCTTCTTATTTCAGAATCCAGCTTTTCAATGTCGAAACCTTGCCTAAATAGCTGATCAATGATATTGTCCATTGATCTGCTGTGTTCAGCATCAGCCTCTTTAACCATTTCGTTCAAGTTCTTCTCTTTCTCAGCACTATTCTTTTTCTTGTATGTGACATGAAAATCTTTTTGACTTTCACCCACTTGATCAATGTCAGCTCCCTTCACAGACTCCTCTTCCTTCTCAGTCTCCTCTTCCTTCTCAGTCTCCTTTTCATTCTTCCCCTCTATGCTCTTCCTCTTTGCTTTCACTGACTGACTCTCCCCCTTTTTGGTTGCATTGGTTGCAAGGGTTTGAGTAGCAGAAAGCCTTATGCTCACAATCTCCTCCACCAGGGGTTGTATTGTTGAGGGAAGCCTCTCATCCATGGTTTTGATCACAATGTCTGTGATTATTGGGGTGATGAGAGGTAAGGATTGCTGAAAGATAGCAGTTGTTTGCTCAGAGGGGTTCTGTCCCTGAGAAGCAGTGCCAGAAATAGAAGCTGGTGGCTCAGAAGTTTTGAGTGGCTGAGTGTGTGGGAGACCTTCAGGTGAAGGTGCCATCTGTGGGTTTATGTTGGTGGCAGATGGACTTTCTTTTTGAGAGAATTGGTCAAGTAGTCTTTGTAGTCTACTGACTTCTTCCTCAAGAATTGTGTTCTGGGCCTATACATCATAAAAGAAGCCCTGGTCATCATCAGCAGATGCTGAATCACCTGACCTCCTGCGTGTAGCAAGATGTACATGCACTGGGTGTAGACCAGTTTTAGCATGTGCCCTTTTTTCTTGGAACTGGGGACTTCCAGCCTCAGGACAATGTCCCTCATCAGCTGTTGCCTCTGTTGAGGTCTGAGCTATGTTACCAGCCTCAGTCCGATCATGTGTTGATTCAGAAGAGGTGGCAGCCTCACCAGATGTTTTGGTCTCCATATCCACACCAGGAGATAGAACAGTTAAACCCTTGTGTTGTGGGCTGTCAGAAGCATGTTGATCCTCCTCCTCAATTGCTGTGGTTTTCCCCATTGTTGGTGGTTGTTGGGGAGGAGGAGAGGCATGCAGCTGAGTCAGCACGTTTGCAATAATGAGAGTAGGACTTTGTAGGGCGGTTGCAGTGGGAGATAGGGTAAAAGCAGTATGCACCTGGGGAGAATGGTGCTCTTCAATGGCAATCTCCTTAAATGAGGAAGATCCCAATTAGTGGGTACCCCTTCTTTGGTTGCTGCAGGCTCCTTTTGAGAGGAATCCTGAGCGGCTGTGGCTGGTGAAGTCCTTGTATCCACTAGGGGTTATTACCAGTGGATATAGCCTGCTTTTGTGGTGCAGGGGCATCCTCAGGGGACTCATTTCCTTAAGTAGCCTTTTTTGTCTTCTTTTTAGTGGGTTTGGTGGGGACTTTGGATTTGGAGGTGGTGGCTGTGGGTTCCAGCTGCGTGGGTTTGCGCAGCTTGGCAGCCATTTTAGTGATTTGTCAGAGTTGTGCCGGGAGTATACTTCAGGAAATACAGCCGTAGCAGGGACTCCCAGGCCAACAAGTCCCTCAGCTTGAAGCTGGTTTTCAATTATGGCCATTATGAACCGAGGATATAATATCCAACGGTTAGCAAGTTGTTTTTGGTGCATATCAGGAATAGTATTTCAGAAAAATTTAGAGGTTGTTTCTCAAGGATGGAGTACATTACCTGTTGCCACCGTGTGGACATTTGATCCCATGATGAAGTCTTGGGGGCAAGGCAGACATTTACGAGGTGAAAGATAAGACGTTCGGCATCCTAGAAATGTTTCTTCAATATGGTAGATGCACTCAGGTCACCCTGGTATCCATGCTGGGCAAATGATTGATCTATTGTGCCCTTTAGATAACCAGTTGGGAAAGTGGCATCATCCAGATTGAGGGTTTGGCGAAGAATGTCTGGAGTAATAACCAGTTTTTGACGATGGACAAACGATTGAAGAGACTCTGTGTCATTCTCCTCAGAGACAAGAGTGACATTTGTCCAGAATTGGTTAAGAGATTCGGCATATATGGTGGGATTTAACAGAAAAGCCGTTTTGTAAGGTGACTGAACCATTAAATCAATGGCGTTGTGAAACTTGGTCCAGTATGGCGATTTTGTGAGATGTGCAACACAGTTGTGTCGAGGTTTTAGTTGCATGGTCGCCATTGATGAAGAGAGGTTAGATTTTTTTGAACGTTAGGTTTGAGAAAAGAAGAAAGTAAAAACTCTAAAGGTGGGATAAGGTATTTAAATGGTAGGGTTAGAAAACGACTGAAGGTTTTGGTGTTAGTCATCAGTTGTTGAAACTACTGATGACGTGGTATTAACTTTCAGAGGTTTGGAATGACTGACCGTATTGGTGTGATCAGCAGTTGTTATAAAACAACTGAAGACTTGGTTTTAACCGTCAGATGTTGAAACAGCTGAAGTCTCTGATTTAGTCATCAGTAATTATAAAACTACTGAAGATTTAGTCATCAGTAGTTATAAAACTACTGAAGACAGTTTTGACTTCAGGTGATGAAACAACTGAGGACTTGGTATTAGTCATCAGTAGTTGTGAAACTACTGAAGACTTTGGTTTTACCATCAGTTGTTGTAAACAACTGAAGACTTGGTGTTAGTCATCAGTAGTTGTGAAACTACTGAAGACATGGTTTTGCTTCAGTTGTTTAGAAGGAAACAGCAGTTGGGAAACTACTGAAGAGAAAAAGGCTCATCAGTAATTGTCATCAATTCATTGCTTTTCAGCTGTTTTAGTCTGACCTCCACACTTACTCATCAGACTTAGATCTGAGTTTCAGACGTTTCATTGGTCATCAGTACTTATCTGCATTTCTGACATCAGTAGTTGTGGCTACCACAGCTGTTGTGACTACATCAGCTGTTGTAACTACATCAGTTGTTTCAACAAATAAAGTACTTGAGTACTGATAAGTTACTTAAGCTTCAGTAATTTTAAAAACTTCTGAGGGGAGGATAACTTCAGTACTTATATATGACAATAATAAACTAATGATCATCAGTACTTATGAGTTGAGATCACCAGTAGTTGTCACTTATTCTAGCTGCAGTATACCAAGCCTTAACACTAGCTTTTGGAAAGTTGTGTTATCTAAGGGCTTAGTGAAAATGTCTGCAAGCTCATTAGCACTAGGAACAAATTTTGGATCAATCAGACCTTTTTCAAAACAATCTCTAATAAATGGTGTCTGATTTCAATATGTTTAGTCCTAGAGTGCTGGACAGGATTCTTGACAATGCAAAGAGCTGAAGAGCTGTCCATTAACAATGGGGTCTTAGTCTCTGTTATGCCATAATCCAATAATTGGTTTTGAAGCTAGAGTACCTGAGATGTACAGCTTGCAGCAGCAATGTACTCTACTTCAGCAGTTGATGTAGCAACTGAGGTCTGCTTCTTACTCTGCCAAGAAATCAAGCAGTTGCCTAAGAATTGGCATCATCCAGAAGTGGACTTTCTTGTCAACTTACACCCTGCATAGTCACTGTCAGAAAAAGCAACTAATTTACCAGAATGTCTAGTAGAATACCATAAACCTAGAGATGGAGTGCCTTGCAAATATCTAAAGATCTTCTTGACTGCAATCAAATGAGACTCCTTAGGTGCAGCCTGAAATCTAGCACAAACACATGTAGCAAACATAATATCTGGTCTAGAAGCTGTTAAGTACATCAAGGACCCAATCATACATCTGTAAAGTGTTTCATCAACCACTTTACCTTTCTGATCTGTATCCAGTTGTGTGCTGTTGCACATGGGAGTAGAACAGGGCTTACACTTTTGTAAATCAAACTTTTCCAAAAGATCTTTTGTGTATTTGGACTGATGAATGAAAATTCCATCAGCCTTTTGTTTGATTTAAAAACCCAGAAAGAACTGTAATTCTCCCATGGCACTCATTTCAAACTTTTGTTTCATCAACTTTGTAAAGGCATCACACAACTGTGGATCAGAGGATGCAAAAATAATATCATCTACATAAATTTGAACAAGTAGATTATGATGCCCAGCTTTCTTAATGAATAAAGTCTTATCTATGGAGCCTCTAGTGAAATTATTTTCCAGAAGAAAGTTTGATAATATCTCATACCAGGCTCTAGGAGCTTGTTTCAACCCATAGAGAGCCTTATCAAGCTTATACACCCAATTAGGATGTTTATTGTCCTCAAAACCTGGTGGTTGACATACATAAACCTCTTCTTTAATTTTCCCACACAAAAATGCACTTTTGACATCCTTGTGAAAAACTTTAAGGTGTGATAAGCAGCATAAGCTAAAACAATCGAATTGCTTCCAGTCTGGTTACAGGGGCAAAGGTTTCATTATAATCAATACCTTCCTCTTGTGAAAACCCCTGTACAACCAGTCTGGCCTTGTTCTTAACAATAAGCCCATTTTCATCAGTTTTGTTCCTAAACACCCATTTAGTGCCTATTGCACACTTACTTGGAGGTAGAGGAACCAGTTCCCACACTTGCTGTTTCTTGAACTGAAGAAGCTCAAGCTGCATGGCTTCAACCCATCCATTGTCCCTTAAAGCAATGTGATAGTTCTTTGGCTCTTGCTGACTAATGAAGAGAGCATAGAAGCAGAAATTTGACAATTGACTTCTTGTTGAAACGCCAGCATTGATATCACCAATGATTTGAGACATAGGGTGATTCTTCAGATCTTGGTACACAATAAGATCTGTGCAAGTGTTTGTAGCAGGCTCAGCAGCAACAGATGGTGATGGTGAAGCATTTCCTTGAAACCAATCAGTAGATGGTAATTCAAAGGAAGTTGAAGTTGTAGAAATCTCATCAGCATTTGTTGTGGATTGTGCTACTGAAGCTACAGAACGTCAGCTCTAGCTGAATCAGGCAGTTGATCACTAAACTTGAAAAGGTGATTACTGATATCATCATCATCATCAGTAACACCAGATGGATGACTAGCTACAGAAGATGACGGATTCATATGATCTGCAACAACATATTGTATCCTTAGGGGATTCATTGAACTTCACATGCAAGGTTTCTTCAACTATGTTTATCCGACAGTTGAATACTCTATAAGCCTTGCAAGTGGATGAATACCCAACAAAATACCCTGCATCCATCTAGAATCAAACTTTTGGAGTTGATCCTTTGTGTTGAGAATGTAACAGGGACACCCAAATGCTCTAAAGAATGAAATCAAAGGGGCTAAATGATGTAAAACTTCATAAGGAGTTTTCATCAACATCTGATTTACTAAGGCTCTATTCTGTACATAGCAGGCTGTATTGACAGCTTCAACCCAAAAGGTCAGTGGCAAACCAGAATCAGCCAACATGGACTTTGCAACTTCAATGAGGGTCCTGTTCTTTCTCTCCACTACTCCATTTTGCTCTGGAGTCCTTGGGATGCTATACTGCCTCTTGATTCCCTTTGACAAGTAAAACTCATCAAGAGTGTGGTTTCTGAATTCAGTACCATTGTCACTCCTCACACACTTAACTTGTAGGGAATACTGCTTCTCAACGTGTAACACAAAGTTCATAATGGACTGAGCAGCCTCATCCTTTGAATGCAAGAAGAAGGTCCATACATATCTGGAGTAATCATCCACAATTACCAGATAGTATTTCTTCTTTTCCATACTCATTACCTTCACAGGACCAAAAAGATCCATGCAGTAGTTGTAAGCAGGCATTAGACTTGGACTCTTCTATGGTTGGGAATGAAACTTTATGTTGTTTCCCTTTTAAGCATGTGGTGCAGATTTCATCACAATTGAACTCCTTTATTGGAAGACCTCTCCCTAAACTCTTGTGGATCAGCTGATTCATGTTTTTGAGATTAACATGACCCAGCCTTCTATGCCACAGTTTAGATTCTTGGAGAGAGGCCTTGGAGAACAAGCATGGATGGCCTCTCAACTCAATTTTCTTGACACATCCAAGGCATATACTCTTCCTATCCTGTTCGCCTTCAGGAGAGTATTATCATCCAGTACTTTTTCAATCAGGCTCAGAACCTTGGAAGACAGAATCCTATAGTTCTGGCTTATGAAAAGAGCAACATGTCCTTTGTCACACATCTGACTGACACTCAACAGATTGTATTTAAGATTCTCCACATGGTTGACATCATCAAATCTAATATCTCCATTAGACACAAATCCCTTTCCAATGATGTAACCTTTAGCATCATTTCCAAATGAGACAAATCCGTTCTTTCCCTGAAAGTAATCATGAAGAAGAGAGCTGCTCCCAGTCATGTGCATGGATCCTCCACTGTCCACATAGCAGATGTTTCTTTGGCATGCTGAAGAACCCTGCATAATCATAAGAAACTAGTTAGCTTTGGAGACCCAAACCTTTTTGGTTTTGGGACTGACTTTATCAACAGATTTAACCATAGCTAGTTTCTCATGATTAACAGCTGATGAAGATGGAGATGGTGCTGAAATGGATTTGGGCCTGGAATTCCTCTCCAGTGGTTTGATCACATGGGCTTCAAGTTGGTTAACTCTCCCCAACAGATGCTGAACCATCATAACAAGCTGTGTCTGATTTGAAGCTCGAGCTTTTAGTTCATTTGACACTCCAGAGCTTGTTTTTGATGAGTTCCTGTGACCCACCATTTCCTCCTTCTTAGACTTCACAGACTTAGTCTTATTTTTATCATGAGGAACAATATCGGCTGTCTTCTGATAAACCGCATCCTTCTTAGTGGATTTGGGTAAGGCCTTGGGTTTATCAGGTTGAGATGATTGTGGTACAAACTTGGTCTCAAACTCAGTTTTCATTTTATTTATTTCTAGTTTAGTGAGCTCATCCCTTTGGAACTTTAGACCCTTTTTGTACCAACATTCATCAGATAGATGATTGAATTTACCACAAATTTCACATGGTTTATTCTTCATCTTGGACATCTTTACTGCTGAAGTGGAAACTACTCAAGGTGTGATCTTCAGTACTTTCCTCCTATCAGTACTAGGTACTAAATGATTTGTAACAGCTGAAGACTGGTAATTCAACTGTTTTCCATCTATCCTGATAGACTGTTTGATGGATTCCTTAGCAGTTGTTAGTCCTTGTATTTCAACTGATTTGAAATGCTTTTCAGATGTTGGGTCTCTTTCAGTACTTGGGGTACATTGAGGAACAACATCTAAAGTACTCAGCTTCATTTGAGTCTCAGTAGTTAGACCATCAGTCAATTTATTTGTTGAGATCTTAACACTGGTTTCATTATCTGATCTTAGATTATCACTGGAGAATGACTCACACGATAATGTGGTTTGGAGTTTGCTTTCACTTTCAGACTTAACTATGTAGTTAGGAGTAAAGTCTGTTGGTGGAGCAGTATGGTTGTAACCAATGCCAAACTTCACATTTGAAGCAGTTTGCTTGCAAGAAGCATTTCAAATCCCTTGCATGATGAGACCCAGCATTCACACTCAACTTGGGTCACTGCAAGTTTTTCTTTGAGACTACTGTGGTCTTCCAGAATAACCTCTAGCTTGGCCTTTTCATCATTTATTGGCATTTAAGCTTATAAATCTCATCACTTTTACTGTTAAGAGCAGACTCATACTCAGCTTTTCTTTTGAAAATGGTTTTCTCAAGCTCAAGTTTTTGATTTATTAATGCTACATTTGCCTCTCTAATAGAGACAAAGGCAGCTATGTATGATTCAGAACATAACTTGGCTTTAGCCTCTGATGATACCTGAGTTACCTGTGAAGATGATGCATTGGAACAGGAACCCTCAGTAGACTCCAGGGCCATGAGAGCAAGATTTCCAAAAGGTGTTCACCACCATGTTGACTAGTACCAGCATAGTATTGCTCAGTGTGACCAGACAAGTTATCACGTAAGCTACTCTAGTCAGCGACTCCAGGTGTGAAGAAGCTGTGATGAGGTTGTGATTGAGATGGAGATTGTTGAGGTTCTGGTAGTGCATGAGATTGTGGTACTATAGGAGCTTGAACTTGATTTGACTGTGGCTTATAATAGCATGGATAAGGATATGGTATTTGACCCTGAGGAACAAAATATGCAGGAGAATAAGGGTGTGATGAATGACTAGAACAAGCAGAATGTTGCCCTTTTGATTGTGAATTGTTTTTTGGAAAAGTCAAAAAGGGTGCAGAAGAGTTAGGTCCAGTTGATCTACACTCTCTTGCAAAGTGTCCAAGCCTGTGGCATTTGTGACACTTCAACTTGCTTTTGTCAAAACCAACTTTGGTTTTGTCAGAGAGTCCAGGAAATTTCCTGCCAGTTCTCTTGTAGAATTTCTGAGATCTGATATTGATCAAGGCCATTTGGCTCAAAATATCCATCTCTTCTAGATCATCATCAGCAATGCCCTTCAAATCATCCATGATAAAGCATAGATTGTCACTATTATTACCAGGATGACAATCAACACTCACAAAGGCATGATTAGAATTGTTTGAGGTGAAATCAATATGCTCATCATAGTGGCATTCTGATCCTGCATACTCTGACTCATGACTTACCAAGGCAGTGTTTCCTGGTACAAAATCATCAGTGAGCTTTCCAGATGATGACAGTCTTCGTTTCTGTTCTATCTCTCTCAAATGTGAGCAATTTCCCATGGAGTTGGGTGAGAGATAGTTTGTCCAAATTAGCACTGGAGCGTAGGACAATAGTATATGTGTCCCATCTCTCAGGCAGTGATCTGAGAAATCTCTTATTCATCTGGCTATTGTGTACTCATGTTTGACCATTTTTAATTCAGAGATCAAACAAGAGAACTGCTCAAACTGTTGAGTCAGTGTCTCACCCTTCCTATGAGAAAATGTCTCATATTGTTGGGCAAGGATTTCTCTATTATTTGCCAAGACCTCATCTGTTCCTCTAAATTGTTCTTTCAAGGCATTCCAGAGGTCATGGGCAGTTTCATAATGCATTAGCCCAGAATAGATTTCATTGGGCAGAGCCATGGCCAGAATTCCATGGGCTTTTGCATCAATCTCAAACAATTTCTTATCCTCATCTGAGTATTGCTCCCTCCTCTTCGGAACCATTTGATTGGTTTTCGGGTTATTCACCATAGGCTTGTGTGGACCATGTACCACTGATGTCCAACAACCTGAGCTGTTAACAGACAGGTGATGGAGCATTCGTCGTTGCCATATGTTATACTCATTCCTAACCAGCATCGGAGGCATGGTTGAGGAACCAGTATTGTGAGGATCATTGGAAGGAGTAGTCATTTTAGGTCCAAATACAATTTAATTCAAGCTTTTAAAAGATTTTACACAGACCACAACAGACTCAATGAAAACCACGAATAAATCTCAGGATGAATGACCAAAAACACAGAAAATTCAATCTCTATAACCGTTTCTTGCAAAAATGCTAATTCAATCAAACTTGGATCTTGGATAGTAGTTTCAATGATCAATTATTAGATCGATCAATGATTAACCTGCTCTGATACCATTTGACAGGATCAGTGATCTCCAGTTTGATGGATTAGAGTGTAACGTAGCGGAATAAGAACAAGAATTAGACAAATTATAGCAAGAATTTGATATTCGTATGTATTAAGAACAAATACGGTTGTAAAGAGAGAATATATTTCTGTGAAAAGGAATGTTTCAATAATATCAAATGTTTCTGCTCAATCATTCACATATTACAATTCGGTTGACACTCCTTATATAGAGTGCAATCACTGCTGATATCACGGGATAGTGACATCTGGCAGATTTGTTACAAAAATAACTAAAACTTAACAAACTACTGAAATGTTCACAACTACTGAGAACATATCAGAGTGCTAAGTATAAAACATAAAACTACTGATACGAAACTACTGAAACTACAACGACTGAAGAACAAACTCTTCAGTCGTTTTACAAAACTACTGAAAGTAAAAACATAAAACTACTGATAAACACAACTACTGAAGAAGTACTCTTCAGCTGTTGTGACAAACTACTGAAACTTCAGCACTTGGTCTTCAGACTTGAACTTCAGACGTTTCATCAGCTGATGACTTCAGTAGATGTCATCAGCTGATGTCTTCAGACTTTGTACATCAGTTGTTGATCTTCAGCACTTGTGGACTCTTCAGCTGTTGAACTTTAGTACTTTGGTCTTCAGCTTCAGCACTTGTGTTCTTCAGCTGTTGAGCTTCAAGACTTTAGTCTTCAGCTGTGGAAGTCTTCAGTACTTGATCTTCAGCTGTTGAAGTCTTCAGCACTTGTCAAACTGCTGATGAAGCCTTGAGGAGTTGTTGTGATATCATGTGGGACTTAGAGGTTTTCTGATCTTGGCTCATTGGTTCTTTTGGTCCAACACAAACATACATAAATCAACACACATATATATGGGTTAACCTATAAATTAATGCATACACAATAATGAATTACATACATTCATTACAGATATTAATCAAGTACTAAGCCTATACAAAATGGACTAGATCTACTGATCCTAGACCTTATAGTGTGGGATCCACAAATGCTTGTTGAAATAATATAGCCTAAATTATCAGCAATGTGAGTCAAAAATTTGTTTATGGATTTAAACGGACAAATATACTGACAATCATCGTGGCTGCAACTCTCGATGGTCAAAATCATTGTGTGCATATTATAGCTCTAGTATGATTTCCTGAAAGTGCTATTGACTCTCAAACAAATGAGAATCTAGTATCAAAGTACATATAAAGGGTCCCAAATGATTACGATATACCAGTATGATTCATATGAATCTCTCCAGATATGATAAAATTAAATTGAAGATGTTCTGCTCAGGAGGAAAAATCTTTTAGATGATTTCTAAAAGGTTTCAATCCACCTCAAACCAAAAACACAAAAATATGTCTTGTTTTGTTTTAATTCAAGTTGTTTTCTGTTTTTGTTATCTTCTTTGCATCTATGTCGGACTCTATAAGTTTTCGTTATCTTCTTTGCGTCTATGTCAGACTCTATAACTAGATGAACTCTGTAAATCACTAACTAAAAGGATCACGTCTGAGGTGATCAAATGATTTTCTATTAAAAGGTCATGTCTGAGATGATCATTGGTCATAATGTTATATATCAAAAGTTAGATTTTGAGTGTATGGGAATGTATGAGGTCAAACTCATAAGTATGTGCCAATCGCACGATTGAATCATAAGTATGAGCCAATCGCACGATTGAACCATAAGTATTAGCCAAACACACGATTGGACGATGAGTATGGGGCAACCATGCGATTGTATCACAAGAATGAACCAATCTTACGACTGGATGAAGGAGTTTGAGCTAGTCAGACGACTGAACTCTAGAATGAATCATGCGTATGGGTCCAGTCGCATGACTGAAACTTAAAACAGTATAAATAAGCGGGTTAGTCAGTCGTATACCCTACCACCCTTCAAAAACTCTCAAAAACCGCCCATACACAAAAACTATGTGAAAATTCTGATTATTGTGATTACCCTTTGATTAGGATACTGATTGATTTCCCACTCATTTATAGGTACTTAGCAACTGAAATCAGTTCAAATGAATAGATTAATCGAACCCTAAATGACCGAAACTATAAAGATCAATAACCGGACAAATCTAATGTATATGTTTCTTGTGTTGTAGCAATATGGCTGAGAGATGGACTATGATCACTAAGCACAACATCTGTCCTTATCTGGATGCTACATCCTCGAATGCTTCTGAGTTCACTAGGATCATATCCTTCCTGCGTAGATCGAGGATCTACAAGGCTATTTCTACACCATGCACACCGTATAGATCTATACAACAGACTTTCTTGGATAACATTGTAGTTGATCGGTCCCTTGAGCCTCATTGTATCTGGAACTCTATATACGGACAGGAGATTGAGATCACTGCAGACGACCTGAGGAGGATCTTGGATCTAGGTGAGGACGGAGCGTACCCAACCAAGCTGCATCCCCTATCTATTAGGGGATGTTTTCTGAGGATCAAGTACGCTGGGACATCAATGTCAGCGTGCTGAACAAGAGCAACATGTGTCCCCAGTTCAAGTACTTGGCACATGTGATCCTCAAATGCATAGCCTCCGGGCATGGAGGATTTGATGAGATGTCTGACCAAATCCAGAATGCATACATTGCACTGGTACTGAACCACCTGTTCAGTTTCTCCTGTATTTTGTTCTCCTACTTGATAGAGAACATTGAGGCCAAAGGCAAGGAAGGCTTCTACAGGTATCCACATTTCTTGCAGATGATTATAGATAAGAAGCTTTGTTTGCTGCCGAAGGAGAAGGATGATGTTGTTGTATTAGAGGTGATGGATGACACCACACTGGGGAGGATGAAGGTGTACCGGGGGAAGCAGGTGAAGCCCCCGGTCAAGAGACTGTTTGGCCATCTGCAAATGAGGATTATGTGGTGCCCTCTCGTAAGAAGTGGCATCACGATGATAGTGATTATGATGTTGAGCCCATAGTGGTTCCTACTGATGAAGAAGATGAAGATGATGAGAATGACCATGATGACGGTCAAGGTGGTGGAGATGCTTGTCCCAGTCAATCAAGGGCCACCGACACGTCTACTATATCTCCATCATCTCCACACGGTACCTCTATTGCACCTGGTGGGTCTAAGCAGGCTGCTTTCCACGAGGACTTCTTGTTAGATGAAGAAGAAGGGTCTGATGATGAGCCTCTCGTCAGGCAAGTCAGTAGCCAGGTTGTGGCTACCGAGAAGGGGAAAGAGGCGGTTGGTGGACACCAAGCTGGTTCTAAGAGTGGTGATAGTGATGTCACTGATCCAACATACACACCCGACCAGCCGATCAGCTCAGGGGGAGCCCCTATAGCCAAGGGGTCCTGGAAGAAGTGGATGGCTCATCCCTATGGCAAGAAGGGTAAGAGACAGAAGATTACCCTCATCACTTCTACCACTACCACAGCCACAACCACCACCACTATAACAACCACTACCACCTCTACAGCCACTGATACCCCCACCACCACTCATACATTCACATCCACCTCACCCACAGTACCCAAGACAGCTCCACCATAATCCACTTCCATTCCTACTCCTATCTACACCACATCCACTACACCCACTACTCACCAAGCCGACACATCCATCCACTTCCTACCTACCCCGGCTCTACTCTACCTATTGTTAGGTTAGAGGAACAGCTGGTGAGCCTCAACAGACTGGTGCTACAGCTACTATCCACAGATGAGCTCAGAGCCAACTAGATGAACCAGCTGGTAGCGGTCAATACTGCCCAAGGCAAGTAGATTGCTCAGCTGATTGAGCAGAACGTTGCTCACAAGAGAGTGTTAGTTCCAGCTAACCATGCACTAACGGCTCCAAATGAGCTTGTGATAGACTATTTCAAGAGGATTGTGGGGTTGGAGAAGAAGAACAAAAAACTGATACTAAGGTTGAAGGGATCTAAGGGTGAGCCCCTAAAGATTAAGATGACGGTGATGATGGTGGAGATAATGATAATGAGCTTACAGATGATGAATCAGAAGAAGATGATGATGATGATAAGGAAGTGGGACCAAGTGGAAAGGGTAAGGGATATGATAAGGATAATGATGATGATCAAGAGGGTAATGCATCGGCATCTGCCTCAACTCAAGCAGCTCAGGAGAGGCGCCCCAAAAGAGCCGCGTCCTCTACAGTTCCAGCAGAGGAGACACATGATTAGGGCAAAGGCAAAGCTCCACAAGCTGGTAATTATGATGTTCTCCCTCTTCAGCAAGTCAAGACTCAGCTAACTTTGATTCTTGACTTGCAAGGGATTGTTAGAAAGGTCTGCGAGCTACACTCCAGAAGAACAAGAAATCTATCATGACCTCACTGACGAGTAGCTCGCTGAGATATTTAAACTGAATCTAGATGGGCTAGTTAAAGTTGCTCTAGAAGTTGATGTTTTGAGTGATGAGGAGTAACAAGGAGTGGATGAGATTGAGATTGAAGATGTCACATCTGATTAGTATCCCCAGTACACTGAGCCTAAGGGCAATGTTATCCCCAACTTGGGTGAAACTTTTGGCAGTGACACTTTTGAGAAGTTAGAGGAGATGGAGAAAGAAAAATAATAGGATGAAACTAAAGCCCAAGCTTTAGATGCTAATGTTGAAATTAAGAAGGCTGAATAGGCAGCTTGTTTTGCAGAAATGAAAGCCCAACGCGCACCTCCAAAGCAAAATGCCTACACCAAACTTTACAGAGTCAAGATACATTAGAAAGTGTCAGGAAAGATCATGGTGTGGGCCTTTTTTGAAGACTTGGATGTCTATGCTTTGAAAAGAGATGAGTACTTCAGATATCCACATGATATGAAGACTCTTCCTGGTTTCGAGCTAAACAGATTGGCATGTTTAGACCTTTTGTATACCAACCCAAGGAAGATGTCAGGATGGTTTGAGATAGTGCTGAAGAAAGAATACCACACCAGATGGGTCAACTTCAGGCCTCAACAACCAAAGCGGTTCATTCATAAGACTAAAGTTGATCCTATATCTGGAAGGCCTAAAGTAGTGTTGAAGTGGAGTCCCCGACGCAAAATGTCTAAGATTCCCTTACAAAAGATGCCTCAGGACGTCACTCCACACTTCAAATGGTGGTATTATGATCAGAGGACGGGGGAAGCGGTCATAGTTTTTAACAGAGAAGGAAAGATTGAGACTATTAGGGTATTTGACCCAATGTGGCTTACTAACTTGTCTGTTGTAGATGCCTACACTTTATACAAGTGGCCACTATTCTATGACACGCAAGATATTGTACAAACTCTACATTTCAAACATGTTATATGACTCTACTTTGCGTTCTAGATACACACAGGAGTCACCAGAGAAGAGAAGTACAAGAAATTTCAAGAGCATGTGAAGAATGTTAGAAAATAGGCTAAAATTATTGGCTTCAGAGGATGATCTCCCAAGCTTAAGAACAACAGATTGATCCACAACAGAGCCAAAAGCTTGCTAAAGAAGTAATAAAGATCCTAGAAGAAGGTGATGACCGTGAAGTTGAAACTAAGCTCCTGGTGCATCTGCAGTTTGATAAATTCAGCCTTATTTGGTTTCAATATTGGAGAAATTACATGCCACTAGAGCAACAGCAAAAGAAAGACAGAAGAACTTGGAGAAAAGCATGTTAGACAATAGGATAAACTAGGTCGAAGGGGGAGTTTGTTGATACATTATGTTCCTAGTTTATGTTCTCAATGTAAAAGTCTTTATTTCTTAAACATGTGTAATGTAATTATTCAATGAAAAATGATATGCTTTTGATGTTTATTTGTCTTTGAATATTTCATATTATTATTGTATTTGGTATAATTCATATATATGAACATCTTATATAGGTTTGAGGTTGTTATGCATGGTTCTAAGTCAATAATGATTGTGAAATGTGTTCAACCTAGTCGGGTGGTTATTCATGCTAATGGACCATACTTATAGACCATACCCATGAATGAATCATACTTATGGACCAGTCGCATGACTAAACCAATAGACTGGATCAGTCGTATGAATTAGACATAAGATTGATTCAGTTGCACGACTGAACCCTCAGTCGTGCGTACGAATCAACCGCATGAGTCAGTCGCATGACTGAACCATGTTAATGGTTCAGTCATACGAATGAAAACTACAAACCTATAAATACACATAATTCGTGAAAAAATGGAGACTTCGAATATTATTAAACCCTAGCCGTCCAGAGCATCCTAAACAACTAATCCAACTTCAAAGTTCATTCCTAATCGATTTCTAATCAAGTTTTAACGTTTGTTTCATCATTAGATCGATCAGGTTATCGTTATCACTGATTGGATCGCCAATCAAATAGGATTCCGCACTATTTGATCTAGTCTCACGCAGAATCCGTTAGTACTCCATACGAAAACGGTCCTAACACACATAGCACTCTCATGTTCCTTCTCAAAAAAAATTATTGTCTGAACTAATATATTATTTTAGTCGAGTTTTTATATTTTTAGAAACTAATTAATACTAATAATTCACTTTTTTTAAATTTAAAATTTTTTTATATTATCAATTTAATTTTGTTATCATATTGTTTTGAACTTTATATATTTTTATACCCAAATAAGATTTACATTAATAAACTAAAAAAGAAAAAAATATATATTAATATATTTATATATTTTAGGTTAGTATGATATTATTCAAAAAAATATTTGATATTTATAACTTATAATGTAACTTTTAATTTTCAATTATAGTAATAAGTAACTTCATCATACAAAATATTTTATATTTATGATTTATGTTGTTTATATATTTTCAACTCATGTATTACATGGGTTTGCTAAAGTTAGTGTGACATCCGTCACTATAGGTCCGTTATTTGACTCGAACACATTAACTTTGCTCGTGCATTTATTATTTTGCGTAATTACTTCGTTCTCAAATTGAATCTCTTCATATATATCCGTTACGTGTCAACCCTAATGTAAGGAATACATGTTAAGGCTGATGCAACTCCAAACACTTCAAGTCTCCTGCATGCTGCATAAGTACATTGAAGAAGAATGCTTCAGAATTTCACACATGCAACTGAAATACTCTAAGTGTGAAATCTTCCGAAGCTAAGAACAATATCTTCCAAAGTCAAAGATGAAGTCTTCCGAAGCTTTGGAGACAAAGTCTTCCAAAGCTCAACACTTAATGACAGATTTCTTCCAAAGACTTTTAGTATACATGGTTATCTCATGTACTTTTGTGAATCCAAGGATCGCAATCAGGAATTATCAGTGTCGATCGAAGGCAAGTCAACGTTTGCGGAATCAACGTTGGCTTGGTTTAATTGTTTTGTAGTAAATTTCAATATCAATAAAGATTCAAGAACACACTAAAAGAAACACAATTAATGAATAATATGTATTTCATTAAAACATGTTAACTATTACAAATAATTAATGAATGATATTAAATTTTGTGGTGAATAATGCGACGGCTGCTAGGGTTTGATTGTGAGATTTGATGTGATGTTTGCTGTTTGGGGAATTGTCGGATTGCTATTGTTGTTGCCGTCAGAAAGCCATAGTTAATTCGAAACCTAGGATCCATTTATATAGACAATGATGTTTCAGTTATAGGAAATACCGGATCCCTTGGGATTTGAATTGTTTCTGTTAAGGAATCATTGGATTTCTCGGGATTCGCATAACTGCCTTGTAGACTTGTTGACTTGTAACACTTGTATTATACAAGTGTTTGGACTCCGTAGGAATAGTTTCTTCCGTAGATGTTTTGTTCTTCCGTAAAAGTCTTGTTCTTCCGTAGATGTTTTGTTCTTCCGAAGAAGTCTTGTTCTTCCATAGATGTTTTGTTGTTCCGAAGCAATCTTGTTCTTTCATCCTCAGTGCTGGTTGTTCATGCGCAGAAGTTCTTTGGATGCATTTTACTTGCAAGAACATATCTACGGAAGAACAAAATGTTCATCCGTAGATGTTTCTTACACTTGGTCAATTTCAGAAATTTACCAAGTATAATGTTTGTACCTGCAACCATACATAAATCAACACACATATAAATGGGTTAACCTATATATATAATGCGTACACAATAATGAATTACAACCATTCATTACAGATATTAATTCAAGTAGTAAGCCTATACAAAATTGACTAGATCTATCGATCCTAGACCTAACAATACTCCCCCTTAGGCTTAGATACTTGTAATTAGCTCTTCAAAAACTAACAGCTCCTTTAATCTTGAAACCATTTTCTTATTGAAATATGATACTGCATCCTTTTAATCATCGTATTTGTATTTGATCTCCATTGTGCATATCCTTTGAAGTGTCTCAAAAGTCAACCCCAATATATCTTCTTCAGTGGTGAGGGTTTCCACAACATATTGATTGTTAATAATCTCCAGCTCATCTTCTTCTGAAATTTTCAGTTCTGATATATCTTCAATGTTAGCTCCCTTCAGCATCCCAGCATTATACCTTCTTCTCTGGTATGCTTTGGCATGCAACTTATCCACAACTTGAATCATGTGCACATATAGATGCAAGTCATTCTGAGCCCTTTAATTAGTTAGCTTTAGGAAGAATTTGTCGTGAAGGTATGAAGTATAACTAGGGTGGAGCAGTTTAATCTCCAGAGGGTCAAATATTCTGATTCTTTCAGCTTTCTTCCCTTCTACATTCCTCAACAATACTAATTCTTTGGTCTTCTCAACATACCCCCATTCTGTTATGGGATATGTATATTGATTCCCATCTATTCTTTTCACAATAGCTGACTTATTGCTTTGACATCCAACCGTCTTCAAGAACTCATCATCCACCATTGTAGAGGAGTTAAATTTCGGTCTGTTCATCCTTTGTAACCTTCTTTTGTGCTCATCATCCTCTCTCTTTGCTTCCTTAAGCACATCATCTCTGAATTTTGTTTTTAGCTTTCCCACTAACACAGAGAAGTCTCTTCCTCTTAGGTGAACAGGATAGTTAGAGATAATCAAGCATTGCAAATCTTTGAGATCATATTCAGGTAGGCACAGTACTGATGCTATATCTTTGAAGTATTGAATCCTTCCAGATGTTCTTTTGATAATAGCACAGTCCCATTCTTGATCATATTTCCTGCCATGATTCTGTTGTCTTCCAGAGAGGATGGACTAGTGATGTGGTCAAACAATTCTATTAGTGTAGACTTCTTCTCTGTGATTTCTCTGACTGCTGTTCCCAATGGCCACACTTCGCCAGGAATGACTACTCATGGTTCTCTGATTAGTTTTTCTCTTCCTTTGTGCTGATCTTTAGATTCAATAGTTATAGGATCAGCAGGAAGTTTGCTTTGTTGCTCATAAGATGGGTGTGGAGCTTCAGTTCTGAATCTGACTCCATTATCAAGTTCAACAGACATTACATGTTCCATCATTCTTCTCAGCTCAGTAGTACTTCTTCCTTAAGCTCATGACCATTATAGTTGTGACCCTGTAGCCAACATACCATATTTTACTTGCTTAGTTTTGTTGTATCACAGTGACCTAGATCTTTCTTGATTTTCTTAATTGCTTGAAAAGTAGTGAATGCTTCATAGTCACAATTTGGAATTATGAACCTAGCAATCTCAAACTCTTTCAGCATATCTTTCATCTTAGTCAAGTTCATTCTTTCAACCATGTCAAATGGGAACCCATGATTGATTAGTGTCATAAACACAGATGACTCGGGCCTCTCTTCCATAATGTCATTTGTTGTAAGAAGAACATCAGTCTTTGATTCTTCTTGAGCTTTGTTAGATTCATCTTCAATCAGCTCTCTCCATTCAGCATCACTCTCAGCTTCATCTTCATCATGAGTTACTTGCTTTAATGGTGACACATCCATTGAAGGAGTGTGTTCTGAAGATGTATGCCTTGTCTTCTTGGGAGTCTCTTCAAGATTGATTGTTTGTATATTTGCTGAACTCAAATACTTCCTTTTTCTTGAGTATTGCATAAGTTGCTTTGAAGTTTCAGCAGGTTTCTTTAGTTGCTCTAATTCAAAAGCAGATATCTTCATATTCAACTGATCAATCTCTTCTTCTTTTCTTCTCAACAAAGCTGATTGATCATAGAGAGCCTCACCTTAGCCTTTTATTTTCAATATTCTCATTCGTTGCTGAGTCTCTAAGTTCTTTAACCAGCTCATGCAATGCATCAATTACTTCATTGTTTTCTTGAATGTTCTCCCTTAATCTTTTCAGACTTGATTCTTGCTTCATCAGCTGATCATCTTTTACTTTCATCATTCCCTTCAACTCTTGAATTCTTTGCTTTCTATTGTTAGACTTTAGAACAAGGTTGTTGTATTCAGTAACCAGATAACTCTTGCTGAGAGGGATATTAGTATCACTTAGATCATCTTCATTGTATACAATCACATCAACATAGTTTGCCTCTTCTTCTTCCAGATATTGAGAAGCAATCTCATCATTATTTACTTCTTCATGGGCTACACTTGCTGAGCTTGAACTAACCTTAATAGCTTGATCTTCAGTTCTTGATGTGGTTGTTGTTGTTGTTGATGGTCAGTGACTGGAGAGGCTAGTTTAGTTTCATTTGAGAGTACGGGGGATTTAGTTTTGGTTAATGACAGTGAACTGTACTTGCTTGTGAGGCTAACTCTGTCTCCGCAGTGTAAATGCTCTCAGTAGATGAATTTTTTTGATTTGGAGGTTGTTGAAAAAGTTACATTTGAAGCTGATTTGGTGATTGAGGGTGAATTGGAGAGATTGGTTTTGTGTTTTGGCTAGCTAGTGATTGTGGTTGGGGTGTTTGTTGTTGATTTGGTGATAGAGGGTAAATTGGAGAGATTGGTTCCGTGTTTTGGCTGGCTAGTGATTGTGGTTGGGGTTTTTGTTGTTGATTTGGTGATAGAGGGTGAATTGGAGAGATTGGTTCTATGTTTCGACTGGCAGGTGAGTTTGGTAGGGATGGTTGAGGTTGATGATGTATAGGTGATATATCTGGTGGGTGAGTGTCTTGAATAGAGTTGGTTGATGAAACCTCCTGTTGATCTTCCCACACAAGCTCTTGAGGAATGTTTGCATGAGCATCTACCACATGATCAAACATGGGCATGTCTTCTCCTTCATATTTCCTAGATATTTTATTCAGTACGGATCTGCCAAGGTGTGCTTGAACGAACACACCACCATCCATAGTAGTTCCAGGCAGATCAACATTAATGATTAGTTGTAGAAACCTTGGAAACATATACATTTTGTCAGCCTTCTGTACTTTGATGTGATCACATAAGTAGTTGAAGATGTACTTTGAGTAATTGTAGGTTCTTCCCTCAAAAACACCAATAATGCGTTAAGAGATATGCCTTGAAAATCTGTCAAGTCCAGATTTTCTGTTTGAGATGCACTTAAGATAAGTGTGGTAGAGAAATATGTACCACTTGTAAAATCTTCCTTTCTTGATTTCTCCCTTCTTGAAATCACCATCATTCCCCAATAGGAGAAAAACTTTCTCTATGTATTCATTTTCGAACACATCAGGATGACCGGCTTCTACATCTCCCAACTCAAGAACCCGTCTTATTGTATGTTCATCGACTCTCAGTCTTTGATTCTTCATATCAGCCACAATAACTTGACCATCTTCTTCTATTTGTGTGGAGTTCCAGAAGTCAGTGATGTGTGATTGATGAATCACAGGCTCTGCTGATAAGGCATAGAACAACCTAGATCTTCTTAGATATTGGATAATATCTTGACACCCTTCTGAAGTAGGGTCGCTTGGGTTTAAGAAAGCACACACATTGTGGTCTCTCGCAAATTGATTATCCATCTGTTCATAAGAAGAAGATTTCGCTAGAATCAGATTATTGATATGAGAATACGAACAGTTGTGAGATTAAACAAGAATCAAACAGTTCATTATTGAATATTACGACATCTTTTACCTTGAAAACAGCGGATTAAGAACACAGATATATGTTTGTTTAATGTTTTGATTTGGTAAAATTTGATGTTATAGAAGGGGGAAAAGTTTGTTGAGAGTGTGTTTTTCTAGGTCTGAAAAAGTGAACTGAAAAAGCGAATAATAAATTTTGAAGTCAAACAACATCATTTATACTCTCAGACACATTAATTTTACGATATTAAAGAAGTGGGACCCTCAACAAATTCTTCTGCAGATCATCTACGGATCCCATAAATCATCTGAGGATGTCTTAACGACATCTGTTGATGAAGTATAGCTTACATTTTTCACAGATCACCAAACTTTGAAATTAACTTATATTTGTTGATCTTTGCTCATCCGTAGTTTACCAATCTACGGATAAACATTTAAATTTTCAACACTATAGCTTCTGCTGATACTTAAGATGGCGTAATGCACCTGTAGCTTTCACTGATGCTTAAGATGGCATAATGCACTGTAGCTTCTACTGATGCTTAAGATGGCATAATGTAGAGAAATATTGTTGTATGGTTCAAGTCCATTGCTTAGAACCATTTATTGCTTTTGGACCTTGCTGACATTTTATTCATGACAATTTAGCACAAGAAAGTTTAAAATGATTTTAAAGAAAATTTCATGTATCTAGGAGCTAAAATGGTGCTCAGATTCCAATTTCTTCAAATTGATAAAGACAAAGCTGTTGATTGATAAACTTAACTTCATGTATTCTACTCCCCTAAAATTTGTGATTAACGATGACATTAAGCATTTACCATAAATTTCTAAGAAGAATAGCATGAGTTACATTTAGCTGTATGATGATGCTCAGACATATACGCACATATGATGGGATCATACTATAATACTAAGCCTCTTCGTGACGAGTTATTTTGTTAAATTGATACCTGAACAAAGTTCTGATTGCAAGTATATTGTCTATTTAAATCCATACAAGAGCTCATGTATCAACTAGGCATGCTGTTTATCATGTTTTCATATTGATTTGGAAATAATTGTTATGGGCTTCACATTTGATTCACAAAGATTTTGTCCTTCCTTTGCATGTCAAATCATCACTTTTTTACACTTAAGAACTATGTAATTTAAGTTATAAGTTCTATCTTGAGATGCATTTGACATCCCATTAATGCAATGATGTAAAAGCTCTAGATTAATATACAATTGATCACATATTTACTCATGTAAAACATAGGTGCCTTCAACCCAGGTCTTTGTTCACACAAAACAGAGGGATTATGTGGATCATGATCTTTTCACCTTTTGTAACTGATATTCAGTATCGTAATCATACACCCAGGTCTTTGTTCACACAAAACAGAGGGAGTATGATTTGCAAAGATAGATATTATAAAGTGTTGGTACATGGTTTGTTTAGATGAGTAATTTGGTCACATCAGAATAAGACTCACTTTGTATTCTCAAAATGAAGTTTCCCACAAACAATAACTTAGCATTATGTTGGGCATGCACTCAGTGTAGTTTCCACTCAAGATGAATCTACTCACATATCAAGAAACTTGCTTAGATTTATTGTTATTTATGAATTCAGGAATAAGCAAAGATATAGTGTACTATCATTTCCCATGCATATGTCATGCTGAAGCATCATTACACACAATATTTTGTTTGTTGAAAATGATTAATCTAAGTTAATCATGCCTAGAGACTCAATTAGAAAATTAAATCTGATTGAATCAAAGGCTTTAGTGAATAAATCAACAAGCTGATTTGTTGTATCCACTTTGAGTAACTTAATGAAACACTTTTCTGAGCAATCTCTCACAAAATGATATCTTATTTCAATATTTTTTGATTTACTATATTGCACAGGATTAGCAGTTATAAACATAGTAGTAGAATTGTCTATGTAATTGAAGTTTGAAGGAAGTTGTAACCATTGTCAAGCAATTGTTTTGCAACCAAAGCACTTGAGAGCAACCAGCTGAAGTAGCTATGTACTCAGCCTTAGCCCTGGAAACAAATACATTGGTTTGTTTCTTGCACTGCCATGACACTAGCCTTGGTGCGATGAATTGACATCCACGAGTTGTTGATTTTCTGTTACTATTACATCACCATAGTCACTGTCTGAGTATGAGTAGAGTGTAAAGTCACCATCCTTTGGATACCAAAGACCAAGTCCTGGTTTTCCTTTGAGGCATCTGAAAATCCTTTTTACAGCATTCAGATGGGACTCCTTTGGTTTAGATTGGTACCTAGCACGTACACACACACACAACAAATATAATGTCAGGTCTACTAGCAGTTCGATACATAAAGGAAGCTATCATTGATCTATATAATTTTTGATCAATAGATTTTCCTGAAGGATGAGAAACAATCTTGTCAATTGTTGATGCTGGTGTTTTGCATGAGGATACTTTAGCAACATTGTATTTCTTCAAAATCTGATGTATGTATTTCTCTTGATTGATGAATATCCCATCTGGTTTTTGGTGAACTTGATGTACAAGAATGAAGGTTAATTCACCCATTGAACTCATCTGAAATTCAGATTTCATCAGCTCTTCAAAATTACCCACAATCTCTTATTAGTTGAGCCAAATATAATGTAATCAACATATATTTGAACAACTAAGAGATCTTGATGTTCTTGTTTGAGAAAGAGTGTTTGATCAATGGTTCCTCTTTTGTAGCCATGCTTGAGCAAGGAAGATGATAGTGTTTCATACCACTTTCTTGGTGCTTGATGAAGACCATACAAGGCTTTATCTAGCTTGTATACCCTATGAGGATAATGAGGATCTTCAAAACCGGGGGATTGTGACACATAAACTTCCTCATCAATCTTCCCATATAGGAATGCACACTTGATATCCATCTGATACACAGTGAACTTCTTATATGATGCATAAGCTAGAAACACTCTTATGGCCTCAATTCTTGCAACTGGTGCAAAAACTTCATCATAGTCTATTCCTTCTTCTTGTGTGTATCCTTGTGCAATCAACCTTGCTTTGTTTCTTACAATAATCCCTCTATCATCCAGTTTGTTTTTCTATAGCCACCTTGTTCCAACAGGATGTTGACCTTCAGTCAAATCAACTAGGGACCATACCCTTTGCTTTCTAAGTTGTTGAAGCTCTTCTTGCATAGCTTCAATCCAACTATTGTCTTTTAAAGCAGTAGTGATGTTTGGAGGGACCACTTGAGAAATAAAACAACTGATGAGACAAAGGTTGGTAGTACCACTTTGACTCCTTGTAGTCCTCTTTGTAAGATCTCTAATTATGTTGTTGATTGGATGAGTCTTATGGATTCTCATTGATGGAGTTGAGTCAACTGGCATAGATGATTCCACGTTAGTCATTTCCATTTCCTCAGACTGATCCAACCTAGGTTGAGAATTTAGAAAGTAGTAAAAATGTTCAACATGAGGTGAAGGATCATGAGTGTCTTCTGTATGGGCTGTAGAAGCATCTCCAGTATTGGTTTGCTCTTCTGTAGGAACTTCTCCGGAATCATTTTGCTCTTCCGTAGGAGTTACAAGAACTTCTCCGGAATCATTTTGCTCTTCCATAGGAGTTACAGGAAGTTCTCCGGAATCATTTTGCTATTCCGTAGTAGTAACAGGAACTTCTGCGGATGAGACGTGAGGACATGAAACATTTCCAATGTTTGTTGTATTCACTTGAGAGCATGGATCTGTTGAAGGGACAACATTCACATCTCCGGATGCACCATGTTCATTGCCACATGTGGTGTCTGCAGCTACTGCTGATGTGTTTCCACCCAAGGATGTGTGTATCCTTGGAGGATCAGCAGATAATGTCACTTCAGTCATATGAGGTGGAACAAATGGATAACATACTTCATGAGATCCTGCAGTGTTCAAATGATCATAGTTAAATGATTTAGTTAGAGCATCTATGTCAAACAACCATGATGAACCTTTAACTGTCTTAGTAAATACAGATTCATCAAAAGATACATCAGGAGTTTCTTCCACAATGTTATTGTTGGGTATTCTACCTAAGAAGAAATTGAAGATTTCGAATATTATTGAAGTTGAAGACTTGAAGATCAAAAGCAACAAAAATATTAGTCTAGGGTTTATTTTGTAATTATTTTAATTACTATATTAGTATAAATAGCAACATATATCATCCATGTAAAGATGAATAATTCTCCACCAAGGGTGAGAATTAATTCCATCAACAAATATCATTATATCATCATCTTCCATGCATGATAATTTCAACATCAAAGCAATAAACATCAAACATTAAACACTTTTCGTGTTCATCATTATTATTATTTTAGCATCGAATCATCAAGTTTTGTTATTATCAATATGAATCCTAAGATCCAAGCTCATTGTTCCCGTTCATACCGGGTACACACAATTGGTATCAAAGTTGGAGTTGATGAATTTATATTAAATTTGATGAGATTGCATGATTAGATTGCTAAAATTATTGAAGATCTGAAGAAAGCAATTCAACAATCAACTCAACAATACAAGATCCGATGCAGATCTTGCAAGAAAGTGAATGTGAGGGGCTGCTAATTAGGGTTGCTTGCGAATGAGAATGAGGTTGCCGAATGTGGCTGCCAAATGCGGTTGCCGATTAGAGCTTCTTGCGAATTAGGGCTGCCAATTAGGGTTTGCGAAAGAATGGAAGGGGAATCCATAGGAGGCCTTCCTCAGGTGAATTAGGGTTTGCAACCTAGGGTTGCAAATGGGCTCGTGCACACCATTGGGTTTGTTACTTGGGCTCCATCATTAAAACAACGAAAAGGTGGACTCGGATTTATTTGTTTGGGTCGCCAACATCAAAAAGAAAAGTGGACTCGGATTTAATTGTTTGGGCCACCAACATCAAAAAGAAAATATGGATTAGGGTTTTAGCTTAAAGCTATGAAAGCAAGCTATAACCACAAATCAAAAACAAAAGAATGGTTGTTCTAAAGTTTTGAAGATCTCGCTTCCGCATCATCAACAACATTCTTGACTTTGGACAACTATTCAACAAAAATAAGATCAAGCTTCAAATCATATCAGAAATCTACAATTTAGGGGAGTATTGTTGGGCATTCTACCTAAGAAGAAATTGAAGATTTCCAATCTTATTGAAGTTGAAGACTTGAAGAACAAAAGCAACAAAAATATTAGTCTAGGATTTATTTTGTAATTATTTTAATTACTTGATTAGTATAAATAGCAACATATAACATCCATGTAAAGATGAATAATTCTCCACCAAGGGTTAGAATTAATTCCATCAACAATATCATTATATCATCATCTTCCATGTATGATGATTTCAACATCAAAGCAATAAACATCAAACATTAAACACTTTTTGTGTTCATCATTATTATTATTTTAGCATCGAATCTTCAAGTTTTGTTATTATCAATATGAATCCTAAGATTCAAGCTCATTGTTCCCGTTCATACTGGGAACACACAGTTATGTTGTGGAATATAAATCCTATAAGATTTAGATGTTGAAGAGTATCTAACAAAGAAACCATCATATGCCTTTTCTGAAAATTTTCCCAATGACTCTTTTATGTTTAAAACAAATACATGACATCCAAAGACTTTAAGATATCCTATGTATGGCTTTCTTTTAAACAAGAGCTCATAAGGATTTTTGTTATGTTCTTTGACAATTAATGTTCTGTTTTGAACATTGCATGCAGTTTCACAGCCTCAGCCCAAAATGTGGTGTCAATTGTGAATCAGCTAGCATTGTCCTGGCTGCTTCAATGAGAGTTCTATTTCTTCTTTCAGCAACTCCATTTTGTTGTGGGGTTCTTGGTGCACTGAATTGCCTTGCAATACCTTTGCTCCTGTAAAAGGAATCCAGTTCAAAATTGACAAATTCAGTACCATTGTCACTCCTAAAAATTTTAACTTTTGTATCAAGTTGATTCTTAATCTTGATCACAAAGTCCATTAATATTTCTAATGTTTCACTTTTTGTTTTAAGAAAAAGACCCATGTGAATCTTGTGAAATCATCAACTATCACCAAACAATATTGCCTTTTTCCAATGCTCATCACATTGGTAGGACCAAACAGATCCATGTGAAGCAATTTGAGTGTTATAGTATTAGTATTGATAATTTTGAATTTATGTGACACTCTATGTTGTTTTCCTTTGTAACAAGAAGAACAGTGAGTTGAGCAAAGAAACTCTTTGTTTGGAAATCCAATGACGAGGTCATATTTCACCAATTTATTCATGTTCTTCATGTTAGAATGGACAAGCCTTCTATGCCATAATTGAGATACATCTTCTGATAGCTTAGATAGAAGGCATGTTTCATGTTTTGTGAGTGATGTGTTGTTCATATCCAAATTATAAGTGTTTCCTTTTCTTGCTGTTTTGAGGAGGATCCATTCTTCTAAAACATTAAATCCTGGTTTAAGAATGTAACAATTAGTATTATTAAACAACATGGTATAATTTTGATCACAAATTTGAGACACACTCAGTAGATTATACTGTGAATTTTCACAATAATTTACTTTCTTAATTTTAGCACACCATTTCTTATCATTCCTTCACCAACAATTTTACCTCCCTTTTTATCCCTACCAAATGCCACATAAGAAGCATTTTTATGTTTGAAATCATGGAGAATTGAACAGTTTCCTGTCATATGCCTGGAACAACCACTGTCAACATACCACTTGTTGTCAGCTCTCCAATATTGTTCCTGCATTCATAAATAAATCAGCTAGAATTGACAAACCAAGTCTTAATGATCTTGGGTTTGTCAACAATGTCTAAAATAGTTACTCCTTCATCAACAATTAATGTTTCAGTTTTAGTTTTGGTTGATTCATTCTGAGTTATCTCAGATGAGGATGATTCTGTTGAATGGGATGTTGATGAACTAGGTTCTTGTTTCCCAATTTCTTCTTGATTCAACTTAATTTTGTTCATTTGGGACTTTGGTTTTGATAATAAAACTTTATGATTAAATGTCTCACAATATTTTGTTTTTGAATGAGGTATATGATTTCCCTTTTCAAATTTACCAAGAATGCATCATCATCCTTTGTTTCATTATTAGTCAAATCTACCCTTTTGTGAGGTGTTTTTGACTACTGGAAAGTTGGTCTTTTGCTTTGATTTTGACTTTGATTTTAGTTCGGATTTCTTCATTTTTGAACCCTTTTCACAATCAGTAGATTGAGTATCTGATTTAGACTTATGTGATTCTTTCTTCTTTGTGCCTTTTGTCTTGTTCTTTTTGTTGAAATAACATTCCTAAGTGGAATGGTTATTTTTGTTGCAGATGGCACAATGTTTGTTGAAGTAGCAATCAGCAGTCGTGTAATTGTTCATATTGAAAATAGAGCAGTAGCTACTGAAGTAAAAATCTTCAGTATTGTGATTTTTCATGTCACACCATTTTCAATACTTTTCATTTGATTCTTTCTCAGAATTATTCTTATGGTTTGCTGACTTTTGATGTTGTTCTTTCTTCTCCAGCTTTGGATGTGCTTCTTCTTTTTCCACTTTATGCATCTTTTGATTGTTTGTTACTAGATTCCTCTTCGAGAGATCATCTACTGAAGCATCATTAACTTCTACTGAAGTTTTATTTTTCTGTAGATCTTGTACATGAAAGAGGTTCTTCTTTCGTTGATGATCTGTTGATGCATTTTCTTTCCTTTTTCCATGGATTTCTCTCTTTCCTTAGTAAAAGCATATTTCTCATTAATTTATTGGAGGAGGCTTGTTGCTGATTTAGTTCTTGAAGACCTTCATTCAACTAAGCTATTCTCTTGCAAATGGTTTTGAGCATGTTTCTTTGTTTAGGAGGGTATGGCAACATTGTTTCTTCAAGCAGTTTTGGAATATTTGTTTCAAACACAACATTCTTACTCTTATTTAAAACTCAGCATCATGTTCATCAGAATCATCCAAGTCATCCCACTCATCTAAGTTCAATTCTAAATTAAATTGATTAATCTTTTCTCATTCAGAAGACTCAGTTTCATTCACCTTATTATCAATGTTTTATTCATTTGAGCTAGTTCCTATATTGGTGCTAGGCACAAAATGTTTTGACAGATTATTTGTCATTGATTCAGGCAAAGAAACATAGTTATTGTTAACTCGAGGTGCCACAACATTGTATCCCAACGCAGACCTTTTCTTTGATTCAATATGAGAATTTAGTAATTTCTCATATTGCTGAGATAAGAGCTGGAACTTCTGAAGTTTCACTTCAGTTGATGCATGATCAGCCATGGATTTGGTTAAGGAAGTGGTCAGATGCTCAACTTTTGCATTCAAGCTGTAATTTTCAAAAACAATTTTGTCTAAATCCTTTTGTAAAGAGTTAATTTTAATTTGATATAGTTTATGTTCTTTTACATGAGATTCATTCAAAATCATTTTTTGTTTAACTTTATCAGCTAATTGTTGAGCATGGACTCTATATCTTTCTACTTCCTCAACACATAATGATGAACATAACCTGTCTCTTACCTCACTTGCCATGGGTGGAACCTTGTTTTCCATGTTAGCCATTAGAGCTTGATTTTCTTCAAAGACTTCCTTCTCATACATACTCCAGTCACAGGTTCCATCTTGAAGAATGATTAGCCTAGAGTCTTTAGAGTTGCTAGTTTCTGCTAGTGAATTGGTGGCTAGTGGGGATGAGTTGGTCAGTTGTGGTCTGTCTAAAACATCTTTTAGTTGACGAGGGTTGTTTGGCCTGATGATTCTCATGTTGTGTTGTGTCAGAATTTTGTTGATTACATTCTCTAGAAAAGTGTCCATAGAGATTGCACTTGAAGCATCTTACCTTTGACTTATCAACTCCTATAGGTGAAGATTTACTTGCAGCAGCCAAATTCTTGTTTCTTCTCAGATATTGTTTGGCTCCATATGCAATCATTGCCATTTGCCATTGTAGATCCATTTCCTCCACTACATCCGGAGACAGTTCTTATAAATCTTGTTGGCACATGTTGGTAGTGGGTAACGTACTTCCTAGGTATGCCTGAAAGCTTGAACTGAAAGCTGCAAAAGCTGCCTTTTGTTCTTCAGAGTCTAGAATGATAGTAATAGACTCTGATTGATTGTTGGATGGTGGTTTTTCAGATGATTTATCTCTTTGATTATCAGATCTTTCTTTCTCTTTTCTTGACTTACTTTGAGAAGATTTCTTAGGAGGTTTTGAAGCATAGAAACTTACTTCCTCTTTATCTTCACTCAAAGTACAAGAGTTATCACCATCATTACCGGACATGAAAGCACTTCCAGCACTTCTTGTTTCTTTAAGTGATATGGTGATACATGAGTTCTTATACTCTTGTTTCTTGATTTCTCATCTAGTTCAAGAGCCTCAACTTTAGCCACTAGAGTGTCTAGTCTGACTGCTTTGAGATCTATTGTATTCTTGAACATGGATACAGTTTGCTTCCAACTTTCTAGTAAAGTATGGAGCATTTTCTTGTTCAATTCCTTATTTGTGTATTGCAACTCCAGAATGTTCATTTCTGTGACAAGTTGCATAAACCTGTAGAGTTGTTGAGGAATTGATTCACCCTTAATATTATGAAATGTTTCATATTGTGAATGAAGGGTGTCCTTCCTAATGCTTCATCAAACAACCACCTGGTTTTGTAGACCCTCATCATCTTGATTATGTCTGCAAGCTTGACAAACCTCTTTATGGGCTGCATCAGGCACCCTAGAGATGGTATGAGACACTATCTGGGTATCTTTGTAAACGTAGATACACAAGAGGTACTATGGATGGAACTCTCTTCATCAAAGGACAGGGAAATAACATACTGCTAGGTCAAGTGTATATGGATGACATCATCTTTGGTTCAACTAATCCAAAGCTCTGCAAAGACTTTGAGAAGCTGATGAAAGACAGATTTGAAATGAGTGCCATAGGGGAACTCAATTTCTTTCTGGGAATTCAAGTGAAGCAAGTTGAAGATGGCATCTTCATAAGTCAGTCAAAGTATGTTTTGGACATACTCAAGAGATTCAACATGACTGATTGTAAGATTGCTAAGACACCCATAGCTAGAAACCACTCCCTTGGAACTAATCTTGAGGGGGAGTGTGTAGATGAGCACTTATACAGGGCTATGATTGGGTCTTTTATGTATCTTACTGCTAGCATGCGTGATATTATGTTTGCTACATGCATCTGTGCAAGATATCAAGCCAATCCTAAGATATCTCACCTCATCACTGTCAAAAGGATTCTAAGATACCTCAAAGCTGCTTCAACACTTGGTTTATGGTACCCTAAGAATCCTGACTTCAATTTGTATACTTATACAGATAGTGATTATGGTGGTTGCAACATGACTGCAAAGTCTACATCTCTGGGATGTCAATTCCTTGGTGGAAGGGTTGTCTCATGGCAATGCAAGAAATAATCCCATGTCTCTGCATCAACTGCTGAAGCTGAATACATTGCTGCTACAAGCTGTTGTGCTCAAGTACTTTGGATTCAAAATTAGATGCTGGACTATGTGTTAAACTTCAAGGAGACTCTCATTCACATAGACAACAATATTGCTATCTCAATCACAAAGAACCCTGTGCAGCATTCAAGGACAAAGCACATCAATATCAGGTATCATTTAATAAGAGATAACTATGAAAAGGGATTAATTGAACTAGTCAAAGTTCACATAGATGAACAATATGTTGATCTGTTTACAAAGGCTTTTGATGAACAGAGATTTAAATATCTAATATGAGCTATTGGGATGATAAACTTTGAGTAAGCTTTTCTTAAAACTAATTCTTATTATTTCTTAAAATATGTGTGTCCTAAGTCGTCTAGTTCATCACTTTCATAAGCTCAAGTTTTCTTTGGATGAAAATTTCTTTTTAAAGACTTTCCATATATTTTTGAAATTTTCTGATACTTTGAAAGTTATGTTTTTAACTTCAGAAGCAAATCATGCCTTCAAAATAAATAACTGACTAAGAAATTTACCTTCGGAAGAGCTTTCAGATTTATCTTCCGAAGCTTAAATACCTGTCTCAGACACTTACTTATTTTCAAGGACCATTTACTTCCGAAGCCAAATTAACTCTAGGAAGCTTTGTTGTGTTATATACAAAGCTTTCAAGTTTTAATCACTCTTCCGAAGAAAAATTTTCAAAACTCTCAGGAAATTCTTCCGAAGTCATTTTAGCTTCAAAAGCTTTTTAATTAAAACTTCCGAAGATAATTAACTTTCGGAAGCTTTTTGACTTCCAAGAAAACTACTTTTTGAGCAAAAATAAACTACTTTTTCAAAGGTGGGACCGACATCCGGATTTTAAAGTTTATCCTCTTTCATTAAACTTTATCTGAAATCCCTCTCACATATAAACCCAACGGTTTCCCCCACTTTCTATCATCTCTTCTTCCTCCATCCTCACTTGCAATTGTGTATTCTCAGCAACCTCCTCAAGTTCACATTGATGTGGACTACACTGACCCCTTCATAAAGAGTCTGTTTGAGGATGGGATACCAAGGGCTATGTCATCTTCACCATCTTCCAATCACATCAATAGGTGGAGGTATGACAACATCAGGAAAGCCCTAATCATCATAAAAGTTCAAGGATAGCAAGAAGTCTTCAATTTTCAGACTTTGAACTACTATGAAGGTCTGGATTTAGTCAACATGCCACTTGTCAACCCAAGCCAATCAAGACATGCTGACAGACTGGCTCAAAGAATCCAAGGCAGGATCACTGCAGAGTTCAGCCTAAGAAAGAGACTTAGGCAATCAGGCAATGCCATCGGTCAACTGGATATTGAGGCAGACCCTAAGATTAGCTTCATAGGGGTAATCTTGACTGAATACCTAGTGGCAGAACCTGAGAGCCCTGTCTCATCATCATCAACTGCTGCAGAGATCCACATTCCTTCTGAGACACCTACTGATGTAGGTGCTTCTCAACCTTTCTCTAGCTAGAGCTTAGATGCTGCAACAAGCAATGAAGGCCAAAGCTCTCTCCACCCTGAGTCACAAAGGTCTGTGAGTGATAAAGGGAAAAGAAAGATGACATTTGAGGAGATTGAAGAGGAGGAGAGAGAGAGGAAAAGGAAGCTGAGGGGAGAAAGTTCCTCTGCTGAGTCTTCAAGACTCATGGAGTCTGCTATCAGGGATGCCCCCAGACCAGATACTCAGAATGATGAGTTAAGGGCAGTCAAGACAAATTACATGCAGACAAGGAACTATGACATACATAGTGTCATCTCTCTCCCCTTAGAAGAGCTGAATGAACTGATTGATCTGGAAAGGTAGAAGGAGAAGAAGGAGACAGAAGATGCAGAGCTTCTAGTACAAGTCAAAGAAGAGAGAAGAAGAAAAAGACTATACAAGGATATGCCTACCCTCTCCCCAGTTCAGGAAAGTCCTGCACAAGAAGATGTGGTTCAACAAGAACCTCAGGTAGACAAAGAAGAAGAAAGGATCAAAATGATCAACTACCTGAGTGCCACGGGCTTCTATCAGGCAGATGCACTCCTTCCCTTGTCCTATGACTATGTTGTGTTTGAGTACTTAAAACAACTTGAACTTGAGATAATCAAGGACAAAAAGACAAGTAAGAAGAAACTAAGGGAAGAAGCTACAAAATCAAGAGCTATCATCCAAAAGAGCATGAAAAAGTATGCTGATAGGCAGAGGATGATGAGCTTCTTCAAGCTATATGGATTTTCCAAAAGGAGACTTGGGCCCCATGTCTCTATCCACTATGTATGAGCATATTTGGGTGATCAAGAAAAAGATCAAAAGTGGAGAGCTCATTAACTTACAATTCACTCCAAGTCAAGCCCCACCTAAATTGGAGGTTAAGATTGAACAACGAGAGACAACACAACTTGGACCTCCTGCTGAAACCCATTGAGCTTCATCTTCTGATCCACAGCAGGGTCAACCTCCCTCTCCTTTTGAGCCTAAGAGAGAGGAAGTCCCAACTGAGAAAGACAGTGAAGATCAATCTGGTATTGCAGGCTAGTCTTCTCAGTTAAAACCTGTTTAGAGAAAGAAGAGGATGGCTTCTAAACCAAAGCCGAAGAAGAAGAAGACTGCACCCTCTTCTACACCCCAGGATGAGTCAGAATATCTTGAGGTTGTGCAACCAGAGGATGCTACATCAACTCCAATTCAAACAAATCCTTTAGCATCAGGAAGACCCATCTTGTCCTGGATATACGCCACAAATCCAGAAAGATGGCATGTCATTAGAGATCTAGGCACTAAAGACATTTACACATGGCAAGATATGTTTTAGTTGCCTCTGCATGACCTCTTTGATATCAGAAGACACTTTGATAGTCTAAAGGATCCTGACCACCTTATGAAGAAAGGATTGGTGATCATCTAATGAGGACTGTTGACATCTGAAGTCTACTAAGTGTTTTGGTAGCATCAGCCTAGGTGGAGTTTGTAGAGATTAATGAAGAGGTTGATGCAACCTAAACATCCAATGTCTATCCTGCATGCTACACAAGTGCATTGAAGAAGAATGTTTAGGAAGATTTACACATGCAACAGAAAATACTCTAAGTGTAAAATCTTTCGAAGCCAAGACCAATATCTTCCGAAGCCAAATATGAAGTCTTCTGAAGCCTTATAGACAAAGTCTTTCGAAGCTTCAACTCATGAAGACAGATTTCTTCCGAAGACTTTTAATACATGCTTTATCTGATGTACTTTTCCATAAAGCTAGACACCTTTCCGCTGCACCTCTGTAAGGTCACCAACTTACATGAGTTGGTGAAAAGGTCCATGCTTTTGGTAATAGTACATTGAGGTCTTGAGTCTGTAACTTTTTACTTCATGTACTTTATCCTTTTTATAATAGATATGGATGTGAGCTATACATGTCATAGTCACAAGTCAAAAGGCAAACTGCCTTTTGACTCTACAATTGATTTGTTTTGTGTCTAGTCAATTGTATCCAGCTGGCTTTCAAAGTATAGCCGGCTGTAGGATGTAGTATAAGTATCTCATGTTCTTGTATCTTTCATATATGCTTTGTAACACTTGTAATAGAACATAAAGAAAGCAATATACTGCATTCTTGAAAACCATATACTTGTGTTCTTTGTGTTCTATCTCTTACATTACTTGTGTTCTTAGTGTCTTACCTTGGTTAATCAGTTTACTGTTTCATTAAGTTTAGTTAATCTCCTCTTTGTGTTGTAGTGTTGTAACTCAACACCCTTCAACGATCCTGCAAAGGGGTATAGAATACTCACATGAAATAAATAAGATGATAGAAGAAATTAACGATGCTCCAACGATTCGTTTTTACAAGATACCTACGTTTATAAATTCCAAGGTTAAGTTTAAAGGTAAGGTTAACGAATAAACGTGAACTAGGATTTCAATTGGAAATTTGGGGGTTTAAATAGTTAAATGAAATAATGAATCGTTTATGTTTTGGTTTCAAATAGATAATAAAAATCAATTCACATTAAGAATAATTAAAAATGTCTAAACAATTTAAGTTATTGATTTAATAGAAATTAAGTATAATATGTGAAAAGATGTAATTAATTTAATAATTAATTATTTAAAGCTTGATAACGAGAATTAATTAAATACTTATTTAAATGACGTTAAAATTATTTAAAATCATTTTATAAAGTTTTGAGCTTTTAAAATGATTTATTATAAAGGTTTTATAATACAAAACCTAAAAAATAAGAATAAAGTCAATTATATGTTTTATAAATTTTAAAAGTTTAAATAAATGTTAACGAATAAATTTATTATCTCATTATAATATAACATGCTCAAATGATTAGATGAATAATTTCTCTTTTAATAGTTACTTAAATATTCATTTGTATAATTACTATTTAAAGTATTTGTAACATAAGAGTTTAAAGTGTTTTACAATAATCTAGGTTTGAGCTATAATATATTTATAACATATAAATGACTTAATAACTTTTTTATAGCATTTTTATTCTAAAAAAGATTATTAAATTTAAGAGTTATAAGTTTATATAGTCTTTAAAATTAATATAATAATTAATTAATTAGTGACTTGATCAAAATAATCATCTAGATAATCAATTAAATATGTTAAATCATATCTATTTGATTTAAAGAAAACCATTAGAATAAATTGATTAACCACAACAATTTTATTTTGCTTAATTAATATATTAAGAATTTATAAGGTTTAAAATGATTAAAAACTAACAATAAAAAAAATAACTTCGGGGTGCCCGGATTCGAACCCGGGACCCATGTGTGTGTTACATGCGTTTTACCGATGGGCTATGAGCCCAAGTCTGGTTTAAATCCATCAATAATTTTTATAATTGTTCATTAGAAAAACCCCAAATATCCAAGAACCCTAGAAGTGATTTAATTTCAGTTGAACATCAACTCGATAACAATAATAAAATCAAACTTAGGGCTTTTGTTCCCTAAGTGAAATCGAGTGTATGGATGTGTTCAATTAACTGACTTGATTTGAAATGATGTTAGGAACGAACGAAGAACAAGCCGCGGTCATAGGTGCGCAAAGGATGACCAATCTTCAATGGTAACCAATCGGATCATGTGCATCATTCAAAACCATCCTGGGACTTTAATCGTGTTTAACCCACGGCTACGAACTCGAATGACCCCAGTAACCACCGATTTCAACAATCGAGCCGTTCAATCATTAACACTTATAATAAGCAAATTATATGATTTATAATCGAACGTTTAACTAGTCTTAAGTTGTTATCCAACATCATTTCATCTGAAAACCACGGTTTCATCACAATCAAACATCCCCATTAACCGCGACCTGCACACAACCAAGTATGTTGTCAGGCCCATAGATTTAGGGCATGGCCAGGATAGCAATAGTTAATGGCTAGCAATAGTTAATGGTTAGCAATAGTCAATGATTGTACATATATTCAACACTACATGGTAGCTACAATGATCAACTAACCATAACATACAAGAGAATTGTCATAAGTTTACAAGCATCAAACGTGTTTACAAGTGCAATGTTTATAAGCTAACATGTTTCACCCCAAAGTGTAAAAATGTGCAAAAAGGGGTATAGAAATACTCACATGAAATAAATAAGATGATAGAAGAAATTAACGATGCTCCAACGATTCCATTTTACAAGATACCTAACGTATATAAATTACAAGGTTAAGTTTAAAGGTAAGGTTAACGAATAAACGTGAACTAGGGTTTCAATTGGAAATTTAGGGGTTTAAATAGTTAAATGAAATAATGAATCGTTTATGTTTTGGTTTAATACAGATTATATAATCAATTCAGTTTAAGAATAATTAAAAATGTCTAAACAATTTAAGTTATTGATTTAATAGAAATTAAGTATAATATGTGAAAAGATATAATTAATTATTTAAAGCTTGATGACGAGAATTAATTAAATACTTATTTAAATGACGTTAAAATTATTTAGAATCATTTTATAAAGTTTTGAGCTTTTAAAATGATTTATTATAAAGGTTTTATAATACAAAACCTAAAAAAATAAGAATAAAGTCAATTATATTGTTTTATAAATTCTAAAAATTTAAATAAAAGTTAATGAATAAATTTATTATATCATTATGATATAACATGCTTAAATGATGGATAAATAATTACTCATTTAAATAGTTACTTAAATAATCATTGTATAATTACTATTTAAGTATTTGTAACATAAGAGGTTTAAAGTGTTTTACAATAATCTAGGTTTGAGCTATAATATATTTTTAACATATAAATGACTTAATAACGTTTTTATAGCCTTTTTATTCTAAAAAAAGATGATTAAATTAACAGTTATAAGTTTATATAGTCTTTAAAATTAATTTAATAATTAATTAATTTGTGACTTGATCAAAATAATCATTTAGATAATCAATTAAATATGTTAAATCATATCTTATTTGATTTAAAGAAAACCATTAGAATAAATGATTAACCACAACAATTTTATTTTGCTTAATTAATATATTAAGAATTTATAAGGTTTAAAATGATTAAAAACTAACAATAAAAAAATAACTTCGGGGTGCCCGGATTCGAACCCGGGACCCATGTGTGTGTTACATGCGTTTTACCGATGGGCTATGAGCCCAAGTCTGGTTTAAATCCATCAATAATTTTTATAATTGTTCATTAGAAAAACCCCAAATATCCAAGAACCCTAGAAGTGATTTAATTTCAGTTGAACATCAACTCGATAACAATAATAAAATCAAACTTAGGGCTTTTGTTCCTAAGTGAAATCGAGTGTATGGATGTGTTCAATTAACTGACTTGATTTGAAATGATGTTAGGAACGAACGAAGAACAAGCCGCGGTCATAGGTGCGCAAAGGATGACCAATCTTCAATGGTAACCAATCGGATCATGTGCATCATTCAAAACCATCCTGGGACTTTAATCGTGTTTAACCCACGGCTACGAACTCGAATGACCCCAGTAACCACCGATTTCAACAATCGAGCCGTTCAATCATTAACACTTAATAATAAGCAAATTATATGATTTATAATCGAACGTTTAACTAGTCTTAAGTTGTTATCCAACATCATTTCATCTGAAAACCACGGTTTCATCACAATCAAACATCCCCATTAACCGCGACCTGCACACAACCAAGTATGTTGTCAGGCCCATAGATTTAGGGCATGGCCAGGATAGCAATAGTTAATGGCTAGCAATAGTTAATGGTTAGCAATAGTCAATGATTGTACATATATTCAACACTACATGGTAGCTACAATGATCAACTAACCATAACATACAAGAGAATTGTCATAAGTTTACAAGCATCAAACGTGTTTACAAGTGCAATGTTTATAAGCTAACATGTTTCACCCCAAAGTGTAAAAATGTGCAAAAAGGGGTATAGAAATACTCACATGAAATAAATAAGATGATAGAAGAAATTAACGATGCTCCAACGATTCCATTTTACAAGATACCTAACGTATATAAATTACAAGGTTAAGTTTAAAGGTAAGGTTAACGAATAAACGTGAACTAGGGTTTCAATTGGAAATTTAGGGGTTTAAATAGTTAAATGAAATAATGAATCGTTTATGTTTTGGTTTAATACAGATTATATAAATCAATTCAGTTTAAGAATAATTAAAAATGTCTAAACAATTTAAGTTATTGATTTAATAGAAATTAAGTATAATATGTGAAAAGATATAATTAATTATTTAAAGCTTGATGACGAGAATTAATTAAATACTTATTTAAATGACGTTAAAATTATTTAGAATCATTTTATAAAGTTTTGAGCTTTTAAAATGATTTATTATAAAGGTTTTATAATACAAAACCTAAAAAAATAAGAATAAAGTCAATTATATTGTTTTATAAATTCTAAAAATTTAAATAAAAGTTAATGAATAAATTTATTATATCATTATGATATAACATGCTTAAATGATTGGATAAATAATTACTCATTTAAATAGTTACTTAAATAATCATTTGTATAATTACTATTTAAGTATTTGTAACATAAGAGGTTTAAAGTGTTTTACAATAATCTAGGTTTGAGCTATAATATATTTTTAACATATAAATGACTTAATAACGTTTTTATAGCCTTTTTATTCTAAAAAAAGATGATTAAATTTAACAGTTATAAGTTTATATAGTCTTTAAAATTAATTTAATAATTAATTAATTTGTGACTTGATCAAAATAATCATTTAGATAATCAATTAAATATGTTAAATCATATCTTATTTGATTTAAAGAAAACCATTAGAATAAATTGATTAACCACAGTAATTTTATTTTGCTTAAATAATATTCAGAATTTATAAGGTTTAAAATGATTAAAAACTAACAATAAAAAAATAACTTGGGGGTGCCCGGATTCGAACCCGGGAACCCATGTGTGTGTTACATGCGTTTTACGGTGGGCTATAAGCCCAAGTCTGATTAAATCCATCATTAATTTCTATAAATGTTCACTAGAAAAAACCCCAAATATCCAAGAACCCTAGAACTGATTTGATTTCATTGAACATCAATTCTATAATGATAATGAAATCAAACTTAGGGCTTTTGTTCCCTAGGTGAAATCGAGTGTATGGATGTGTTCAATTACTCGATTTGATTTGAAATGATGTTAGGAACGAACGAAGAGCAAGCCGTGATCGTAGGTGCGCAAAGGAGGACCAATGTTCAATGATAACCGAATTAAACTTGTGGGAAGCTTCTTTGGGTGCTAAAGATGATTTCCCCTCAACCAATTTCAGTTTCGACAAACCAAAACAAGCTACTTGGTTGTGTGCAGGTCGCGGTTAATGGGGGATGTTTGATTGTGATGAAACCGTGGTTTTCACATGAAATGAGGTTGGATAACAGCTTAAGACTACTTAAACGTTCCATTATAAATCATTGAATTGGCTCATTATTAAGTGTTAATGATTGAACGGCTTGATTGTTGAAAGCGGCGGTTACTCGGGTCATTCCAGTTCGTAACTGTGGTTTAAACACGATTAAAGTCGCTGGACGTTTTGAATGATTCACACGAGCCGATTGGATCATTTTAGGATTAAAATTCGAGGGGAAAGAGGCGTTGCGTAGTCGTCGGAGATGTGGTCGGAGTCATTTGCCGGTGATGGGTACGAGGTGGGAGTTTGGGTTGATTTTAAACCAAATTACATATTTGGTCCCTGTGATTTTGGTAGGTGTTATTTAGTGACCAAACTTTTAAAACCAAGTTTCATAAATTACAGATTAGACCTTGTACTAATAAGACTAATCAAATTAATTATTTATAGGTCTTTACAACTTTTATAAAGCTTGTTAATTTTACAATTTAATTATTTATTTTCAAAAATTCATAACTACTAATAAAACTTTATAAGCTTATTAAAAGTTATTTTATAACTTGATAAATTTTTAATAAAACTTTTCTATTTAGTTATTTATCGTAGAAAGATTAATAAATCTTTATAACTTTATGAAAATATTATTTCTAAGAAATTATTACAAGTTGTTTAGATTATAAATATTACATAATATTAGTATGCACACTTAATATATTTAATCAATTAAAATTATTATATAATTTTATAATAGAACTTAAAAAATTTAGTTTTAACTTGAAAAATTGTGAATGTTAGACTATGTACTGTGATCTTCTGGAATCACTTCACTTTTCTTTTTCACCAGTTGATCTCTAACAGATATAAAAAATATTGGTTTATCAAACGCTTTTGTGTAGAGGTCAGCGCGTTGAAAGTCCATATTAATTTTAACAAAATAAATTTAATTTTTTCAAAACAATCACGTATAAATTAAAATATAATTCCAATGTGTTTGGTCTTTGGATGTTGGACAGGATTTTTAGTTACGGCTATAGCAGCAGAATTATCAACAAATATAGGATTGTTAGAGAATTTCAAACCATAGTCCCGCATTTGCTGTTGAATCCAGATTATTTGAGAATAGCAGCTTGCAGCAGCAACGTATTCAGCTTGACAAGTTGATAGAGCAACCGATGTTTGCTTCTTACACTGCCACGTGACTAATCTTCTCCCAAAGAATTGACATCCTGCTGAAGTCGACTTGTAGTTCATTTTGCAGCCGCCATAATCCGAATCACTATACACTATAAGCTCCAAGTCATCGTCATGAGGATACCACAACCCAAGTGTTGGAGTACACTTAAGATAACGAAATATCCTTTTGACACGTATGAGATGGTTGACTTTCAGTTTCGCTTGATATCTGGAGCAGAGGCACGTCGCGTACATGATATCAGGTCGTGAGGCAGTGAGGTACATGAGGGATCCGATCATTCCTCGGTACATGGTCGCATCCACCAGATCACCATTTTCATCGGGTGCCACATCATGGTTTGTAGCCAGTGGAGTCCGAGCTGCCAAAGCATTCTCCATATCGAACCGACTGAGAATATCTCCTACATACTTGGTCTGATGTAGAAATATCCCCTTTGGTGTCTAATCCACGTGTAACCCGAGAAAGAACTTCATCTCTCGCATGTCACTCATCTCAAATTGAGCTTTCATTACTGCTTGAAATTCTTTACTTAATGCTTCGTTTTTGGAACCGAATATTATGTCATCAACATAGATCTGAACTAGCAGTAAGTCACCATCCTTTTCTTCAATGAAAAGTGTACAATCAATCACTCCTCTACGAATACCGTGTTTCACAAGATGGGTTGATAGGTTTTCATACCATGCTATGGGGGCTTGGTGGAGCCCGTATAGAGCCTTATCCAGTTTGTAAACTCTATCCCTATGATATGGATCCTCAAATCCTTCAGGTTAACTGATATACACTATCTCCCGAATTTCACCATGAAGGAATACACTCTTCACATCTAGTTGATAACTTTAATCTTCATATACGATGCATAGGCTAGGAAGATACAGATTGCTTCCATTCTCACCACCGGTGAAAACACTACATTGTAATCAATACCCTTGACTTGTCGAAGTCCTTGAACTACAAGTCGAGCTTTGTTTCTTATTATGACCCATTGGTAATCTTTCTTGCACGTAAGACCCATTTGGTACCAATGACCTTAGCACCCTTTGGTCTATCCACCAGTGTCCATACTCCTAACTTCTTGAATTGAAGAAGTTCCTCTTACATGGAAATCACCCATGCCTCGTCATTAGGGCTTCACTAACATATTTGGCTCGAATTAAGACACAAAACATGGATACGACCATCGTGAAGATATCCCTTTTCGATTACTGAGTCATAATCAGCTGAGTATAGCTGTTTTCTTGTCTGTACTTCTCATCGAACATCTCCAATGACATTGTCCAAAGGATGATACATGTTTAGTCGTGATCCAGGAGTGGTGGGTACAACTACCTCATTATCCATATTGTGAACAGCACGTTCAGTATCTGAGGCAGTGGGAGTGTGAGGTTCCGAAGTGGCAGAGGCCTCAACATCATGCTTGTGGACTTACGGTAGTAGGAACCTATTCCTCCTTATCCACCTGATCATTTGCCACGTCTTCATCGTCAAAGAATGAGTCACTTACCTCAAGTGCTCCCCCTGAAGAACTAGAAGACTCACCTTGTGATGCTGAGGTCGTCGGGTCCAGTGATGGTGTATTTAACACATCGTACATCATTCTGGTCGATAATTCATACTCAGGAGGGGAGAGAGGGATGTTAACGACTTAAAGAATCCATCATAGTCGAAAAAAATGAGGGTCCATTTCCAGCAATGGGGTGGTGTAATCTGTACATCAACATTGCACCACACTTCTACTCGACCCGTTGAGTTGTTGTAAACTCTCTTATTCGGTATGTTGTATCCTAAGAAAATTCCTTCTTCGGCCTTCTCGCTGAATTTCCCTCACTGAGTTTTCTTCAACAATGTACATGGTGTGTCAAATGGCTCGAGGTACTCCAGATTTGGTTTACGTCATTGGAGCAATTCATAGCACGTTTTACCATGACGTTTGACCACTAAGACTTGATTGAGGGTATAACATGCATTAGCTACCGCCTCATTCCAAAATTGGATAGGTAGTTTCGAGTCTGCTAGCATCGTCCGGGCTGTCTCTATCAAGCTTCGATTCTTTCTCTCATTGAGAGTGTAGGCAGATGTGAACTGGTGCACAATTCTTTTTTCTTTGCAGAATGCCTCCATCCACTAGTTCTTGAACTCGGTACCATTGTCTGAACGAACCTGCCTTACTTTAAGCTTGTAGAGTGACTCCAATGTAGTTTCTAGCTCTTTAATGATTCAGATGTATCTGATTTGAATTTCAGAAACCCACCCAAAAAATTCTGAGTTATCATTTATAACTACATAGCAGTACAATTGCATGCAATGCTTTGTACTAACTGGGCCACAATAGATCCATGTGAAAAAGCTCAAGAGGCAAGTCAATTGAGTGAACTTTCTTTGTCTTATGAGACTTCTTCGTCTGTTTTCCTTTCTTACATGCGACACAAAAATCCGGTAATTGGAATTTCTTAACATTTACGCCACACACTAAATCTTCTATATCAAGTGATTCATCTTCCGTGGATTAATGGGTCCTATTCTCCTATGCAAGGAGATGGAGTCTTTCTCTGTTGCCTTTGACAAGAAGCATTGTACCTTATGATCAGTTATGGAGGCATTTGATAGGTCCAAGACATACAAATCGTTATATCTTGAAGCTGACATAAAACTTGGTCCTCCGGATACATAGTCTTTTCAAACATTGCACTTCTTGTTTGTCAATACAACTTTGAATTCTTTGTCACATATCTGGGAGACAGAAAGTAAATTATTTTGAAGTTGTTGACATAGTTTACCTTATCAAATTTTCACTTTCTGGTTTCCCACTTTACCTTTGAGATATATCCTCCTTTATTTCTAGCAATGAAACTGTCCTCCTTTAATTAGTTGACATTTGACAAGAGTGATAGGTTTCCAGTCATGTGCCTTGATGCCCCACTATCAACAATCCAGGTATTTGTAGTAATCCTATAGCGCACACCCTGTTTAATTCGGGTTGAATCAGCCATCATTGCAAGTTGGACACCAAGATGTTTGGATTCTAACAGTTATTCTGTGAATCCCTTCATTCAGGTGATTGACCATATTTGCAGTATCGCCATTGCAGGATCGTTCAAGGGCTTGAACACAATTACAACACAACAACACAATGAGAAGATTAACTAAACGTTATCAAACAGTGAACTAGGTAACCAAAGGTGATGCAGAGACACAAGTAAAGCAAGAGACAGAACAAGAGAGTATAGTTTTCAAGGGAGCAGTATATTGCTTTCTCAAGTTCTTTTACAAGTGTTACAAAGCATAAGAAAATACAAGAACTTGGAATACTTATACTACAACCTACAGCCGGCTATACTATGAAAGCCAGCTGGATACAATTGACTAGACACTAACAAAATCAATTGTAGGATCAAAAGGCATATCTGCCTTTTGACCTTGTGACTATGACATGCCATAGCTCACATCCTTATACATTACAAAAAGGATAAAGTACATAAAGTGGAAAGTTTCAGACTCAAGACCTCAATGTACAGTTACCAAAAGCATGGACCTTTTCACCAACTCTTGTAAGTTGGTGACTTATCAGAGACGCAGCGGAAAAGGTGCTTTATGGAACAGTACATCAGATAAAGCATGTGTACTAAAAGTCTTCGGAAGAAATCTGTCTTCATAGGTTGAAGCTTCGGAAGACTTCATGTTAGCTTCGGAAGATATTGGTCTTGGCTTCGGAAGATATTACACTTAGAGTATTTTCTAATGCTTTGTGTAATTCTTCCGAAGCATTCTTCACTTCAGTACTTAGTGCATGTTGCTGAAACACTTAGGCAGTTTTGGGTTGCATCAGACTTCAGGAATCCTTACAAACTCCCCCTAGGCTGATGCTACCAAAACACTTAGAAGATCTTTAAATGTTTGTAGTCTTCAGAATAATCAAGACCATCCCTTTCTTCATTTGATGGTCAGGATCATCAAGACTCTCATAGTATCTTCTCATTTCAAAGAGATCATGCAGAGGTAAGTTGATTATGTCTTGCCATGAGTAGACATTTTCAACACCTTGATCTCTGATAACATTCCATCTTTCTGGATTGGTAGAGTAAGTCCAGGATAGATGGGTGTCTCAGTTGCTAGAGGAGCCACTTGCATAGGAGTTGATTGGCTGCCTCATCATGCACTTCCTCAGGTTGATCTGATTCAGCCTGGGGTGTAGAGGTAGATGACTTTGGCTTCTTCTTTTTAGTCTTTGGTTTAGAGGCCATTTTCTTCTTCCTCTTTAATGTCTTTAACTGAGAAGACTGGTCTGCAGCACCATGTTGATCATCAGTGTCTTTCTCAGTTGGGTGTTCCTCCCTCACAGGTTCAGAAGGAGAGGGAGTTTGACCCTGTCTTGGATCAGAAGATGAAGTTTGCTGAGGCTCAGCTGGAGGTTCTGGTTCAGGTGTCTCTGGTTGTTCAAACTTGACCTCCACTTCAGGTGGGACTTGACTTGGAAGAGAGTGCAAATCAATGAGTTCACCACTTTTAATCTTCTGCTTGATTACCCTTATATGCTCATCCATTGTAGATAGAGACATGGGACCAAGTCTCCTTCCGGAGAATCCATATGACTTCAAGAAGCTCATCATTCTTTGTCTGTCAGCAGACTTCTTTGCATTCTTTTGAATGATGGCTCTTGACTTTGCAGCTTCTTCCCTTAGCTTCCTTTTGGTTTTTTTTCTTTCTTTGACTAACTCAAGCTCAAGTTGCTTTAAGTACTCGAACTCAATGAAGTCATAGGACAGGGGAAGAAGTGTATTTGCCTGATAGAAGCCTGTGGCACTCAGGTAGTTTATCATTTTGATTCTATCCTCTTCTTTATCTACCTGAGGTTCTTGTGGAGCCACATCTTCCTGTGCAGGACTTTCTTGAACTGGAGAGAGAGTGGGAGTATGCTTGTGAAGTCTTTTCTGTCTCCTCTCCTCTTTGAATTGGAGAAGTAACCTTGCATCCTCTTTCTCCTTTATCTCTCTTGACACTTCCATGTCAGCCAGTTCATTCAACTCTTCTAAGGGGAGGGAGATGATTTCATCAACATCATAGTTCCTGGTCTGTAAATAATTAATCCTGACTGCCCTTTGTTCATCATTTGAGTATTTGGTCTGGGGGCAGCCCTGATTGCAGCTTGCATGAATTTTGATGACCCAGAAGAACTTTCTCCCCTTAGCCTCCTTTTCCTCTCTCTCTCTTCCTCCTCAATTTCTCAGGAGTCATTTTCCTTTTCCCTTTGTCACCAACAGACCTTTGTGACTCAGGGTGGATTGAGGCTTGGCCTTCATTGCTTGGTGTAGCTTCCATGCTCTGGCCAGAGAGAGGCTGAGAGACACCTTCACCAGCAGGTGTCTCAGATGGAGTTTGGACCTCTGCAGCAGTTGTTGATGGTGAGACAAGGGTCTCAGGTTCTGCCACTGGGCCTTCAGCCAAGGTTTCCCCTATGAAACTAATCTTAGGGTCCACCTCAGCATCCAGTTGACCGATGACATTGCCTGATTGCCTAAGTCTCCTTCTTAGAGAGAACTCTGCAAGGATCCTGTCTTGGATTCTTTGAGCCAGCCTGTCAGCTTGTCTAGATTTGCTTGGATTGACAAGTGGCATGTTGACTAAATCCAGTCCTTCATAGAAGCTCAGGCTTTGGAACTGAAAGACTTCTTGTTGACCTTGAACTCTGTGAAGTATGAGGGCTCTTCTGTCATCATCATACCTCCATCTGATGATGTAGTTGCCAGTTCCATGTGGTGGAGATGAGACAGCCCTTGGTATACCTTCCTCAAAGAGACTCCTGATGAGAGAGTCTATAGAGTCCACATTAATGTGAACTTGAGGAAGTTGCTGAGAATGCACAACAGCAAGTGAGGATGGTGAGTCCTCTATGTCCATTCTCTTTGAAGAACTCCCAGGTTCTGTGGTTGTGATAACTTTCTCCCCCTTTTTGGTAGCATCACCCACTTGCATAGGTGAGCTGGAGGATAAATCAGTCACTTCCACAGGTTCTTGTGTTCCTGGTTGAGCTCTCCTTAAAGGTCTCTCAGCTAGTTTTTCCTGCAGATATGAAATCTGGAGTTGCTGATCATTGACCCTGTTTTGCAGGGTAGTCACCTGAGATTCCAAGTGACTAACCTTAGAGACTAGATAGGTGCATGTTTGTGACAATTTTTGTACCTTTAGTCTCAAATTCCCCTCATCTTCATCAGAAGAATCACTGGGGGATGAGAGGATTGGACCAAAGTCCCTTCTCTCACCACCAGCTTGAGTTTCTTGGCTGCTGGTTTTCCTCTGCTCACTGGCAACCTCAGTTAAGATGCCAATGGGCTGAGTTGCCATGGTTGAGGTCTTAATGATGTAATCACTTTCAAAAGTGAGAGCCTCTTCCATATGGACATCCTGAACAGGTTCAGATGTGTCCACCTCAGTAATAGGTGACTGATGAGGGATAGACTGAGGAGAGTCAGAGGTACTCATCTCTCTTTGAGTAGGGGAGGAGAAGAGAGACTCATGGTACTCACTGAATCCTAAGTCTTCATCAGTGTAAAAGGATAGGTTGGGAATTGGTTGGTTTAGATCCAAAGGCTGGGGATGGTAGCTATCCCCTGAAGGTTGTTCACTGAGTGTTGAGACTCAGAGTGAAGGCTTACAGTTGTTGGGCTAATGAGCTCATCAGGTTGAGCTTGAGGAACCTCAGCCCTGATAGGTAAAGTAATGGGAGTGGTTTGCTCCTCAGGAGAAGTGGGAGCTCTGGAGTCCACTTCTTCCTGTAAGGTTGAGTATTTGGGGGCCTGCACAGACTCAATAGCCTGAGCAGGGGTTCGTTGGGATTTTCTTTTGTAGGTGATGAATATTGGAGGTTGTGAAGAGGGTAGGAGAGCAGTAGGTGTGGGTTCAACACTAGCTTGGACTGCTATGTTGTCACCTTGAGCAATGAGCTCTAACATTTTTGGGACTAGGGCTGTTTCTACCCCTGAGAAGCCTACAGTTGGCTTCTTCATAATTTTAAAGATGCCGGGCTTCATCTGTCCCAGTTTAAGAATATTGCCTGTTTCCCTCAACTGTGAGCCCAGTTCACAGTTAAGAATGTGTTGAACATATCTAGGAAACATGTAATATTAAGGAGTCTAAGTTTGCAAGTAAATTAGTATAAAAAATTGTGAATACCTGAACTTGACCCCCTGAACCATCCCATGAACTATAAAGGAGAGATCCTCAGGAATCTGGTCCCATCCACCATGCTTGTTTGATAAGCTGTGGATAACCACATGGAGCAGGTATTTCCACTGGGATGAGACCTTCCCTTTCCTGAAGGTCTTTACAGAGAAATCTCCTTCATAGCCCATCTGCTCGAAGGAATGATTAACCGCTTCTTTTGGGAAGAACACTTCACCTGCTTCATCATCCAGCTGAAGATGTCGGTTGATGATGGCCGGAGTGATGAAAATGTTCTCCCCTGCACTGTGGCAGACAGTGCCTTCTCCCCATCCATAATGACCTCTTGGCAGGTCTTCCAGAATTCAAGCAAATGATCCTCATATAGAGGAGGATCAATGGTTAGGGAGGTGAAGTAGTGAGACAAAGACAAGAAACGGCAAACCTCTGAGAAATGAGGATCTTTGTCAGAGCATAACAGAGCAACCTGATTGTGTTGTCTGTGTAGCTGCATGGCAAAGTGAGGATCATTTCTGTGTGTAAGGTCAGCCATTGTGAGGTAGCTCAGAGATGAGAAAAAGAATGGGAAGGAAATTTCAGAGAGAAAGCTTTGGGTTTTAGGTATGGAAGAAAAGCAGATGATAGAAGAGGGGGAAACCGTTGGGTTTATATGAGAGAGAAGGATTTCAGATAAAGTTTAATGAAAGAGGATAAACTTTGAAATCCGTATGTCGGTCCCACCTCTGAAAAAGTAGTTTACCTTTTTGCTCAAAAAGTAGTTTTCTTGGAATTCGAAAAGCTTCCGAAAGTAATTTGTCTTCGGAAGTTGTGATTGAAAAAGCTTCCGAAGCTAAAGTGACTTCGGAAGAATTTTCCTGAGAGTCTTAAAGATTTATGCTTCGGAAGAGAAATAAACTTTTGGATGCTTTGTATAAAATGAACAAAGCTTCCGAAAGTAATTTTTGCTTCGGAAGGAAAAAGTCCTAAAAATGAATAAGTGTCTAAGTTAAGAATTTTAAGCTTCGGAAGATAAATTTTGACTTCTTCCGAAGGTAAAATTTCTTAGACAGTCATTTATTTTGAAGACATATTTTTCTTCCGAAGGTAAAAAATTATCTTCCGAAGTATCAAAAATTTTCAAGAATCTAAGGAAAGTCTTCAAAAAGAGTTTTTCATTCAAAGAAAACATGAGCTTATGAAAGTGATGAACTAGACAACTTAGGACACATATTTTTTAAGAAGAAATAATTAGAATTAGTTTTAAGAAAAAGTCTACTCAAAGTTAATCATCCCAATAGCTGATATCAGATACTTAAATCTCTGTTCATCAAAAGCTTTTGTGAACAGATCAGCATATTGTTCATCTGTGTGAACTTTGACTAGTTTAATTAACCCCTTTTCATAGTTATCTCTTATTAAATGATACCTGATGTTGATGTGTTTGGTCCTTGAGTGCTGCACAGGGTTCTCAGTGATAGAGATAGCACTGTTGTTGTCTATGTGGATAGGAGTCTCTTTGAAGTTAAATCCGTAGTCTAGCATCTGATTTTGAATCCAAAGCACTTGAGCACAGCAGCTTGCAGCAGCAATGTATTCAGCCTCAGCAGTTGATGCAGACACACAGGTTTGTTTCTTGCATTGCCATGAGACAACCCTTCCACCAAGGAATTGACATCCCCCAGATGTAGACTTTGCAGTCATGTTGCAGCCACCATAATCACTGTCTGTATAGGCATACAGATTGAAATTAGAATTCTTTGGATACCATAAACCAAGTGTTGAAGCACCTTTGAGGTATCTTAAAATCCTTTTCACAGTGATTAAGTGAGACATCTTAGGATTGCTTGATATCTTGCACAAATACATGTAGCAAACATGATATCAGGCCTGCTAGCTGTAAGATACATAAGAGACCCAATCATAGCCCTGTATAAGTGCTCATCTACACACTCCCCCTCAAGATCTGGACCAAGAGAGTGGTTTCTGGCTATGGGTGTCTTAGCAGTTTTACAATCAGTCATGTTGAACCTCTTGAGTATATCTTGAACATACTTTGACTGACTTATGAAAATGCCATCTTCAACCTGCTTCACTTGAATTCCCAGAAAGAAATTAAGTTCTCCCATTGAACTCATTTCAAATCTATCTTTCATCAGCTTTTCAAAGTCTTTGCAGAGCCTTGAATTGGTTGAGCCAAAGATGATGTCATCCACATATACTTGAACTAGCAGAATGTCGTTTCCTTGTCCTTTGATGAAGAGAGTTCCATCTATAGTACCTCTCCTGTAACCATGTTTACAGAGATACTCAGACAGTGTCTCATACCACTTCCTGGGTGCCTGATGCAGCCCATAGAGAGCTTTGTCAAGCTTGCAGACATAATCAGGATGATCATCTACAAAACCAGGTGGTTGTTTGACATAAACCTCCTCATCAATCACTCCATATAAGAAAGCACACTTTACATCAAGTTGGTAGACCTTGAAGTTCTTGGATGCAGCAAATGCCAGGAATATCCTAACAGCTTCTAGTCTAGCTACAGGAGCAAAGACATCAGTGTAGTCAATCCCTTCTTCTTGTGTGTATCCTTGAACAACTAGTCTAGCCTTGTTCTTGATGATGATTCCTCTATCATCCTTTTTATTCCTAAAAACCCATTTGGTTCCAATGGTAGTCTTCCCATGAGGAGAGACAAAGGTTCCAAACTTTCTGTCTTTTGAATTGAAGCAGCTCTTGTTGCATAGCTTCAACCCAACTTCCATCCTTTAGAGCCTCCTCAACTTTCTTTGGCTCTAACTGGGATAGAAAACAAGAGTGAAGACAAACATTTGCTTCATGGGTTTGCCCTCTTGTCTTTACCCCGGAGATAACATCTCCAATGATGTTTGTGGTAGGATGAGACTTGTGGATCCTTAGCTGAGGGATCACAGCAAGTTGCTGAGATAGATCCAAATTTGAGAAATTTAGATCTGGTCTTGAAGATTGATCCTCCACATTATCACACTATCAAGATTAACTTGATCCAATGAGTGTGTGACATCATTGATGTTATCATCTATGGTATGGTTATTAGCATCAAGATTCTTGATCATTTCATCACTCACCATCACCATTGTTATCTTCTGCAATTGAGATGTCTTTATCTGGTTGAGAGGCCTCTGAACTGGATTTGAAGGCATGCCAGATGTATCAGCTGGATTTGTCATTGTTGTGCTGATAGAAACCTCATTTGCTGAAGTAGTTTCAACTGGAGCTGAAGGTCTTCCAAGCTCAAATCTTGGATCAGGATCACCTGTATTTAAATTTTCTGCAGATCCTGAAACATGCTCACAAGATTTATTAAAACAGTTGGTAACTAAATCAAGATCAAATAGCCAATCCGGACCAGAACCAGCCACACTGGGAGTGTGCTCATTGAAAGTCACATTGGCTGACTCCTCAATGATTCTAGTTCTGAGATTGTATACTCTATAAGCTTTAGCTTGAGAAGAGTATCCAATGAAGTGTCCATCGTCTGATTTCTCAGCAAACTGGCAACTTGATCTTTGGTATTCAAGATGGTGCAGGGACATCCAAATGACCTGAGAAAACCAATGAAAGGTTTCCTCTTGTGCCAAAGTTCATAAGGAGTCTTACCATGTGTCTTAACTACTAAGACTCTGTTTTGCACATAGCAGCAGTATTAACTGCCTCTGCCCAGAAGGTGATAGGCAGTTTAGAGTCAGACAACATAGTTCTTGCAGCTTCAATAAGTGTCCTGTTTCTCCTCTCAGCAACTCCGTTTTGCTGAGGAGTCCTGGGAGCACTGTATTGTCTTGTAATACCCTTTTCATCACAAAATGTATCAAGGATTTGGTTCTTGAATTCAGTTCCTTGATCACATCTTATGGTTTTGACCTTGTGATCACATTGATTCTCAATCTTTAAGATGAAATTCTTTAGAATCTCAGGAGTCTCATCTTTAGTTCTAAGAAAGAAAACCCAAGTGAATCTTGTAAAATCATCTGTGATCACTAGACAGTATAAGGTCCTTCCTAAACTCATTACACTGGTGGGGCCAAAGAGATCCATATGTAATAAGTGTAGGGGAGTAGTGATGGAGTTCTTTTCCTTAGGCTTGTGAGATACCTTGTGTTGCTTCCCTTTCAGGCATGCAACACAATGATCATCACTTGTAAACTCTTTCTTTGGCATTCCAGTTACCAGATCATGTTTGATTAATTTATTCATATTCTTAAAGTTTACATGGCACATTCTTTTATGCCATAGGAAAGACTCATCACTATTTGCTTTAGATAGAAAGCATGAAACTTCTCCAGAGGGAGATGTTTCTTGCAAATCCATCTTGTACATGTTCCCTTTCCTGGGGGCTCTGAGCAGATATGCTCATGAGGAATGACCACTCCAGGTTTGAGAACAATGCACTCATGCTCAGTGAAGAGCATGTTATGACTCTGATCACAAAATTGAGATACACTCAGAAGATTGTACCCAAGCTCCTTAACAAAGTTTACCTTCTCAATGCTGAGCTTACCATTTGTGACCTTGCCCCTTCCATAAATGTAACCACCTTCATTTCCTCCAAAAGCAACTGGTCCTCCATCAATTCTCTCAAAATTATGAAGTAAAGACCTATCGCCTGTCATGTGCCTGGAACAGCCACTGTCAATTATCCAGACATTCTTGTTTGTCTTGAGCTGTTCCTGCACAAAGAAAATGATTAGTTACATTTGGAAACCCAAGCCTTACTTGTCTTGGGTTCAGTAAGTGTAATAGAAGGTAATGCAACAGTAATAGATCCTATGGTTGTACAGAGGGGATCTTCGCTGTGTTGATGGAGAAACCTCAGTCATTTGGTCTTTCTTAGACTTCCACACCACCTTTGGAGTCTTGGACTTGACCTTCAAAACCTTAGAAGCTTTTGGAGCTTCACAAGTTTTAATGACTGATACTTCGGAAGAATCTACAGTCACTGCAGTAGACTTTAGTACTTCGGAAGAACTCCTTTCTTCCGAGACCAACTTTGCTTCCGAAGGTAATTTTCCATTTACCTTCTTCTTTGATTTGGAGCTTCCGAAGGAAACAGACTTTCCTTCCGAAGCTTGAGACTTCTTGAGATTCTTTGAAGTCTTTGTATTGGTCATGTGGATAGTACTTTTAGGATTGTATGGACAATCCTTGGCAATATGAGAAGTACTTTCACACATAACACACAGCATTTTCTTCTTCAAAGAAATCTCCTTTTGAGAGCAAGACTGGCCTTGGTCACATCCCTTTTCACCTTCATCTTGGTAGATTCAGATACAGTTCCCTTGGGCTGTGAACTGTTCTTGGAATTTGATGGTCCAGGCTGTGCAGCAGTGGTACACAGCAGCTCAGTCTTCTTCTTTGTACTGAGATGATTTGAACATGAACCAGAACTCTTGGATAAGAGGCTTTGGTGGATGTCTTCAGTCCTTATTGCTTTGAAACCTGCAGAGATAAACACTTGTTTCTGCTTAGCATCAAAGGTAGCCTTGATTTCTTGAGCCTTCTTTGCTTTCCTTTTGCTCTTCCTGATCAAGTTCTTTCTCTTGGACTTGGTCATCACAGTTAATTTCTTCTCCTCAGAAGGATAGTGGCCCTTGGAGGAATCCTCTTCTTCACTCTTCTCAGAGGGATTCCTCACTATCACTTCTTCATCATCCTCACTTACTGGATCTATGAGAGGAAGCTCATCTTCACAAGTTCCACACCTAGGAGATCTTACAGACAAGATTGTGTGGAGGAGCTATCTCATTTGATCCCAGTCCCTGTCTATTTTGATAACAACCTTATTGTGTAGGGATGAGGATATCATGTTCTTGAAGGTCTCTTCTTCAAGAACACTTTTCTCTGCCAGGGCTTTGCTGATCACAAGCTCAGCCTGGCACTTAGTCAACTTAGTGATGAGATCTTGGATCTGAGTTCTAAAATCTGTATGTTCATGTTTTAGTACTGAAATGGTTTTCTCCAAGTCTTCTATCTTTAACTTGTAATCATTTTCAGACTTTCTAAAGTCAGATTTTAATATGTTTAATGACTCAAGATCAGATCTCATCTCTAGGTTGTAGGACCTGTATCTATTTACTTTAGCAATGCATTCAGGGGCAAAGATGTTCTAATACCTTGGCTTCATCATGATCAGCCATCAATGCTTGGTTTGGAGAAGCATCCTCCACCTGAAAACTCCAGTCAAATCCTCCCTCTTCAACAGCAACCGCAGCATGTTGCTTTGTCTTCTCAGCCTGAGGGGTATTGTTGGTGTAGTTTGGTCTGAGTTGTGTTTGACCCCCATTTGCTCTGGTGCCTTACACTCCCTGGCGAAGTGACCCATAAGGTTACAATTGTAACACTTAACTTTGCTTTTATCCAGCCCAAACTTACCACTGGTAGCATTGCTTGGAAATTTCTTCCTGTCCTCTTGTAGAACTTCTTGGCTCTGTGAGTGAGAAGAGCCATCTGCTGAACTATCTCCATGTATTCCAGGTCATCTGGATGGATACAGTCTAGGTCTTCAAGAGTGAAGAGATAATTTCCACAGCTTTCATCTGCAGACACAAAGGCTTGAGAAGAACTTGTCTCTTGGAATGGGCTTCCTTGAGTAAAGTTCTCCCTTGGTGTCTCCGGAAGGTGATGAAAGGACCCTTTTGTGAGTTGTCAGGGTAGCATAGGAGATGATGTTGGGGTTCTATGCTGTCCCTTTCAACCACATGAAGGGCTGAACCCATTGGATTGTTAGAGTTGCCAGATGAACCTTGTAAGTTCATCTCCATCTGGTATCCACTGAGAATCCCATATAACTCTGTCAGAGTAAGAGTTTTAAGGTTCTCAGTCCTCTTGATTACCACACAGTAGTGTGTCCATTGCCTAGGAAGTGAGGACATGAACTTCCTTACAATGTCTCTGTTCTCAAGAGGAACTCCTCCATCCACAAGGGTATCCACAATCTCAACATACCTGAAGTATTGTTGGGTCATGGTTTCACCTGTTTTAAAGGTGAAATTTTCAAACTGCTGCTTCAGAAGATCTTTCTTGTTCTCCTTGGCTTCAGAGGAGCCTTCATACATCAGCTTCAGTGCATCCCACAGCTGTTTAGCTGTTTTGCACTTCTTAAAACCTCTGTACACAGAGTTTGGGATAGCAGTCTGAAGAGCAGTCATGGCCTTCCTGTCAATCTCTACTCTTTTCCTATCTTCATCTGAGTAGTTGGCCACATCTTTAGGAATCATACCAGCACCGGTAGCAGAGGGGGTGCTAGGTATGAAAGGTCCATATTCAACAGATTCCCACATTCTTGAGTCAAGAGACCTGATGAAGCCTTCCATCCTCATGCACCAGGTGTCGAAGTCATCAAGAGTGATCAATGGGGATTTGTTCATGGTTCCAGTCTCCATATCAGTCTTTGAGATGGAAGCCATTTGAAAAAGTTTAGTTTTTGTGTGTGTGAGGGATCTTAAGATGGTTAGATCTTATATCACGAGCCTGAATGCTCTGATACCAATTGCAGGATCGTTCAAGGGCTTGAACACAATTACAACACAACAACACAATGAGAAGATAACTAAACTTAATCAAACAGTGAACTAGGTAACCAAAGGTGATGCAGAGAACACAAGTAAAGCAAGAGACAGAACAAGAGAGTATAGTTTTCAAGGGAGCAGTATATTGCTTTCTCAAGTTCTTTTACAAGTGTTACAAAGCATAAAAAGATACAAGAACTTGGAATACTTATACTACAACCTACAGCCGGCTATACTATGAAAGCCAGCTGGATACAATTGACTAGACACTAACAAAATCAATTGTAGGATCAAAAGGCATATCTGCCTTTTGACCTTGTGACTATGACATGCCATAGCTCACATCCTTATACATTACAAAAAGGATAAAGTACATAAAGTGGAAAGTTTCAGACTCAAGACCTCAATGTACAGTTACCAAAAGCATGGACCTTTTCACCAACTCTTGTAAGTTGGTGACTTATCAGAGACGCAGCGGAAAAGGTGCTTTATGGAACAGTACATCAGATAAAGCATGTGTACTAAAAGTCTTCGGAAGAAATCTGTCTTCATAGGTTGAAGCTTCGGAAGACTTTGTCTCTTCAAGCTTTGGAAGACTTCATGTTAGGCTTCGGAAGATATTGGTCTTGGCTTCAGAAGATGTTACACTTAGAGTATTTTCTAATGCTTTGTGTAATTCTTCCGAAGCATTCTTCACTTCAGTACTTAGTGCATGTTGCTGAACACTTAGGCAGTTTTGGGTTGCATCAGACTTCAGGAATCCTTACAGCCATGATCTGACTCACTAGTTTTCACTGCTATGTCTCCTTCACTTGTATGTCATCATCCCAAAACCTCAGCATTTGCATGGTTTGTGACTCACCAAATATACAAAAGAAAGGTCCAATCTTGACCTCATACGTCTTGAGCAGTCAACACCTTTGTATCTTGCTTGACACAGTAGCTCCCTAGTCCAATTTGTCTTGATGGTTGAATGATTAGAAAGATTCCCATTACTTATCTTATTCGAGCTTTACACATTCACGTTTGAAGTGCCCCTTTCTCCTATTAAAACATGTAACTTTGGTTTTGTCAAACCAAAAGTGGTTCCTTTGTGGCTATCAAGTTCTCTGTCCAGTTTTCTTCACAACTTCTAGCTCTTCAAACAGCACTTGCTAAAGCACCACAAATGTCCATCTTTCTAATTATTCTCGTCCACCTGCTCGTAATCCTCATAAGCCGATGAATTTCCGATCTTTCGCAACTAGACCATCATAAGAATGAACAACTGCAGCTAAACGGTCCACATGCTACTTGCAACTCAACCGAATATTACCAGGATTCTCGGTCTTCAACTCCGTAGTATTTGCTTCAGGTGGTATAAATTGGGTGCAAGATGACCCTGACATGTCAGATCCTGAAGTAGTGGCTTGGGAAGGAGCAGCTGAACTAGACATGAATGCCATTTGAAGTGGTGCTCCTGAACTTGTTAGAGGGGAGATGGGTGATGAAGTGATGGGTTCTGATCATATGATCCTTTTTGAGACTTGTACTTCATCCTTATTTCTTCCTCTCTCCAGCTTCAGAATAAAGTCATTAATATCCAACTTTGCCAGCATATCATTCTATCTTAGATTTGACACAAACGAAACCCACTTCTCTATCAATCCATGTGCAAAACTCGACACCTTGTCTTCCATGGACGTGGTTACCCCATGAGTGTGCAGCTCACTCATCAAGTGGTAGAAACGGTCGATGATGTCATCCAAGCTCTCTTTTCCTATCGAAGAGAAGTTATCAAACTCCTTCTTCAAGGCCTTTGCATTTAATGCCTTCCACATCGCATTTCCGTCATACCATTTTTCCAGAGCCTCCCATAACTTCTTGGCTTGTTTGTTCTCAGAAAACTGATGGAATATATCCTTAGGAATTAACTGAGTCAACTAAGCATACACCTTCTTCTCTATATTGTATTTCACCTCCTGGCTATCAATCATGCCACCTAAGGTAAGTTTAACCTCATTAGCACCAACTGGCATGCTATAACCTGTCTCGATTGATTCCCACAGATTGGATCAACTCAATTTAGGTATATCTCGAACCTTTGTTTCCATTGTGAGTAATCATCTTACGTTATGAGCTTAGTGGGCTTATTGTGATTCCCAATTTCATTTTCCAGAAGCAACAGATTCTAGTTCCTTGAATCCCTACCGGCCCTAAACGCTGAGTACTGATCTTCTATTATTATTACCTTTGAACTTCAAACTGAAACTTATTCACTCGTGCGAATGGAGAGGTCCGAATGATCAATCGTGCGATTGAACAAATACGGTTGAGCCAATCGTGCGATTGGACAAATGCAAATGAACAGTCGTGCGATTGGGCATATGTGGATGAACAGTCGTGTGATTCGGCATATGCGGATGAACAATGCGAATGAGATTGTTCAGTCATACGAATAGTTGGGCGACTGAGTTCAATCATGCATATGGGAGGTGCGAGTGGGTTCAGTCGTGCGATTGAGTCAATAGTGTGACTGAAGGTTGCTGTTTTTGAAAATTGGAGGGTTTTTGGTACTTTGACACAAAAATACGATTTTACACAAACCCTAATCTGCCGTAAGCCGAAAAACATGAACTTTTGGATCTGGAGACGTCGAAAACACTGATTTACTCAAAAAGATGGTGTTTTGAATGAAAAAAACGTGATTTTTTACACCAAAACAATCGAACCACATGCAAAATCAAGAGCCAAAGCTCTGATACCACTTGTTAAGACCATTTATGTATGGAGTACTAACTGATTCTACGCGTATACCAACTCAGATAGTGTGGAATCCTATTTGCTTGGTGATCCAAATAGGGAGAACATAGTTCAAATCAATCTAATCATTAATGAAATGTTAAGAATGATTAGAACATGATCAACTATGATCTATGAACTTGGAACAAGTTTTCTTGAGTCTCTGGATGGCTAGGGTACGATTATGTGTGTAGGTATTCGAATTGTTATGTTTTTCCATAAATTAGGTGGTATTTATAGGTTAGGATCTTCCAATCGTACGACTGAACCATTAGCATGGTTCACTCGCGTGACTGAAACATGCAATTGATCCATCCGCACGACTATAGGTTTAGTCATACGACTGAGTCAATCTTATGTCTCAATCGTGCGACTGATCCAGTCTCCTGGTTCAGTCATGCGACTGGTCCATTAGCATGAAGTATTCATGCGCATGGTCCATTAGCATGGTCCATACGCATGAGAACTTCACACGATTATGTTGAACATGTTTCTCAATCATTATTGACTAAGAATCATGTATAACAACCACAAACCTATATAGTTAGTTCGCTATATGTTATCACACAATAAACAATAAAATATTAAACATTATAAGCATCAACCACACTTTGTATTTCATTCAAACCCATTAATTACATATATGTAGGACATGCTAGATATTTTACATTAAGCTCCTAAACTAGGTACATATGTATCAACAGATGAAGCTTTTGAAATGTTCAAAATCTTCCAAAATGAAGTAGAAAATAAACTCAACAAAAAAATAAAAATTCTCCGCATCGATATAGGAGGTGAATACCTAAGTGATGCTTTTGGAGATCATCATAGAAGTTGTGGTATCGTCTCACAACTATCTCCACCTGGAACACCACAACATAATGGTGTGTTCGAGAGGAGAAATTGAACTCTATTGGATATGGTTCGATCTATGATGGCTAGAAGCTCATTGCCTCTATCATTTTGGGGTTTCGCTTTGCTCTCGGTGGCTCGTATTTTGAATATGGCCCCGACAAAGAAAGTGGAAATGACACCTTTTGAAATATGGCATCAAAGGGTTCCATCACTATCATATTTAAAGGTATGGGGTTGTGAGGCTTATGTTAAGACTCATACCTCAAACAAGTTAGAAAGCCGTTCCACTAAGTGTATCTTCATTGGATATCCTAGAGATTCTATGGGATATTATTTCTATGATCCAATGGACCAAAATGAGTTTGTTGCCAAGAGTGCTGAGTTCTTAGAAGCTAAGTTCCTTAGGGAAGGAACTAGCAATAGAAAATTGGATCTTGAGGAAGCTCAAGAACCACAAACCGATACACGTTTGGTAGACACTAGCACTCAACATGACGATGTTGAGGATTATCAACTAGTTGATAAATACACACAAAATATTTGCAGATCTAGTTGAATTAGTAATCCACCTGAAAGATATGGATTTTTCATGGATGGATGCTCTGTGATAGATTCGATGAACGAACGACTTATCGTGCTACAATGTCCAATTTGGATTGTGACAAATGGCTTGAAGCCGTGAATGTTGAGATGTAATCCATGTATGGCAACCAAGTATGGGACTTGGTTGAACCACCTCTTAGCTCCAAGGTAGTTGGAAGTAAGTGGGTTTTGAAGAAGAAAACTGATATGCATTGAAACTTGGATACTTATAAAGCTATACTTGTAGCAAAAGGTTTCACTCAAACTCAAGGGGTTGATTATGATGAGACCTTGCCTGTTGCAATGCTAAAGTCTATTAGGATATTATTTGCCATAGCTGCTCATTATGATTATGAGATTTGCCAATGGATGTCAAAACCGCTTTTCTAAATGGATATCTTGAGGAAGATGTCTATATAGTTCAGCCTGAAGGTTTTGTCCATAAAAACATCCTAACAAAGTATGCAAGTTATAGAAATCAATCTATGTATTGAAGCAAGCATCAAGAAGTTGGAATCACCGTCTTGATGAAGAGATGATCAAATTTGGGTTCATCAAAAACGTTGATGAAACATGTGTATATAAGAAAGCTAGTGGGAGCATCATCACTTTCCTAGTATTCTATGTCGATGACATTCTACTATTTGAAAATGACATTCTAACCTTGGAGGGTGAAAATGACATAGCTGCTCTTTATTTTGGGAATAAAGATCTATAGAGATAGATCAAGGATGTTGATAGGTTTAAATCAAAGTGCATACATTGATAAGTTCTTCAAAAGGTTCAAGATAGAAGACTCTAAGAAAGGTACGACACCTATCCAAAGAGGAACGATATTAAGTAAGACTCAATGTCCAAGCTCAAAGGATGAGCAAGACAAAATGAAGGGAATCCCGTATGCGTTTGCTGTAGGATCCATCATTTATGCAATGATATGCACTAGGCCGGACGTGTCACGCGCCTTGAGCATGACAAGCCGATACCAGCAAAATCCTGGAAATAGTCACTCGATGGCTGTTAAGAACATACTAAAGTACCTAAGGAGGACCAAAGACATGTTCCTAATCTATGGATCTGTTGAGAAGGAACTCGTTCTAAAGGGTTACACGGATGCGAGTTTCCAAACTGATCGGGACGATTCACGATCATAATGGGGTTACATTTTCATCTTGAATGGAGGAGCAATCTCTTTGAAGAGCTCTAAGAAATATGTGGTGGTGTTATCTACTACAGAGTCCGAATACATCGCCGCTTCATTAGCAGCTCAAGAAGCTGCATGGTTAAAGAAATTCATTGCCGATCTAGGGGTGGTACTTCCATTCAGGACCACCTAGAAATTCTTTGTGATAACGAGGGTGTGATTTCTCACATCAAGGAGCTCCGTGCACATCAATAGACTAGGCACATTGAACGGAGATTAAACTACATAAGGGATGAAGTTGAAAAGGGTAAGATATGTATTCGCAAAGTTCACATGGATCAAAACATTGTGGATCCACTCATGAAGCTTCTTGACAAGGCAATGCATGAAAGTCATACTAGTGCAATGGGACTTCAATATTCTAGTGACTGGATTTGATCTTTAATTTTGTATTTTGATATTGTAACCCTTTATTACTTGAATGAATTATTTGGTTATAATAGTTCAACTAATATTCCTATTTCGCATGTTTAAAATCCACCAGTATATCTTTTACTCAGAACGTCCGTAGTCGTTCTTACTTGTGGGAACAAGTATGAGGGTAAGACTATTATGGACTTGGATTGTTAGATATTAATATATATGAATATAGAGCAAAGTGTTGTGGCCAAAGTTCATAGATAATTGTGGGATACCAATATTGGACTGACCCACCTTTCAAATATCACTACATGGAATCTTCTTGATTGATCATAAGTAAATTTAAGTAAAGGCGAACATCATTTGGTATCCTCTCACCTGGGATACATATTGGGTCTTGATATTCACGAATATTATACTTTGACTTAGTTCTTCCCTTTTTTCAAACATGGCAGTACATAAGTCTGAGTTCAGGTATAATACAAGGTAGTTGTGAGAGTAGTCAAGATTGGACTTGTCCCTCTTATTCGTTGAGAGTAAGATGTCTAAGGCCTGATAAATTAAATCAATAGAGAATGAATACTCAGTATCTCTGGGATTTAACATGACATCTGTGACAAAAGGATAAATGATTGATTCACCTATAACATTTCAAGTAAGGTACTTGAAGGGGATGATGTTATCGAATGACACTTTGTCATACATATTAAGGGTAGTAAACCGTGTTAGGCGGTATTTACTGCTTGCATCAATCTTCTATGAATCTTGTGCAAGTGGGAGATCATACAAATAAATATTGACACCAATAACAAGCTAAACAAACACCAATAGATATTATTCATTGATGAGATCATATAAAAAAATATTGACACCAATTTAGAATATGGGTTTTGTAAAATGTTGCTTTTGTAATAGAACAACATTATATGGATAATTTGTTCATGACAAATTAATTGTTTCATTATTTAAGTTAGTTAAATAATAAGAGATAAAAGTGTGTTAATGTTATAAAATTAAAAGAGGTTTTAATTTTATATACTTATGGTTTAAAAAGTGCATTTTTATAAAATTACAAAATGGGGGAACCCATTTTGATCCCTTTTCGGCCTCCCATGGGAGGGACCACTCTTGGGATTGCATGTCTTGGTTTATACAAGACTTCAATCTCATTTGCACTCCATCTCAACCAACACACTCTCTCTCACACACACAAGCAAGAGAACTCTCTCCAAAATCCTGAAATTTTCAGATCTAAGTGGAAGAAAAGGGGCTAAAAATTTTGTTTTTGAAGAGGCACTGGAAGAGGGTTCTTGGTGTATCCCCAACAAGCTAGCTGTATGGAAGAGCTTGTGGGTATACAAACTTGAGGCTTTCTCTTTGGGGGCTGGACATTCAAGAGCATCATCATCTTCATCTCATCCATACTTCATCATCTTGTTCTTGAAAGGTAGTTTCTAAGAACACCCTATTGTTTTCGTTTTGATAGCATGACATTAACAAAATATTAATGATCCTTGTTTATGGGTTTTGTCTTTGGTTAAAATGGATAAAAATTCCAGATTGTCAAACATACTTTAACCACTATATCTGCTGCGTTTTTATATTTTAAATGGTTAAACTAGCTTTGATTAACTTGTTACAAAACCCAACAATGGCATCTAGAGCCGGTTATGTGGAATATGTGCTTCAAAAGTTCTTGAAAAGTTAGTTTTCATGGACTTTTTCAACCCATTAGGGGCTGTTTTGTTTTGGATGATTGAATCCCTTATATTTCAAGGTCTTATCTTATATGCTTTAGTATAAACGTTGAAAGATTAACATCAAATGTTTGATTGTGTTGTTTGGACAAAACCCTAAAGTTTTGGTTCATGTTGGCCAAAACTTTAAGGTTAATAAAAAGGGGTTTATAGTTTTTCTTGAATGTTGTATATGATACATATTTTGGTGCATAATTTTTGGATTTGGTTGATTGACGTTTGTCATGTTGGTTTTGATTCTTGAATGGGTGGTAATATTTGTGTTTGTATTTGTGATTATAATTTATTATTCATTGGTTATGTAATAAATAGATTTGGTGCATTTCTTTTATTAGAAAACTTGTATTAGGATATGATTTTGTAAAAGAAGATTCACAAGATGAAGACCCAAAAGAAAGGACACAAAAGACATGGACTCTTGAAGCATTTGGATGTGGATTCAAGTGGGAGTTCATGGACATATATGATGTGTCATTGTTAACCCTTACGAAAGACCTTATGACAAAACTTGTGTGGGCAAACAAGTGTAGTCAACTTAGTGGCTATGGTTACGCACTTATGTTTGTATGATTATGCTTGTTTGGTTGTTTGTTGAATGGTTGTTGTTTGATATTTGAATATGCATAACAAACTCATTACAAACTAACAAGCTAAAAATTGATGGTTCTTTTTCATTAAGTGATTAATAAAAGGTTATTAAAAGGATTAATGATAATAATAAAAGGGGTTTTATTATAATGAAGTATAGGGTACCTTGTATTTGAAAGCATGCAAATATAAGGTACATAGAGTTTTCTAACTAGTATTATGAAAACTTAAAATTTCTTTTGTAGATACATATGTCCCTAGTTTCTGAACTTAATGTAATATCTTTGTATTGTCTTAGACATATGTAATTGTAAGGGTACTTAATGAAATACAATATGTGGTTGTGCTTAATGTTGAATATTTCATTGGTTGGTATGTAATAACGCTTATTGACTTGACTATATAGGTTGTGGTTGTTTGAATAATATCTAAATCAATTAATGACTATGAAACATATTCAAACTTAATCATGTGAAGTTCTCATACGATTGGCCCATGCTAATGGACCATACACATGAACAACTTCATGCTAATGAACCAATCGTACGAATGAACCAGGAGACTGGATCAGTCGCATGATTGAAACATGAGATTGACTTAGTCGCACGACTGAACACTCAGTCGTGCGAATGGATCAACCGCATGACTCAATCGCAAGACTTAACCATGCAAATGGTCCAGTCGCACGATTGAGAAACCTTAACCTATCAATACCACTTAAATCGTGGAAAAACTAGACTTTGAATATTTCGATACCCTAGCCGTCCAGAGACCTCTAGCAACCTGTTCCAACTTCAAAGATCATAGTAGATCGATTGCAAATCGTTCTTAACGTTTAGATCAATATAATTTATTCTACATGCATTTCACTGATTGGATCGCCAATCAATAGGATTCCGCACTATTTGATTCGGTACACGCGTAATCTATTCTATCGCGAGTACACGATCCCTAACAAGTGGTATGAGGAGCCTTGTTTGCTCTAGATTTACGTGTGATTCGATCGTTTTGATATAAAAAAATTTGTTTTGCTCTCAAAATGCATCTTTTGTGTCAAATCGTGTTTTAGACATCCTGATTTAAAGGTAAGTTTTTTCCAGCATACGGCAATTGGGTTAGAAAAAAAGTCGTTGTTTTTGCGTTCAAACACCTTAAACCTAGAAATTTTTGAAATCGCGTAGGTTCAGGTCGCAGATTGATCAATCGCACGACTGAGGTCATAAGCATTCCCCATACGCACGACGAACTCAGTAGTACTTCCATTCATACGAATGAGAAGACTATTCGCATTGTTCCATCACATTAGTTCAGTTGCACGATTGAACCATCTGCATAGCTCAATCGCACGAATAGACCAATCACACAACCTTCATCGGATAATTCAAAAGTTGGTTTTAAGTTAAATTAATAGCATGGAAGATGATGACAGGATCAGTGATCACAAGTTTGATGTTTATCAGAATGTAAAGCAGCGGAATACACAAACGAATTAGACAAATTGTAGCAAGCAAACAATATATGTAAGCGTTAAGATCGCATACGGTTATAGGGAGAGAATATGAATTTCTGATTTCTAGGAATGTTTATAGATGGAGAATATTTCTAATCAAATCAATCAAACATTCCATTCAATTGCTCATATCGCTCAATGATTACAATGGGTTGTCACTCCTTATATAGAGTGCAACAGTCACTGCTGTTATCACGGAAAGTGACAACTGGCAGATCCAATACAGAAATAACTAAATCTTAACAAACTACTGAAATGTTCACAACTACTGAGAACATATCAGCAAGTTAAGTACAAAATATAAAACTACTGAAACTACAACGACTGAAGAACAAGCTCTTCAGTCGTTTTACAAAACTACTGAAACATAAAACATAAAACTACTGATATCACAACTACTGAAGAAGTACTCTTCAGCAGTTGTGACAAACTACTGAGGCTTCAGTACTTGGTCTTCAGACTTTGACCTTCAGGCGTTTCATCAGCTGATGACTTCAGTAGATATCATCAGCTGATGTCTTCAGTCTTTGTCTTCAGACTTTGTACATCAGTTGTTGATCTTCAGCACTTGTGAACTCTTCAGCTGTTGTACTTCAGTACTTTGGTCTTTCAGCTTCAGCACTTGTGTTCTTCAGCTGTTGTACTTCAGCACTTTGGTTCTTCAGCTGTTAAGGTCTTCAGCACTTGATCTTCAGCTGTTGAAGTCTTCAGCACTTGTCAAACTACTGATGAGGCTTTCAGCAGTTGTTGTGATACCGTGTGGGACTTAGAGTTTTCTGATCTTGGCTCATTGGTTCTTTTGGTCCAACAAACTCCCCCTGAACCAATGCAGCCAAAACCTCTAACTTATTTAAACTCCCACTTATTGATGGCAAAAATGTTGGTCTTTTTCCTTCTTGATCAGTAGAGAAGATGACCCATGTACGCTCCGGCCTGGGAAGAACCTCAAATATTTGTTTGGCAGAGTATGAATGGGAACTCTGTTTTGGGGAACTGGACACAGAGTTGTTATCCCATTCATGAGATTCACTTCCCCATAATGAGTCTGTATGACTCACGGACATAGGCCTCAAGGAGAACAATTTGTTCCTCTTGAGAGAGTTCTTCAGCTCCTCCTTCGAAGAAGAACTCTGGACCATAGTACTCTGATAAGTACTTCATGGTCCTGCCATTCTTCAGCTCCACCGTAGTTACCTCCCTGTATACAAATTCATCCGGATGGTTGCCTTCAAGGAGTAACTGGAGCTCATTCTTTTGGATGTCTTCAAGCTTTTTGTATAACAACCCCTTCATCATCTTGTTTTCTAGTAAGGCTTGAGGTGTCTTCTTTGCTTGGTGAGCTTTCTTGAATTCATCAATGATTTCCCAAGGTGAGACTACAACGGCCAGCATGATGGTAGATTCTATTGTTTTTCGTACTTGGCCGTTGTATCTGTGTGGGATAGTTCTTTTATGGATTCTAGAACTCACCCTGGGGTCTGGCCATACTCTCACTCTCTCCCTCTGATACTGAAAGGTGTGTCTGAGAGTGTACAGCCTTTGAGCATGCCCTTTCATGGCTTGAATAGATGATGACTGAGGAAATTCCTTGTCAACCATCTTCAACAGTTGCTCATCGTGCTGTTTCTGCTGTTCTTCTTCTTCTATCTTACTCTGACCATTTCCCTTTGAGAGTCGGGTGTGATCATGGATTGACTCTGGGGCTTTGGTAGCTTCAGAACAGCAGAGAGTGGCAGACTATCATCTTCATCCTCTTCTTCTACTTCTTCTAGCCTCAACACCCTTCTCTTCTTCTTCTTGGGTGCATCATCGGCTGTTGGTTTAGAGGGTGAGGGAATTGGTTTTGTGGGTTGTGGTTTTGGTAGTTTTGATGTGGGAATGTTGACAGGCTGTTCTAGCATTTTGGATGTGAGTTTGGCTTTTGACTGTTTGGCTAGTTCAGTCCTGCTCCCAGCACCAGCTTCATTTAAAACTTCAACAATAAACCTTTTGTATATTCTTCAGACGAACAGATCTTGGTGGTTATTGCCAAGATACTGTCCCTGGACCAAGCTTTGATCTCGATCAATGATCTTCCAAGATGTTTGCTATAAATCTGATCATGATCTCCAGCCTTTTCTTTCTGACACATCATAACTTGACCATCTTGATTGGATTTCTTCAATCTCTAGTCTTCTGATCTCAGAATCAAGTTTTTCAGTGTCATGGCCTTGCCTAAACAACTGATCAATGATGTTATCCATTGATCTGCTGTGTTCGGCATCAGCCTCTTTCACCATCAGCTCCAAGGCTTTCTCTTTTTCATCCTTCTTCTTTTTCTTGTATGTGACATGAAAGTCTTTTGAACTTTCAGTCACTTTCTCCATGGTAGCCTCCTCTTCTCTTTTTCTTCTCTTTCTCAGTCTCCTCAACCAACTCCTCAGTTTCCACTACTGTCTCTTCTGTTTCTTTCTCCTTCTCTTTCCTCTTTCTTTTACCTTTCACTGCTGAACTCTCCCCCTTTTGGGTGCATTGGTTGCAGGGAATTGAGTAGCAGAAAGTTGTTTGCTCAGAACATTCTCCACCATGGGTTGTAAGACAGAAGAAAGTCTCTCATCAACAGTTTTGATCACCAATTCAGTAGCTGTGGGGTGATGAGAGATAGGGGATTTTGAAGGATAGCAGCCAGTTGCTCAGGGGGGTTCTGTCCCTGAGGAATGGTGCCAGAAACAGAGGCAGGTGGCTGAGATTTTGTGAGTGGTTGTGTGTTTAGGAGACCTTCAGAGGAAGGTGCCATCTGTTGGGTTGATGTGGTGGCAGATGGTCTTACTCCTTGAGAGAGTTGGTCAAGTAGGTTTTGCAGTCTACTGACTTCCTCCTCTAGGATCGTGTTCTGGGCAAGAACATCATAGAAGAAGCCCAGGTCATCATCAGCATATGCTGAATCACCTGACCTCCTGCTTGTAGCAGGATATACATGCTCTGGGTGTAGACCAGATGTAGCATGTGCCCCTTTGTCTTGGAACTGGGGACTTCCAGCCTCAGGACGTTGTCCTTCATCGGCTGTTGCCTCTGGTGAGGTCTTAGTTATGTTACCAACCTCAGTCTGATCATTGCTGATTCAGAAGAGTTGGCAGCCTCACCAGAAGTTCTTATCTCCATATCAACACCAGGAGATAGAACAGTTAAACCCCTGTGCTGTGGGTTCTCAGGTGCACTGTATTCCTCCCCCTCAATTGTAGAGGTATTCCCAGTGGAAGTGGTTTCTGGGGAGGGGGTGAGGAGTGCAATTGAGTCAGCACTTGTGCAACTATTAAAGTTGGGCTGTGAGGGGCGGTTGGTTGGGGTACAGGGGAAGAAGCAGTGTGCACTGGGGTGGATGGTGCTCTTCAATGGCAATCTCCTCAAGTGAGGAAGATCCCAGATAAGTAGGTGCCCCTTGGGTTGCTGCAGGTTCCTGTTGAGAGGAAGCCTGAGCGGCTGTGGCTGGAGGAGTCATTGTATCCACTAGGGGGTTTGGACTAGTGGATATATCCTGCGTTGTTGTGCAGGAGCATCCTCAGGGGACTCAATTCCCTGAGTAGCCATTTGGGTTTCTTTTGGTGGGTTTGGTGGGGACATTGGATTTGGAGGTGGTGGCTGTGGGTTCCAGCTGCGTGGGTTTTCGCAGCTTGGCAGCCATTTTTAGTGTCCGGTCAGAGTTGTGCCGGGAGTATACTTCTGGCAAAACAGCCGTAGCAGGGACTCCCAAGCCAACAAGTCCCTCAGCATTAAGCTGGTCTATTATAATGGCCATGATGAACCGTGGATAGAGTATCCAACGGTTGGCAGTTAATTTTTGAGCCATATCTTTGAGCTCTGAAAATATTAATTCGGAAAAGTTCAGTGGTTGTTGCTCAAGGATAGAATACAATACCTGCTGCCATTTGGTGGACATTTGATCCCAAGACGATGTCTTAGGGGCCAAACATACATTGACCATGTGAAAGATCAGGCGCTCAGCGTCATTGAAGTGTTTCTTCATAATGGTTGTGGCACTGAGATCACCTTGATATCCATGCTGAGCAAATGATAGATCTATGGTGCCCTTCGGATATCCAGCAGGAGAGGTAGCATCACTCAGGTGAAGAATTTTTCGGATTGTTGCAGGAGTAATCACTACTTCTTTGTTGTTAACTACAGACCGGAGGGATAGTGTGTTGCTCTCCTCAGTAGTAACATTAACGTTCATCCAAAATTGGTTCAAGGATTCGGCATGTAAAACGGGGTTCAGAAGGAATGCCTTGTTGTATGGGGACTGACCATAAGATCGATAGCATTATCGAACTTAGTCCAGATCGGCGATTTTGTGAGGTAGGCAACACAGTTGTGTCGCGGTTTAATTTGCAAAGACGCCATGGAAATTTGTTGGAGAGGAACGTTAGGTTTGAAGAAGATGAAGTATGGAGAGCTCAGGTTAAGGGTATTTATAGGGTACGGGTGAGGAAACGACTGAAGGATGTGGTGTTAGTCATCAGTAGTTTTAAACGACCGTTGACATGGTATTATCCTTTCAGACGTTGAAACAGCTGAAGTCGCGGTGTTAGGCATCAGTAGTTTAGAAAACTACTGAAGACCGTGGTTTTGACTTCAGGTGATTGAAACAACTGAGGACATGGTGTTTGTCATCAGTAGTTATGAAACTACTGAAGACAGTGGTTTTGTCATCAGCTGTTGTAAACAACTGAAGACTTGGTATTAGTCATCAGTAGTTATAAAAACTACTGAAGACGTGGTTTTGCTTCAGTTGTTTAAAATGAAACAGCAGTGGTACAAACGACTGAGGAGAAAGTTCTCGTCAGCTGTTTTCGTCAATTCTTAGCTTTTCAGCTGTTTCAAACTGTCCTCAACACATTCATCAGTCTTTATGGCTGATTTCAGTTGTTTCATAGGACATCAGTACTTATCTGTTTTTACTGATTTCAGTAGTTATGACTGCATCAGTAGTTGTAACTACTTCAGTAGTTTAGAACAGATGAAGTACTTCAGTACTTGTGAGAACTTTTAGCCTTCAGTAGTTATAAAAACTACTGAGGTTAAAAGAGCTCATCAGTACTTATATGTGACAGGCACTCATGATCATCAATATGAATTACTGAGATCATCAGTAGTTGTCACCTATTCTAGCTGCAGCATACCAAGCCTTAACACCAGGTTTTGGAAAGTTGAACTATCCAAAGGCTTAGTAAAAATGTCTGCAAGCTCATCAGCACTGGGCACAAACTTAGGATCAATCAGACCTTTTTCAAAACAGTCTCTTATAAAATGGTGTCTGATCTCTATATGTTTGGTCCTAGAGTGCTGGACTGGATTTTTGACAATGCAAAGAGCTGAAGCACTATCCATTAACAATGGAGTCTTAGTCTCTGTAATGCCATAATCCAAAAGTTGGTTTTGAAGCCAGAGTACCTGAGATGTACAGCTTGCAGCAGCAATGTACTCTGCTTCCGCAGTGGATGTAGCAACTGAGGTCTGTTTCTTGCTCTGCCAAGAAATCAAGCAGTTGCCTAGGAATTGGCATCCACCAGAAGTTGATTTCCTGGTCAACTTACACCCTGCATAGTCACTGTCAGAAAAAGCAACTAATTTACCAGAATGGTTGGTAGAATACCATAAACCTAGAGATGGAGTGCCTTGCAGATATCTAAAGATCCTCTTGACTGCAATCAGATGAGACTCTTTAGGTGCAGCCTGAAATCTAGCACAAACACATGTAGCAAACATAATATCTGGTCTAGAAGCTGTTAAATACATCAAGGACCCAATCATACATCTGTAAAGTGTTTCATCAACCACTTTACCTTTCTGATCTAAGTCCAGTTGTGTGGTGCTGCTCATGGGAGTAGAACAGGGCTTACAGTTTTGTAAATCAAACTTTTGCAAAAGATCTTTTGTATATTTGGATTGATGAATAAAAATTCCATCAGCCTTTTGTTTGATTTGCAACCCCAGAAAGAACTGTAATTCTCCCATGGCACTCATTTCAAACTTCTGTTGCATCAACTTTGTAAAGGCATCACACAACTTTGGATCAGAGGATGCAAAAATGATATCATCTACATAAATTTGAACAAGTAGATTATGCTGCCCAGCTTTCTTAATAAATAAAGTCTTGTCTATGGAGCCTCTAGTGAAATTGTTTTCCAGAAGAAAGTTTGATAATGTCTCATACCAGGCTCTGGGAGCTTGTTTTAACCCATAAAGAGCTTTATCAAGCTTATACACCCAATTAGGATGTTTGTTGTCCTCAAAGCCTGGAGGTTGACATACATAAACTCTTCTTTAACTTTTCCATACAAAAATGCACTTTTGACATCCATTTGAAAGACTTTAAGTTTTTGATAAGCAGCATAAGCTAAAAACAATCGAATTGCTTCCAGTCTGGCTACAGGGGCAAAGGTTTCATCATAATCAATACCTTCTTCTTGTGCAAACCCCTGAACAACCAGTCTGGCCTTGTTCTTAACAATAAGCCCATTTTCATCAGTTTTGTTCCTAAACACCCATTTAGTGCCTATTGCACACTTACCTGGAGGTAGAGGAACCAGTTCCCACACTTGCTGTTTCTTGAACTGAAGAAGCTCAAGCTGCATGGCATCAACCCATCCATTGTCCTTTAAAGCAATGTGATAATTCTTTGGCTCTTGCTGACTGATGAAGAGAGCATAGAAGCAGAAGTTTGACAATTGACTTCTTGTTGATACTCCAGCAGTGATATCACCAATGATTTGAGACATGGGGTGATTCTTCAGATCTTGATACACAATGAGATCTGTGCAAGTGTTTGTAGCCGGTTCAGCAGCAACAGATGGTGATGGTGAATCATTTCCTTGAAACCAATCAGTGGATGGTAATTCAAAGGAAGTTGAATTCGAAGAAATCTCATCAGCATTGTTGTGGATGGTGCTACTGGCGCTACAGGAACATCAGGTCTAGTTGAATCAGGCAGCTGATCACTAAACCTGAAGAGGTGAGTACTGCAATCATCATCATCATCAGCAGTACCACCAGGTGGTGAACTGTTGACAGGAGCAACAGCAGGAGTTTGATAAGGAACATATTGCAGTATGTCCAGATCAAATAACTCCACAGGACTTTGTGGAATCTTGTCCTTTGGAGATTCATTAAACTTAACATGTAGAGTTTCTTCAACCATCTTTGTTCTGCAGTTGAAGACTCTGTATGCTTTGCAAGTAGATGAATAACCAACAAAGTATCCTGCATCCACCTTAGGATCAAATTTGTGGAGTTGATCCTTTGTGTTGAGAATAAAACAGGGACACCCAAATGCTTTGAAAAATGAAATCAGTGGAGCCAAATGATGGAGAACTTCATATGGAGTCTTCATCAACCTCTGATTTACTAAAACTCTATTTTGCACATAACAAGCTGTGTTGACAGCTTCGGCCCAAAAGGTCAATGGCAAACCTGAGTCAGCCAGCATGGACCTTGCAGCTTCAATGAGGGTCCTGTTCTTTCTCTCCACTACTCCATTTTGTTCCGGAGTCCTTGGAATGCTGAACTGCCTTTTGATTCCCTTTGAGAGATAGAAGTCATCAAGTGTATGATTTCTGAACTCAGTTCCATTATCACTCCTAATACACTTGACTGGAAGGGAATACTGCTTCTCAATGTACAGCACAAAGTGGATAATCTTCTGAGCAGCCTCATCCTTTGAATGTAGAAAGAAAGTCCATACAAATCTGGAGTAATCATCCACAATTACCAGACAGTATTTCTTCTTTGCCATGCTCATTACTCTCACAGGACCAAATAGATCCATATGCAGTAATTGCAAGCAGGCAGTGGACTTGGACACTTCAATAGGAGGAAATGAGACCTTGTGCTGTTTTCCTTTTAAACAAGCAGTGCAAGTTTCATCACAGTGGAACTCCTTTATTGGTAAGCCTCTGACTAAACTATTGTGGCTAAGCTGATTCATGTTTTTGAGATTAACATGACCAAGCCTCCTGTGCCATAGTTTAGATTCTTGAAAAGAGGCTTTGGAAAATAGGCAAGGATTACCTTTGAGATCTATCTTCTTAGAGAGATCTAAGGCATACACTCTTCCTGTCCTGTTGGCTTTCAGGAGAGTGTGATCATCCAACACCTTGTCAATCAAGGGCAAAACTTTGGATGACAGAATCCTACAGTTTTGACTTGTGAAAAGGGCAACATGGCCTTTATCACACATTTGACTGACACTCAAGAGGTTGTACTTGAGATTTTCCACATGATTAACATCATCAAATTTGATTTCTCCATTGGAGACAAAGCCCTTACCGATGATGTAACCCCTAGCATCATTGCCAAAAGAGACAAATCCCTTCTTTCCTTGAGAGTAGTCATGAAGAAGAGAGATGTTCCCAGTCATGTGCATGGATCCCCCACTGTCTACATACCAGATGCTATTTTGGCATGTTGAAGAACCCTGCAATAATAAACAATCAGTTAGTTTTAGAGACCCAAACCTTTTGGTTTTGGGCCTGGTCTCATCAATAGATGGTAAACTAGCATGTTTATTTGTAACAACAGCCTGAGAGGAAGAAGATGGTGCAGAAGAGGAGTCCTTTGGCTTAGACCTCCTTTTCTGTGGTTTCAACATAGGAGAATCTAGTTGGTTAACTCTACCCAACAGATGTTGTACCATCATCACCAGCTGTGTCTGATTTTGTGATAAAGCTTTCAGCTCATCAGACACATTGCTAGTGGAGTTAGATAAGGTCCTATGTTGCACCTTCTTCTTTTGAGCACCCTCAGCTGTCACCTGTTTAACTCCTTCCTTTTTGGATTGCTTTAAGGACTTAAGGGTTACAGGATTTGATGTTGCTGATACAAATGTGGTCTCAAACTCAGTTTTCATTTTTACCATTTTCTCATTAATTTCTTCCTTTTGTTTGAGTTTGGAACCTCTTTTGTACCAACAATCATCTGTAAGATGATTGAACAAACCACATACTTCACATGGTTTCTTCTTCATCTTAGGTTGATCATCAACTAAAGATGGTGAAGCAACTGAAGACTTGTTCTTCAATGCTTTGGAAGCATTGGTTGCTTTCTTGACAGCATCTTTAGTAGTCTTCAAACTCTTTCTACTGCCAGTTTTCTTCTCTTCAGTACTGACAGCAGTTGAAGTTTGAACTTCAGGAGTTGAATCCTGCTCTCCAGTCCTTTCAGGACCTTCAGGATTGACTCCTGAGTTGATCAACTTATTGATCATGTGAATGTCAGCATTTGGACCATCAACATCAGCTGATAGGTTCAAAGAGGACTTGATACTGACTGCTACTTCTGATTGTGCTGTATCAGAAGGTAGATCACATGACTTGATGGATTGGTTATCACTCTCACCATCAGATTCTACCTCTGCTCTTGGGGTAAAATCTGTAGGTGGAGCAGTGTGATTGTAACCAATTCCAAACTTCACATTTGAAGCAGATTGCTTACTAAGAAGCATTTCAAAACCTTTGCATGATTGTACCCATCTATCACACTCGACCTGGGTAACTGCAAGGGTTTCTTTGAGATCTTTGTACTTCTCTAAAAGTACATCTTCTCTAGCCTTATCATCAATTATTTTGCAATTCAGTTTAAAAATCATCATCATTTTTATTTGAGCACAAACTCAAACTCAGCTTTGTTTTTGGAAATTTCTTGTTCTAGCTCAATGTTCTTATTAATTAAAGCTACATTTGCTTCTCTAATGGAAGCAAATGCTGCTATGCATTGTTCAGAACATAATTTGGCTTTTGCCTCAGAGGATACCTGTGATACCTGAGGTGTAGAGGCATTGGAAGATGAAGTATCAGCAGACTCCAAAGCCATAAGAGCTAGATTCCAAAAGGACTGTCACCACCATGTTGACCAGCACCTGAGAACAGTTGATCATGACCAGACAAGTCATCTGGTAAACTGCTCCAGTCAACAACTCCTGGGGTGAAGAAGCTGTGTTGTTGAGATGAAGGTTGTTGATGAGAGGGGAAGGCTGAGGTTCTGGTAATGCATGAGGTTGTGGTGTCATAGGAACTTGAACTTGACTTGACTGTGGCATGTAATAACAAGGGTACTGATAAGGCATTTGACCCTGAGGAACAAAATATGCCGGAGATTGTTGTTGAGGATGATGACTAGATGTGACAGGATGTTGCCCTCTGTTTTGTTGACTGTTGCCAGGAAAAGTCACAAAGGGTGCAGTAGAGTTTGATCCAGTTGATCTACACTCTCTTGCAAAGTGTCCAAGCCGTTGGCATTTGTGACACCTCAACTTGCTCTTGTCAAAACCAACTTTGGTTTTGCCAGAGAGTCCTGGGAATTTTCTTCCAGTTCTTTTGTAGAACTTCTGAGATCTGATATTTATCAAGGCCATTTGGCTCAAAATATCCATCTCTTCTAAGTCATCATCAGCAATCCCCTTGAGATCATCCATAATGAAACATAAATTGTCATTATTACATCCAGTAAACTGACCATCAACACTTACAAATGCAGAATTAGAAGTGCTCGAAGAGAAATTAATATGCTCATCATACTGGCATTCAGATGCAGCATATTCTGACTCATGACCCACCAAGGCAGTGTTGCCTTGAATAAAGTCTTCAGTGAGCTTTCCAGATGAAGACAGTTTTCTCTTCTGTTCTATCTCTCTCTCAAAAGTGAGCAATTTCCCATGGAGTTGGGTGAGAGATAGTTTGTCCAAACTTGCACTGGAGCGTAGGACAATAGTATATGTGTCCCATCTCTCAGGCAGTGATCTGAGAAATCTGTTATTCATCTGAATATTGGTGTATTCAAGTTTGACCATTTTTAGTTCAGAGATCAAACAAGAAAACCGCTCATATTGTTGAGTCAGTGTCTCACCCTTTCTATGAGAGAATGTCTCATATTGTTGGGCAAGAATTTCTCTATTATTTGCCAAGACCTCATCTGTTCCTCCAAATTGTTCTTTCAAAGCAATCCAGAGGTCATGGGCAGTTTCATGATGCATTAGCCCAGAATAGATTTCATTGGGCAAAGCCATGGCCAGAATTCCATGGGCTTTTGCATCAATCTCAAGCAACTTTTTATCCTCATCTGAGTATTGCTCCCTCCTCTTCGGAACCATTTGATTGGTTTCCGGGTTATTCACCATAGGCTTGTGTGGACCATGTACCACTGATGTCCAACACCCTGCGCTGTTAACAGACAGGTGATGGAGCATACGTCTTTGCCATATGTTATACTCATTCCTAACCAGCATAGGAGGCTTGGTTGAGGAACCAGTATTGTGAGGATCATTGGAGGGAGTGGTCATTTTCAGTTCAAAAACAGTTTAGTTCAAGTTTTAAAAAGTTTTAGACAAACCACAACAAACTCAATGAGAACCAAGAATAAGATCTCAGGATGAATGAGCAGAAATACAGAAAATTCAATCTCTTATAACCGTTTCTTGCAAAAACAAAAGCTAATTCAATCAAACTTGGATCTAGAATAGCAGTTTCAATGATCAATTATTAGATCGATCAATGATTAACCTGCTCTGATACCATTTGACAGGATCAGTGATCACAAGTTTGATGTTTATCAGAATGTAAAGCAGCGGAATACACAAACGAATTAGACAAATTGTAGCAAGCAAACATATATGTAAGCGTTAAGATCGCATACGGTTATAGGGAGAGAATATGAATTTCTGATTTCTAGGAATGTTTATAGATGGAGAATATTTCTAATCAAATCAATCAAACATCCATTCAATTGCTCATATCGCTCAATGATTACAATGGGTTGTCACTCCTTATATAGAGTGCAACAGTCACTGCTGTTATCACGGAAAGTGACAACTGGCAGATCCAATACAGAAATAACTAAATCTTAACAAACTACTGAAATGTTCACAACTACTGAGAACATATCAGCAAGTTAAGTACAAAATATAAAACTACTGAAACTACAACGACTGAAGAACAAGCTCTTCAGTCGTTTTACAAAACTACTGAAACATAAAACATAAAACTACTGATATCACAACTACTGAAGAAGTACTCTTCAGCAGTTGTGACAAACTACTGAGGCTTCAGTACTTGGTCTTCAGACTTTGACCTTCAGGCGTTTCATCAGCTGATGACTTCAGTAGATATCATCAGCTGATGTCTTCAGTCTTTGTCTTCAGACTTTGTACATCAGTTGTTGATCTTCAGCACTTGTGAACTCTTCAGCTGTTGTTCTTCAGTACTTTGGTCTTTCAGCTTCAGCACTGTGTTCTTCAGCTGTTGTACTTCAGCACTTTGGTTCTTCAGCTGTTAAGGTCTTCAGCACTTGATCTTCAGCTGTTGAAGTCTTCAGCACTTGTCAAACTACTGATGAGGCTTTCAGCAGTTGTTGTGATACCGTGTGGGACTTAGAGGTTTTCTGATCTTGGCTCATTGGTTCTTTTGGTCCAACAGAAAGACCTAATTCAGCTTTCAAGTAGGGAGAGACTCACGTATACAAAAATTACTGCTACTGGGAATGAAATGGGAATAACAACAAGCCCAAAGGTATCACGTTAATGAATATCGAAAATGAAGCAACATTTGAGATCTACTTAAAGGAGTAGATCCAATCTTGGAGTCTATAGAGACGCTGGTACAGCATGCTGTAGGAGCTGATGGTGTCAAACTCACACTTGGTGGCATGAATGACGGACAAAAGGTGAAATACAATGCCGAAAAGAAGGTTATGCTTTGCTTACACAGTCAATCGAAGGATATTTTCCATCAATTCTCAGAATATACACAGCAAGAAGCTGTGGGATGCATTGGAGAAGGTATGACTAAATACATCATTGAAGGCCATAAAGGCTAAGGCTTTAAAGTAGGAGTTTGACAACTTCTCCTCGATGGGAAAAGAAAGCCTAGATGATGTGATCCTAGGTTCTACCACTTGATGTGTGAGATGCACACTCATGGAGTGTTAGCGTCAATGGAGGACAAAGTGTCCAACTTTGCAGACGGGCTGCCGGAGAATAGGTATCATTTGTCTCCAATCTTAGACAGAATGGTATGCTAACGAAGATAGATATCAATGACTTCATCTCAAACTTAGAGAAGAGAACTACGGATGAAGTAAAGAGCTCAAAAGGCTTCTTATGATTAGATCCAGCGCTGTACAACGCGACTCCTCAAGCCAAAACATCTAGAACACATCTTCAGATAGCTTTTGTATCAAGCTCGTCTGGTCCTTCACCAGCCTCTATCAGGGTCAGAAATGTCAGGGTTGTCTGGTACCCAATACATTGCACATGAAGCAAGTACAGCAAAGCAAAAGATCGAGAACTTTGGCAATGTGACAGTTGAGGTAGTTAAAGACCACATGGATCTATAGCTGTCGTAGTTCACTCCTATGATGGAGTAATTGCTGGTAAGATTGGGAACTCCATCTGGCAGATGAGGATTATGAGCAAGTGGATGAGACCGAGCTAGAATGGATGGACATAATGTGGGCCTTAGCGAGTGTAGTCCAGAGAGCTAAGAAGTTTGTCAAAAAGACTGGACAAAATTTGATTGCAACTAAGGACACTACCTTCAGCTTTGATAAATCCAAGGTAACCTGTTTCAAATGCGGAGAGAAAGGGCACTTAAAAGGGAGTGCGTGAAGCCAAAGAGGATGGCAATGGGAATCCTTTCTCCTCCTTCAATCGTCAGGAGAAACCCACTAGCAGTCTACTTCATCAAGCAGGATCCCAAAGCCTTGACTGCTCATGATGATGAAGGACAGGACTATAGCTTTCAGTTTGTCTCACCGGGGGAATCCAATATCGCTATTGTGGAGGATATAGATGATGACTCAGCTAGTGAAGGAGATATAGCAGTCGAACTTGCGATGTTAACATCAAAAGAAACTGCACCGGTGGTCACTACCTGCCTGAAGATGGGGAAACTACTACACATTAGAATCAGCAGCTCCAGAAACACGAGATTTTTGCAAGTATGGCTGATTCATCAGAACCCTCTAAGGTAAGTACTACTGACCAACTCTTTAATAATCATGCTTGTTTGATTGTAATAAATTTAGGAAAAGCATGGATTTAAAATTTGCTAGCGTATTAGATCATAATGATAGCTTAGTAAAGGACTTGGAACCGTGCACTAAAGCTAATAGAGTGTTAAAACATAGTGAGCATAGTTACAAAGAAAAGATAGAGCTTTTGAACAAATAGCTTAGGGAACAGAAGTTGTAGCCTTTAACCAAGGTAATGACATTAGGTACTATTTAAACTCCCTAGAGGACACTAAGCAACAAAAGGCAGTTTTAGAAGTAGAAGTTAATTCCCTAAAACAAAAACTGCATAGTTGGACCAGTTCTTCACACATAGTCCAAAACTTAGTGTGAGAGAGAACAATGGGGAGGGATTGGGATATAAAGTGGTTCCACCACCACATGAGATCTTGATGAACACAAAATGTAAACCAATTAATGATAATCCAATCAAGGATCATGTGGTGTCCACTCCTCTTGTAAGTGATCCAGATTCCACATGTTCATCAAATGAATCTGACACTAAACAAAAGGAGGACTTCAAAGGCAAAAGGTAAAATGCCTTGTATTAATCTGGACAAAGAGTTTGAAAAGGTTAGTATTATGTCTGGTTCAACAACTGTCAAATCTAAACCTAAAAAGACGAGTAATGTTAACCAATCACGTGCATCATGACAAAGTCTAGTAAATAGAAAAGAAAAAGATGTTAAAACTGTTAAAAGTGGAGGGGTTTGTTGGACCATTAACAACTTCTTTAACCATTTAAACATATGAAACGCAATGGAATATACTACTTTAAACATGTTAAAGTTTCTGAAAATTACCATTATCATGTGAAAACCAACAAACCCATAGACAAAAGGATCTTTATTATGTGAAAAGCAAGCATACAATATGAACAAGAACACCCAAAAACATGACATTATAATACCATAATACTACCTTTCTGGATGCTGTCAAAAACGACCAAAGAGAAGGCAGAAATGAGTCTGAAAAGGGCCAAGACTTCAAGGGTAGAAGTCCTCAAGTGTCCATACCCACAAGCCTCTAAGCAAACATCATGGTTGCTAGGATTTCAAGCACCAAAAACGCCCAAGGCCTGCTGAAAACCGTTTTCAGCCGTGAGAACTTTGGGAGAAGAGAGGAAATCCTTTTTCCTTTCTTGCACAAATGAAGGAGCATGACTTGAGTCATGAGAGGACCCAAGAAACGACCAAAAGGAGTTCTAAAACACCTTCTTCAGCTGTGAAAATAGAGAGCATATGGAGTTTTCTCTAGAAGTTCATTTGTGCAAAATGAGAGAGAGATCGGATGTTGAGACTTGCACTAAACCACTATCATAATGAGTATACTTTTTCAAGACAAATGGGGAAGGCCATACAACCTAAAGGGGCCGAAAATCTAGATTCAAAACCACATTCCATCCCATTTGAATTACTTTGTAACACATAGAAATGGTGAGGTCATGTTACATATTTAAAAAGGTGTGTACAAGTTATATAACTAAGCCTTTTAGTTAAATGACATAAGTATACATTATAATGTGATTAGTTAATTGATATGATATAAATTAACCTTTTAATTATATAACTCATACAATCTAAAATAATTAAAACAACTAACACATTAAGATGTTAACATGTTATATAATAAAACCCTTTTGATTATATAACATAAGTACACATATTATTTGTTGTTATTTAACCATTTAAATAACAATGTAAATAATAATAATTCATGAACAAATTATCCATATAATTTGTTCTATCTCTCATTTCTTTAAATTAGAAAACCCATTTTCTAATTAGGTGCATATATTTAATTGCATGATCATATCATCAATCAAATATTTATTGGTGTTTGCTAAGCTTGTTATGGGTATGACCCGACTTGGATCATGACGTACTAACCACATCAATGTTCTATGTGTCTTGGGCATACAGGATCCAACAATCTCCCACTTGCACAAGATTCATAGAGGATTGATGCAAGCAGTAAATACCGCCTAACAACGGTTCTACCCTTAATACGCATGACTTAAAAGCCATTCAATAACATCATCCCTTTCAAGTTCCAAACTTGAAATGATTTAGGTGAATCGATCATCTATCCTTTTGTTACAGATGTCCTGTTAAATCCAAGGACACAAAATGATCATTCTTTGTTGATTTAACTTAATCAGGCCCTAGACATCTTGCTCTCAACGAATAAGAGGAACAAATCCCATCTTGACTGCATACGTTTCTCACAATCACCTTGTGTCACACCTAAACATAGCCTTATGTACTGTCCATTATTTCAAAACAGTGAAGAACTAACTCAAGGTATAACATTTGGTGAATATCAAAACCCAATATGCATCTCAGGTCTGAGGATACTAAATGATATTGCCTTTACTCAAAATTACTTATGATCAATCAAAGAGATTCTATGTAGTAAAATTGAGACGTGGGTCAGTCCAATATTTGCATCCCACAAATATCTATGAACCTTGGTAGCAACCAATTGCTCTATATTCATACCTTATGAATATCTACCAATCCATGTTCATAATAGTCTTACATTCATATTTGTTCCCACAAATATGACCGACTACGGACATTTAGAATAATAAACATATTCATGGATGTAAACATGCTAAAAAGGAACATAACTCAAATATATAAAAGAGTTAAATATTACAATTGTTCCATATTTTATATGCTAAACAAATTAATTTCAATCACTAGAATATCAAAGTCCTAAGGCACAAGTATGACCCTCATACTTTGCCCTCACAAGGAGCTTCGTGAGTGGATCCGCAATGTTTTGATCTTTACGAACTTTATGAATACATATCTTTACCCTTTCAACTCCATCCCTTATGATGTTGAATCTCCACTCAAGGTGTTTAGTCTTTTGATGAGTACGGGGTTCCTTGATTTGAGCAATCGCACCCACGTAATTACCAAAGATTTCTAGGGGTCTTGAATGGTAGAGACCACCCCTAGCTAAGCAATGGGCAAACTTATCCATGCAGCTTCCTAAGCTGCCAATGAAGCGGCTATGTATTCAGTAGTGAACAATGCTACCGTGTCCTGCTTTGAACCTTTCAAGGACACTTCTCCTCCATTCATAACGGAAGTATACCCTGATTGTGATCGAGAATCATCTCGATCAGTTTTGGAAGCCTGGATCCGTGTAACCCTTTACAACAACTTCCTCTTCAACAAATCCGTATATTACAAACATATCCTTAGTCGTACTAAGGTATTTCAATATACTTTAACAGCCATCCAATGGTTATTTCTATTGGTACTACTTTGTCATACTTAATAAGCATGACTCATCCGGTTTAGTGCATATCATCACACAAATGATGGATCCTATAGCAGATGCGTATGGGATATCCTTCATTTGATTTTGCTCATCCTATGAGCTTGGACATTGAGACGTAGTCAACATTGTTCGTCTTTGAATAGGTGCCATACCTTTCTAAGAGTTTTCATCTTGAACCTTTTCAAGATTATCAATATATGCACTTTGGTTTAACCCTATCAACCACCTCGATCTATCCTTATAGATCCTTATTCCAAAATATGGGTGGCTTAAACGAGATCTTATATGAAAAACATCTTCCAAGCTAGGTTTTAACACCTTCCAAGGTTGGATATTATTTCCAAATAGTAGTATGTCATCAACATACAATTCCAACAAATGTAACTTGCTCCCATTGGCATTCTTATATACACAACCTTCTTGATGCTCGTTTCAATCCACATATTGATCACTTTAACTTATATACTTTATTAGGATGTCATGGATCGACAAAACCATCATGCTGAACTATATGGACAGTCTCTTCGAGATGTTCATTAAGAAAAGCAGTTTTGACATCCATTTGCCAAAACTCATATTCAGAATATGCAGTTATGGCACATATTATCCTAATCGACTTTATCATTGCCACGGGCGTAAGAGTTTCATCATAATCAACCAATTGATTTTGATGGAAACCTTATGCTATAAGTCTTGACTTATAAGTATTTCAAGTCTCCATGTATATCTGTTTTCATCTTGAAAACCCCTTGTATCCAACCGGTTTGGAGTTAAGTGAAGGGTCACCAATCCCAAACTTGGTTTTTATACATGGATTGCATCCTTACGTTCATGGCTTCCAGCCATTTCTCCCAATACAAATGGACATAGCATATTGGTATATGGTTAGCCTACAGGGTCAACCACATAGCATCCATTCTTGGAATATCCATATCTCTTAGATAGAATACTAACTCCACCAGATTTGTGAATGTTTTGTGTGTATTGATCAACCTCTTGATTATCATCAACAACCTCTTGTTGATAGCTAGTGTCAACCATAAGTGTATCGGCTTGTGGATCTTGATCCTTATCAAGTTCCACAGTTTCTATATATCATTCCTTCGATAAGGAACTCAGTTTCCAAGAACTTAGCCTTTCGAGCAATAAATACTTTTGCTCTGTTGAGTCAAAGAAACAGTATCCTATGTAGTCTCTAGGATATTCAACTAATCTACACTTTCTTGGTCCGGGTCATATTCATAATATGAGCCTTAAAGAGCAATGCGGAACCCAAAATGATAAAGATGGTAAGCTCATAGCCATAATAATTGAACCATGTCCAAATAGGGTTCAGTTTCTCCTTTATCAGATGAAAACATAGATAGTTATGTAGAGTTGATTTTCTACTTCATTATTGAAGATTTTGAACATTTCAAAAGCTTCATACTTATGTGTCATCAAGTGCACACAATAATAGCGACTGTAATCGTCGATAAAAGTAATGAAGTATCTTTCACCAATCTTTGTCATTGTCTTAAAAGGACCACATACATCCAAATCCATCATTCCTAATAATCTTTTGATTCACACTTATCAAATGAAACATTTTCATTTATTTCCAAAGACCATTCTTTTGAAGTGTTTGAATCCAATTCTTGTTTATGTGACCAAGATGACAATGTCAAAGATAATAATAACTTAAACCCATTTTAAGTTTCTTGGTGCTTAATGTGTATAATGAGTTATTATAGGACGAAATATCATGAACCAATTCATGGATATCATTAAAAAGGCATATCCTTAAAATGAAATACATCATCCATAAAACTTAATACCATTATTTACAAACTTTAAATCATGATCATATTGTTTTAATAGGAAACATTAATTATGTTCCTAGTCAAACTAGGTGCGTACAAAATGTTTTGAGAACAACTTCCAACCCATTTGAAAGTCTCAAAATAGAGTTTCCCTCGTTGAAGCGCACATTTCTTTTGAACCCCTTTGCAACAATTGCAAGTATGAGTCTCACATCCGGTATCCAATACCCATGTGTTTGAAGAAATGACATTAATACAATATGCGAATCATGGAAATTGTATTTGAGGTTTGCCCAACATCCCTCTTGTGTTCAACTCCTTGAGATAGGAGGGACAATTCCTTTTCATTGTCCTATCTCTCCATACTCAAAGCATGGATCGTTCTCTGTTACCTTAGGCTTCATAAGCTTAGGTTTTTCGAGGTTTCGCTTTAACCTTTGCTTTGATATATTCTTTCCTTTGGCAATAATTGCCTTAGGATCGGGATTGGCCATTTCTTATAGCCTCCCTCATTGATCGAGAGAATAGGTAGAACCTCTCTACCCATCCCTGCCTCGGTTGCTTCGAGCATTGCGTGAAGTTCACCGATGCTCTTGTCCCACCCGTTCATATTACAGTTTATTATGATGTCTCAAACCTTTAGTTAGGCAATCAAGGATCAAATCCTTGGCCAAATACTTTGAGAGAAGATAGTAAGCATCTTGAGGCTATCAATGTGGCTTTTCATCTTAAGAATATATAAGATGATATCGATTGGGTTTCTTCCATGTGACATGCATAAAGTGCTCGAACCGTTTCGAAGCAATCTACTAAAGTTTGTTGAAGGAACATTTCCTTCAACTAGATTATCATGTCATATGCCCCATGATGCTCTAAACCCTTTTGGATTTCAGGAATCATATTCCCAACATGAGGTAGGATACTTGCACAGAATCCTTAGTGTGCCTAAGCCAATCGTCAAAAAGCCTTAACATCAACAGAGTTGGTTGGTGAGGTATGGGATCATCAAGGACATAGGCCTTTACTCATTCTTGAGAACGATTCTCAAGTTTCGAAATTGAGTCCATAAGGTAATTATGGTTAGGACGATCCCTCTCGAGAATAGATCTCAGTGATAGGGAAGGGACGATCGGGGTGGTAGCGTAATAGTTAGCGGTCATCACTACAATAATTGACAAAGTTCATTTTAGTATTTCTGATAAATTTATTTTAATCGTTAATACCCTTAAATGTCTCATAGACAATTAACAATTAAAATCTAGAATCCAACATTACATTTAAATGATGGTTAGGTGACCTTTATCCCATTATTTAAATTAACAAGGTAGTCAACGGTTGACAATTGCAACCTATTCCAACTTCTAGTCTTATGGGATCGGTTAAACATCATATGTTTAGTCGGCATGTATAATCCCATCAACACCATTGTACGCCATGCTTCGGTGACCCTAATCACATGGTTTCCAATTCAAGTCGTCCTACTTACACACATGTGTGAGTTTTCACATACAAGCGGTTAGGTGACCTTTATCCCACAAGTACATTAGACTCACCTCAAAGATACAAATTCCCTACAAGTGGTTAGGTGACCTTTATCCCACAAATAGTTCCTAAGTGATTCGAGTGTCATGTAAAAGGGTGGTGATAGACTTGTTACCAAAGGGATTTAAGTTTCCATTAATTCTAGACTTTGAAAACTCTATGTACCTTGTAATTGCATGCTTACAAATACTTGGTACCCTATGGTTCTTTTAATAAAAACCATTTTATTATGAAATCATTAATCCTTTTAAGAACCATTTATTAAGACTTAATGATTAAGAGCCATTTTTATATTTGCTTGTTAAGATCATTTTTATTAAGATTGTTTATCATATCCAAATATCACACAATCATTCACAAAATCACAATCAAACAAGCATAATATAAACAACACATGTGCATAACCATAACTACTATAGTGACCACACTTGTTTGCCATCACAAGTGTGGTCATTAGGTCTTTCCTAAGGGTTATCAACAACACAAAATTGAAATTACAATGGATCTCCCACTTGATGTCGCATCCGTATGCTTCAAGTCCACTTTGTGTCTTCCTTTTGTGCTTCCTTCCGAGCATCTTCTTTTACATAATATATATCCTAATACATATTTTCAAGTAAAAGAGAAATACTCCAAATCTATTATTACATCCCAATGAATAATAGATAAATTACAAGCACAAAACTTACAACCCAATTGAACAAAATAACCAAAACAAACATGCAACCAAACCAAAACAACACAAGGTTTAAGCTAGGTTATGCACCATCAAATGAACAATCACAAACATCATTCAACAAACAAAATATACCCCATCAAACCCCAAATTTTTAGCTAACATAAACTGAAAATTAGGGTTTGTTTGTCCAAACAAACAATAACCAAAACATATCAACCAATTGACATTCCTATCTTTCAAAGTTTAATCATAAGCATGAAGATATAACTTTGAAAGACATGGGGTTTATTTAATCAACCAAAATCAGCCTCTAATGAGTTGATAAACATCCTTTAAAACCGATTTTACAAGGATAATGATGCTAGTTTCCACATAACCAGCTCTAGATGCCATTGGAGGGGTTTGTTGGACCATTTACAACTTGTTTAACCATTTAAACATATGAAACGCAGCAGAATATACTATTTTAAACATGTTAAAGTTTCTGAAAATTACCATTATCATGTGAAAACCAACAAACCCATAGAAAAAAGGATCTTTATTATGTGAAAAGCAAGCATACAATATGAACAAGAACACCCAAAAACATGACATTATCAAACCATAATACTACCTTTCTGGATGCTGTCAAAAACGACCAAAGAGAAGGCAGAAATGAGTCTGAAAAGGGCCAAGACTTCAAGGGTAGAAGTCCTCAAGTTTCCATACCCACAAGCCTCTAAGCAAACATCATGGTTGCTAGGATTTCAAGCACCAAAAATGCCCGAAGGCCTGCTAAAAACCGTTTTCAGCCGTGAGAACTTTGGTAGAAGAGAGGAAATCCTTTTTCCTTTCTTGCACAAATGAAGGAGCATGACTTGAGTCATGAGAGGACCCAAGAAACAAGCAAAAGGAGTTCTAAAACACCTTCTTCAGCTGTGAAAATAGAGAGCATATGGAGTTTTCTCTTGAAGTTCATTTGTGAAAAATGAGAGAGAGATCGGATGTTGAGACTTGCCCTAAACCACTATCATAATGAGTGTACCTTTTTCAAGACAAATGGGGAAGGCCATACAACCTAAAGGGGCTGAAAATCTGGATTCAAAACTACATTCCCTCCCATTTGAATTACTTTGTAACACATTAGAAGTGGTGAGGTCATGTTACATTTTTAAAAAGGTGTGTACAAGTTATATAACTAAGCCTTTTAGTTAAATAACATAAGTATACATTATAATATGATTAGTTAATTGATAAGATATATAATTAACCTTTTAATTATATAACTCATACAATCTAAAATAATTAAAACAACTAACACATTAAGATGTTAACATGTTATATAATAAACGCTTTTGATTATATAACATAAGTACACATATTATTTGTTGTTATTTAACCATTTAAATAACAATGTAAATAATAATAATTCATGAACAAATTATCCATATAATTGTTCTATCTCTCATTTCTTTAAATTAGAAAACCCATTTTCTAATTAGGTGCATATATTTAATTGCATGATCATATCATCAATCAAATATTTATGGGTGTTTGCTAAGCTTGTTATTGGGTATGACCCGACTTGGATCATGATCTACTAACCACATCAATGTTCTATGTGTCTTGGGCATACAGGATCCAACAAAAACAATTAACTTTGTTAAAAAAGACAAAACATCTAAACAAGGAGACTTTGAAAATTTAAATACCCAGACGTACCCTAGCCATCCAGAGACCTCTAGCAACATGTTCCAACTTCAATGATCGTAGTAGATCGATTGCTAATCATTCTTAACGTTTAGATTCAATCTTTAATTGATTCTACGTGTGTTCTCACTTATTGGATCGCCAATCAAATAGGATCCGCAATATTTGATTCGGTATACGTGTAAATCTTTTAGTATTAGTCAAGTACACGATCACTAACAAGTGGTATAGTCTTGTAACCAACACGTCTCCTTTAACTTGTATACAATCAGCTGATTATGCCTCGGTGATGGAAAAGGGCTATCTTCATGATGGTGCATATCGTTGCTTTGTGTCTTAGTTCCAGCCAAAGTATGTTAGTGAAGCCTTAAATGATGAGGCATGGGTGAGTGCCATGCAAGAAGGACTTCTTCAGTTCAAGAAGTTAGGTGTGTGGACTCTGGTGGATAGACCTAAAGGTGCTAAGGTCATTGGCAGAAAATGGATCTTGAAATGCAAGAAAGATGATCAAGGCGTGATCATCATAAACAAGGCTCGACTTGTTGTCCAAGGATTTTGACAAGTAGAGGGAATTGGATACAACGAAATGTTTGCACCCGTGGCTGGAATGGAAGCAATCCATATCTTCCTTGCCTACACATCGTATATGAAGATTAAAGTTTATCAACTTGATGTGAAGAGTGCATTCCTTCATGGTGAAATAAGAGAGATAGTGTATGTCAGTCAACCCGAGGGGTTTGAGGATCCATACCATTGGGACAGAGTTTACAAACTTGACAAGGCTCTATATGGGCTTCATCAAGCTCCTAGAGTTGGTATGAGAAACTCTCGACTCATCTTGTGAAACACGGTTTTTTGTAGAGGTGTGATTGATTGTACACTGTTCATGAAAGAAAAGGATAGAGATTTACTGCTTGTCCAAATCTATGTCGATGACATAATCTTCGGTTCAAAGAATGAAGATCTATGTAATGAGTTTAAAGCAGTAATGAAGGCTGAGTTTGAGATGAGTGCCATGGGAGAGATGAAATTCTTTCTTGGGTTACAGGTGGATCAGACACCAAAAGGGATTTTCTTACATTAGACCAAGTATGTAGGAGATATCCTTAGTCGGTTTGACATGGAGAATGCTTCCGCAGCCGGGACTCCACTTGCTACAAACCATGATGTAGCACCCGACGAGAATGGTGATCTGGTCGATGACACTATGTACCAAGGTATGATTGGATCTCTCATATACCTCACTACCTCAAGGCCTGATATCATGTACGTGACATGTTTATGTTCGAGATATCAAGCCAAGCCAAAAGTTAACTGACTGGAAAAGATTTGAGAATGATAATCTCAGTTGATGTGAATCAATAAGGACCGAATATAGTGATTGAGTCAAAGAATGAGAGGCAGAATCAGACAATCAATGAACATTGAATACACATGATACTCATAATATGTTTGTATATATTGAGTACTTTGATTGATTGATTACCAGAACATTCAATGCAAACAGAACATTCTAGGAACTAAGAATCAAATCAAATTACAGACCAAAGTTACCCCATGTATGAGGTATACTATTTATTTATAGGCAGACACGTTGCCATTACAAAAGACTAAACTACCCTTACCAGAGCTAGTCTAAGTCTTCATCAGCATTGGCTGTTGATCATCCGCATTGACAAATGCGGATGAGTTGACTTCATCAGCATTTCTTCAACCGCATTGAAGTTTGGTCATCCGCATTGGTAAATGCGGATGAAGAGAACACTTGTCCGCATTACTTTGGTAATCCGCATTGGTCAATGCGGATGAACAAATGTATATCCGCATTTATTAACTTGTCATCCGCATTGACAAATGCGGATGACCAACACTTGTATTTTTCTTCTTATTGAGCAGATACTTGTCTTGATCCGCATTTGTTCTTGGACATGAGGGATTCCAGCAGAGCAACCATCCACCACTTGAATTGGCATGTATGATCCTTTCAGGGTCCAACAATACCCCCTAAGGATCATACAGCCTATGTACTTCAAGGATCAGAGGGTGGATTGGGTTGTGAAGATTCTGCTGGTTCTAGTGCTGTTGATGAAGGATCAGTGAATGAAGGGTCCAAGACTGCTTTGATCATGTTTGAGAACTCTTTAGCATCAGTCAATCTTTCCCTGTTGAGCACATGTATCTTCATTTGACTCATATCATGAATGGCATTGATTGGCATCTTCCTTAGTGAGATGGGCTCCCAAATTGATATAGTAGACAATCCATTTCTATGAATAAGAAGAGCACCATCCACATCAACTTCTAGTTTAACAATGTTGCCAAACTGCAATGGAGTCCTTTTCTTTTTCCTTATCTCCATCTTTTTGTTGATTCTGTCATAAGCCAACTTCACTAGTTTGATGCATTTAAGGAAGAAGTACATGTCAGTTTCCCCAAGTCTGTTTCTTATTTCTCTAAAGTGCCTTGTATAGATGTAGAGGATATATGATTCATCTAGCAATTTACCTCATATCCACTAAACAATCTTATTTCAGATCCCTCTTTTTTCTCCCATTTTCTTTCAATCACTAATTCATAATATTTCTCATCATAATACACATTGATATAGGCAGTGAGGAATGTGTACCAGCAATACTTTTTCTTTTAGTGATTCTGTGGGTTTGACTTTAAGTTCAGGAAAGATCACCTCTTCTGCTGATTTCTTTTCCTTCTTGTCAAGAGGGTTTACAAAAGATCTGTCTTTTCTCATGCAAATGGTTTTCAGTGAATTGAAGTTGTTGGTTCTTTTGAACATTCTCAAAATATCTTCAAACTCATAACCTCTGAAATAGATGTATGATTAATCAATTCCAATTGAGCTAGTTCTTTTAAGTCATGGATCTCCGGCACTTACTAGGGCTGAGTATTCAGTGAAAATTGAACAAGCCCTGAGATCCTTTTCACCATAAACATGTTCCATGAACTATCATACTTCCAGGTGATTTTTCTGATCAACTTTGCCTTTTGGAGTGGAGACACCTCTTATTAGCTCTAATGTGGTTAACCCTTCTTGTAAAGTAACTTGAGATGGTTCAGCAAACCATTCAGGGTATTTATGCAGAATAGGTGCCAGATAGTCTTGATCTTTTTGTGAGTTGCATGTCTTGAGCAGATACTCTTATTCTGGGCTCTTGAATGACAATCTCCTCCTCCATCTTTTTCATTATTTCCTTCTTCTCATTGATTACTCTAAATATAGCGGCCCTAAGAGAGTTTGTCTTCATATTAGCAAGTTTTCTCCTTGTAAATCCTTGGGAAGACAAATATTCTTTCATCTCCTTATCAGACTTGCTATATGGATCATGAAGGGTAGTCTGTGAAGTTTCAGCACATTTGGATTTCAGGACAGACTTTGTCTTTGAAGGTTTGGGGACAAGGATTTCTCATACTCTGCATCAACCATAGGGTCAAGCAGCTTGTTTACTTTTTCTTCTTCTGCTATCATACCCTCATAAGTTAGCTTGAATACCTCATCAGGATCATAGCCGTGGTCAATAAGAAATAAAGCTTTTCACATCAAATCATAGTTTTGGCTTTCTCAATCATATCATGCACATTTGATTTTTCTTTGACAAGGCTATCTTTGAGAATTTGATCCTCATGAGTATATTCTTCTTTAATTTCTCCCTCTTCCAGATCAATATAATAAGTCATTGCTTTCAGTTGAGCTTCAGCCTTTTCATGCTCTTCAAGAAATTCAACAATGGCTGCAAGACTGCGGGGATCATCCTTTTTAGTCTTTTTGATTGGTTCTTCTTCCACCATAGGTCTTTTACCCTTAGCTTTTTCAGCAAGATACTTTTGTTTTTCGGGTGTAGGTTTGAATTGGAGTAGAAGAAGAGGTTTCTGGAATTTTAGTTTCATCAGGCACTCTTTCAGCCTCTTTGATTGTTTCATCCTTTTCATTTATTATTCTTTGATCCTCACAGATTTTTCTGATTAATTCTTTCTGATCATGAGATAGTGATACAGCAGGTACAATTTGTAAACTCAATTCCTTCTCTAACGGGACAGGATATTGAGGAATTTCAACTATAGTCTCAGATGAGCTTGTTTGATCATTATGAAGTCCCAGATTTTGTCATTAATAATAAAGTCTTCTGATGAAAACATGTCAAGTGCCTTGATCATGTCATTGAATTCAGTCTCTTCTTTAGTAGTGGGAGCTTCTGCTTCACCTGAGTAAATCACTAACTCCATGTTGGATCCTTCTTGTCTGGATCCCATATTTTCTTTTTCTTGATCAGCAGTACAAGTTTGCTCATTCACTTTCTCAGACTCTCTCCTTAGTTCAAGGATTAATTCAAGTTGAGCTATTCTTTGAATGAGAGCTTTATTCTGAGATTGTAGATTGCTGATTGTTTAATTCTGCTCCTCTATAATTTCTTCTTCTTCAGCCATGGCTACAGTCTGGATGGTTAAAGTGTCAACATGACCACTTATTTCATCCTTGGACAGTTGAAGAGCAGCCTTTAAATTCTCAATCTCACCATCCTTCTTCTTCTTTTCAGTCTCATACTTTTCTTTTAAGGCTTTCAATTCTGCATCTTTTCATCTAACTCCATCAATCTGTCTTGAATTATTCTAGCTCTTCTGTTGAGTATTTTCTCCAGTTCTTCAATTCTTTTCAACAGTTGAGAAATCATCATCTTTTCATCAGGTTTTAAGATATTTGATTCAGTACAGCTTTCTGAAGGAGTAGCTTAGAAGTTTTTTTTTTTTTCTGATGATGATCCTCCTCATCTAAAGATGATTTGGATTTTCTTGAAGAACCAGTGGAGTCATCAAGGTTTACAGGTTCTGTGTTTGGTGGTGATGATGAATGGGATATGTATGAGGTGTGTTGAATTGGAGATAAGAAAGGGAGGTGATTGGTTCACATATATGTACTCGTGATTTGAGTGGAGATTGGTGAGGTGTTTGTAATGGTGATTGGGGGGTATATTTTGAGGTGAGGCTGACGTAGGTTGTGGTGATGGAGGTGGTAATTGTGTAGGAGTATGATGTAGGATAGTTGAGGTGAGTGTTGTGGAGATGGTTGAGGTGAGTGTTGTGGAGATGTTGAGGTGAGTGTTGTGGAGATGGTTGAGGTGAGTGTTATGGAGATGGTTGAGGTGAGTGTTGTGGAGATGGTGAAGCAATAGGCTGTTCTAGTTCAATCTGTTGAATCATCCAAGGAAGAAGTGGTGAATGAGCTCCACTGTAGAAGTTCCTAGGATCCCTTTTCTTTATGTACTTGTATGATTTTGCATCATAGTGGGGAATATCAAGTACTGGTCCCTGAATGACCACATTTGGGAATGCTTCATTGATTAGGCATTGGAGGAATCTTGGGTACATCAGAAATTTATATCTCCTTCCTTCTTGGACATTGGATGTCATGCCATTGAAGACATAGGCAGACATGTTGAAGGGTGGTTGGTGCAGAGAGCACATATTGCTGATGATGTTGTGATGGGAATATCATTCCATCCTGTTTTCCTTTGGACAAACAGTGCTGATACAAATGAATCAGAAATCTCCATTGTAAATCTACCAAACCCTTGACTATCTGTTTAGCTTCAAATCCACCTTCATAACCAATTTCTGCAAAGAAAGAGGTTATGGTATCTTCTTCAAGTTCAATGGTGCTGAGCATCATCACCAAACCCCAAGCATCTTCTACACTTTCTTCAGTAACAATCAGGTGTGCTCACTGTCAATTCTCCCCGTCAGTGATCTTATTCATCATCCTCAACAACTTCAGCTGACTCCCAAAAGTTTCTGATGCAGCTTTCAAATATGGTAGGTCTTACTGTCATGGCATAAGCTACCCTTGTAGTAGAAATGAATCTGATCATGTCTCTCAATTCTTCTGCTTCTGGTACATCAGGGTTGAGAAAACAACTGACATTATGGAGCTTGCTCCATGAGAGATTTGCCATTATAATCTGCATTCAGGACATATGCATTAGAATCACTTTATTAATTAAACCAATGTTCATCACATTTTGACTTTCATAGGTCAAAATTAAAATCATATAAACAATACACTTGATTTTGACCTATTCGAATTTTGTGATTCATGATTATGTTGTTTTGTTACTTGTAAATATGAGCACCAACATTACTTAATCTTTAACATAGGTTAATCATATTCATAGTTTTTGATTTCATAATTGTTCTGATTTTAGTCTCAACGGTTCAAAAGTGCACTTTAGCATTGAATACATGTTTGAAGCTTGAAGATACACTTAAGAATGAGTCGAAATCCTTCCATGTTAATGAATATTTTTTTGATTTAGTGTGAACATTCCTTAACCTAGGTCACTAACATCATTGTACAAATGAATGTTCGACATTTGTGATTATTCACCTTTCTCACAATCCTTTGGGTTAGAATCAATGCCCATGATTTTGTTGAATCGATTGGGAAACTAGGTTAAAAGGTGAAGATGATGATGGCAGTATTTGGTGGCGCTCGTCTCACTATGAAGTCGCTCAAATTTGAAAAGTATTAAATGACTCTGTTGGTTTTCTTTAAATAGTCAGATAATAGAATTCACAAATTTTTTACAAGTTTTGATTTCAAATGCGGTCACTACTGTAGCAAATGCGGAAGTGTAAGTGTTGATAATTTTAGACATCCGCATTTGTGTACTGTAGCAAATGCGGTAGAACACATTTTTGACCGACTGTTCGCATTCATCCTTTCATCCGCATTTGTGTACTGTAGCAAATGCGGTAGAACAAAACTTGATGGAAGCATTCGCATTTGTGTACTGTAGCAAATGCGAAACTTTGAAAGTAATCAGCATTTGTACACTGTAGCAAATGCGGAAGTGAAACACTTGTATTTGTACATCCGCATTTGTACACTGTATCAAATGCGGAAGAGTTAAACAAATGCGGGAGAGTAAACCTTATCCGCATTAACAAATGCGGCTGAACGCTTAGTAAAATTTTCATCCGCATTAACAAACGCGGTAGAATACTTTAGTTCCGCATAGGTTTAAACACTTCAAATTTTCTGAATTCTTGATGCACCCAATGCGGTAGAGTAAAATCATTGTCCGCATTAGGTTTAACTTTGAAATAAGTTGTTACTTACATTGGTTATCTGTCTGGGTTACCTTCACCCTCATTAACCAATGCACTTACCTGCATTAACTTTTGAGATTAATCAAAATTTAATGAATCTTGATTTTGATGAACTTGTTATGAAGATATGGCTTATGAAGTATGTCTTGTGACATGGTTGACTGTTGAAGTTGTCAATTCTTGCTTGGATTGACTTGTATATAAGGAGTGATACAAGTTTCCCATTGTTTGACTGATCTTGGGCTTGAGGGGTTTCGAAGAATCTGCATCTGCATAAGCTGAGATACTATGGTATAACTTCTGCATTGACACAAACATTTTTCTCTTTGTTTTGATTTTAGGAAAGTAATTTAAGAAATTGTAAATATATATATACTTGATCAAAAACTTTAAGTACTCCCTTAAAGTTTTGATCCATTTGTGGATGAAAACTTTAAGTATTAAAAAAGCTTTTTGAATGTACTTATAATTGATGAAGAGAAGTATATCTTTTTGTTGGGATCATATCAGTCTTGCATTACACAAGTGCATATTTTGTGATAAGATTGACATGTTTATGACATTATTGATTGAAGGTATGATTGTCCTCTTAAACTCATACCGGGTTGATATTTTGATGCTAGTGACATTTATCATGTTTAGATTGATTTAGATATTCAATATATACCTCACACACATGCATGGAATGATCAACCATCCTTATGAATTGTATGGTAGAACTTTTTCACAACTTACAGACCAGGTTACTTAAGTTATGAGATCTTATTTTCACTGATCCACTTGGGATTCTTTTACTTTGATCCTTATCATGATGATCCACATTGGGATTCTTTTCACTTCACTTTGGAAGGTGATCCATAAACAGATTATTTTGTCCATTCCTTTGGAATGTATTGCTTTTGTTGATTCATCCAATTTGGATGTGTTCCTCATTGGGAATCTTTTCGATCATTACATCTGCACTTTGTGCATGAATCATAAGGTCTTTGCTCAGCAAAACAGAGATGAATCTGATGTTGGTGAAAGAGATTCATAAAGTATCATTCCCTGGTGTGTGTTTGTTACTACACTTACATTCACTTGAATAAATTGATACATACCAATACTCTGTGATGAGTGTTTCACCATTGAATATATCTTTAGTTTATCACTGCATGTATCTTCTCTTCCAAGTTGAGCCTACATACATATGACAGTCTTCAAATTTGGAAATAAAGCACAGTGAATGATATAATGACTGTAATTATATCATTTCCCATTCTTTTCTTCATCAAAATTTCTCTTTTGGGATTTATTTATTATTTTTTTTTAATAATTTTTACATTGTTTTTGATGTTTTGATGGATTTTATTCAAGGTTAATCATACCAATTGATTGAACTAAGAATTCGAATCTACTCGGTTCAAATGCCTTAGTAAACAAATCAGCCAATTGATTTTCAGTTGGTACTTGAATCAATTTGATTAAACCCTTTTCAGCACAGTCTCTCAAAAAGTGATATCTAATTTCAATATTTCGTTTTTGAGTGCTGAACTGGATTATTTGTAATAAAGACAGCTGCAGTATTGTCAATATAAATTGGGGTATGCAAGAAGTTATAACCATAATCAAGCATCTGGTTTTGAATCCAGAGTACTTGAGAGCAACAAGCAGATGCTGCGCTATACTCAGCTTCTGTTATTGACACAGATACATTTGTTTGCTTCTTGCATTGCCATGAGACCAATCTGGGACCAAGAAATTGACAACCGCCAGACGTGGATTTTCTGTTGAAGTTGCATCCTCCGTAGTCATTGTTAGTGTAGGAATAGAGATTGAAGTCTCCTTCCTTTGGATACCATAATCCAAGAGCTGGTTTGCCCTTCAGATATCTGAATATTCGTTTGACAGCATTGACATGTGATTCCTTAGGATCAGCTTGATATCTGGCACACACACAAACTCCAAACATAATGTCGGGTCTACTAGCTGTAAGATACATGAGTGAGCCTATCATGGATCGATAGAGGGTCTGATCTACTGATTTTCCATGTGGATCAGGACCTATCTTCACTTTAGGATCTACAGGAGTTCTAATAGACTGACAATCAGCAAGGTGGAATTTCTTCAGCATTGTTTCTACGTATTTTTATTGATTGATAAAAATTCCATCTGAAATTTTGAATGCATGAGATCTTCAAATTCTTTACAGAGTTGCTTGTTTGTAGAGCCAAATATGATGCCGTCCACATATATCTGTACTAGCAACATGTCTTTTCCTTTTCTCTTTCTGAAGAGAGTCTGATCAATTCTACCTCTTTCATATCCGTTGTTAAGTAGAAATGATGATAGAGTCTCGTACCACTTCCTGGGAGCTTGATGAAGACTATACAAAGCTTTGTCAAGCTTGTAAACTCTATGAGGAAAATCAGGATCTTCAAATCCAGGAGGTGTTGACTCACATAGACCTTGTCAGTAATCTTTCCATACAGAAATGCACATTTCACATCCATTGGTAAACAGTAAACTTCATGGATGCAGAATATGCTAGAAAGATTCTAATGGCTTCTAGCCGAGCTACAGGGGCAAATACTTCATCATAATCTATTCCTTCTTCTGAGTGTACCCCTGAGCTACCAATCTTGCTTTATTTCTAATGAAGATTCCCCTGTCATCAGTTTTATTTCTGTATAGCCATCTGGTACCAATAGGATATTGTCCTTCAGGAAGATCTACCAGTTGCCATACTTCTTGTTTCTTGAATTGTAGCAACTCTTCCTGCATTGCTTCAATCCAGCTGTTGTCTTGAAGTGCCTCTTGATGTTTTGGGTACTGTTGACAAAGAAAGCATGAAAACAAACAGATGTTTGCAGTGCTTGACTTGCTTCTTGTCACTCTTTCATGAAGATCACCAATAATGGTTTCAACTGGATGATTCTTGTGTATTCTGGTGGGTGGAATTGAGTCACCAGTAATTGTTACATCAAGATTGGAGACATTCAGTTCATTATGGTCAGAGGCATCATCACTTTGAACTGTTGGAGAATTATGAAGGTTGTCAGACCCTGTCTCAGTGTCTGCTTCAGCATTAGCAGCACTTTCATTGTATCTATCATTTGATCTTCTTTCCACTTCAGCTGAAGGCAACGCTTGTTTTTCATTTCTAATTGCTATAGATTGATCTTTGAATTAGATGGTAAAAAGCTGGGTCCTCCTGCATTTGAAATGATTTGATTTGTGGTTGATTGTCTAATGGGGTCAGCTTGCAGAGGTACATCTTCATTTGGTTCTTCAGTGTGAGTAGGAGGAATTAATGGAAAGTCAATTCTCCTTTCTATGCTTGAAGATGAACTAGCTGAAAGTAGGTTACGTGCATCAGACAAATAAAACTGATCAAAAGATTTTGTAAAAGAGTCAATATCAAATAACCAATCGGGGCCATTTGTAGATTTGGGAAATGAATGTTCCTTAAATTGAACATTAGTTGATTCATCAACAATGTTTAATCAAGGATTAAACACTCTGTAAGCCTTTGACACAGAAGAATAACCTACAAAGAATCCTTCATCAGACTTAGCTGAAAATTTTCCCAAATGGTCACGGGTATTTAATATTGATACTGGACTACCAAATGACTTAAGAAATCCAATAAATGGTTTTCTTTGAAACAGCAGTTCATATGGAGTCATGTTTCTTTCTTTGACAATCATAGTTCGATTTTGTACAAAGCATGATGTGTTAACTGCCTCTACCCAAAAGGTTATTGGCAATTTAGCATCAGCTAGCATAGTTCTTGCTGCTTCAATTAGTGTTCTATTTCTCCTTCAGCTACCCCATTTTGTTGAGGAGTTCTAGCCGCACTAAATTGATGAGCTATGCCTTTAATTGTGCAAAATGAGCTCATGTCTTCATTTTAAATTCTGTCCCATTATCACTTCTTATGCTTTTGACCTTATAGTCAAGTTGGTTCTCAATTTTAGTGATAAACTCTTTGAGGATGCTTCATTTTTATGAAGTAGGAAGAAAACCCATGTGAATTGTAAAAGTCATCAATGATAACCAAACAATACTGTTTCTTTCCCATACTCATGACATGTGTTGGGCCAAAGAGATCCATATGAAGTAGTTTCAATGGAGTATTGTTTGAGTTCACAAGTTTTAGTTTATGTGAAGATTTATGTTGTTTTCTTTGAGGCATGCTGAACAGTGATCAATAAAATGAAATTCTTTTGAGGCAATCCAATGACATGGTTTCCTTTTACTAATCTGTTCATGTTTTTGAATTTGTGTGCCCCAAACGTCTGTGCCAAAGCTGTGATTCATCAAATGATGCTTTTGACAAGAGACATGTTTCTTCTGTTAGTGCAGTAGAATTAAGGTTTAAGACATAAGTATATTCTTTCTCGGAGTCTTTAATACAACCCATTCTTCAGGGATATGAAATCCTGACTTTAGAATATAACAGTGGGTGTGGGTAAAGTGAGTCGAATATCTCTTGTCGCAGATCTGAGACACGCTTAGAAGATTGAAATTGAGCTATTCACAATAATTCACTTTATCAAAGCTGAGCATCCCGTTTGTCACAGATCCTTCTCCTGCAATCCTACCACTTGTGAATCTCCTCCAAATGCCACAATGTTCCTTTAATTTGCTTGAAATCATGAAGGAGGGAACGATCTCCAGTCATGTGTCGGGAGCATCCACTGTCCACATACCATAGGCTATTAAACCTATATGGATGACCCTGCAAGCACAAAAAGAACTAGTTAGAATATGGAACCCAAGCCACCATGGTCTTGGGTTTCCCATTTCTATGCATAATGGTGACCTCTTGAAGTTTTCCTCTAACCTGGGTGGTCTTTGAGATTTTCTGTGAGAATATGAATGAGCTATTTCATCACCATCATTTGAGAAATCAGAAAAATTATGAAATCGTTGATCTCTGTTTTTTTTTGAGAAAATTGACTTGTTTTTTATTATCAACTATTGACTTTGAGTTGGAAAAATCATATTTTTGTTTGTTATTGATATATTTGTTTCTTTGATTTTTACCTGAGTCTTTCATATTTTCATCGTTTGTTGGTTTATACGTCCTTGATTTGTTATTATAAATGTGACTCTTAACAGTTGTTTTGTCAGATGATGTTGGTAAGATAGGCTTGTTTTGAGGAATTCTCATTCTCGATTGCTTGTAATAACAGTCATTTGTATTGTGATTGTTTAAGTCACAGACTGAACAATATTTGTTGAAATAACATGTTTTTGTTGAATGATTGTTCATGTCACAGATGGAGCAATATTGATTGAAAAAACACTCCTTGTTTTGTGGTTAAACATATCACATATGTCACAATACATATGCTTGTTAATTTTCTCAGATTTTACTGGTCTTGACTCAGTTGATTTTCCCTTTTTCAACTTAGTATCATTCTTTTTGCGAAGAAGAATCAAATTCAGCCTTTTGTGCAGTTTGCTTTACTGCACTAATTTGATTGTCTTTTGAGGCTGTTTTCGTTTCCTCATCCTTTTCTGTTGCTCTTTCTCAAACTGTTCAACACGATCTTTATTGCATATGTCAAATCCTACTCCATTTCTTGATTTTGATGTTTGAGGATCAGGTTGACTGTGTGATTTTGAACTCAGAGATTTTTGTTATTTCCTTTTAACGACCTTCATCTGATATGTTTGAATTTTGATGAGTATTGATCTCATTATCAGAACTGCTTTCATCAGAGGGTTTAATCTTTTGCACAAACTCCTTTTTTCCATTAGCTATAGCAGGTATGAATTTTATGAATGGAACAATAGCTTTAATGGGGCTGACTGGTTTGACAACACTTACTGTCTTGTCTGAACACTCTTTTATTTTTATTGGGTGACCTAACTTGATTTTATCCTCACTAGTTTCAATGTAAACACTTGGTTCATTTTGAGGATTTGTGATTTTTTTACTATCGTGTGGGTTTTAATAGTATAGGTTTAGTTTGATTTTTGAGTGTGACAGATTCAGGCATGACAATATAGTTGTCATTGTATGGTGGAGGACATGAATTATACCCAATCCCTGACATGTCCTTTGGATCCTTTTGAGAATCCAGCATCTCTTGCAGCTTTACTGAATATTGTTGAAACTTTCAAGTTTTATTTCAGTAACGACTTGGTCAGCTTTAGATTGAGCTAATTTTTCAGATAATAGCTCATTCTCAGCTGCAAGAGAATACTTCTCACCATGAAGTTTTTCTATGTCAGAGATGAGAGATTTAATTTTTATTTCAAAACTTTTTATTTCTCTCTTCATCATCTCCGACTTTACTTTCTCCTCTTTATTTTTCAGCCAATTTGTGGTTATGCTCTCTATAACCTTGATGTTCATTTATGCACTTATGAGAACAAAGATTGGATTTTACCTCAGATGGCATGGGGGATGGTCCATCATTAATGTGTGCCATCAGTGCATGGTTCTGGAATTGTGACTTGACCTCCTCAGCATACATGCTCCCGTCACACACTCCGTCTTGTCTGATCACAAGTGCATTTGCTGAAGGTTGGTTGCTCCCAAAAGCTTGATTGGCCAGTTGAGGTTGAGCTTGGGAAGATTGTTGTTGTTGAGGATGATATTGTTGCTCATGATTGAGGGAGGGAATGCTTGAAGACGGTTGATATGATGACTGACTCTGAGAATGTCGTGGAGTATTATTGTTTCTTCTTGGAGCATTACATTCTCTAGAGAAGTGCCCGGCCATTCCACAATTGAACCATTTGACTTTGGATTTGTTGTATCCAAGCTTAGTATTTTCATTCAGGCTGACTTTTTTGTCTTTCCTGAAAAACTTTTTAGCTCTCATGGCAATCATAGCCATTTGCCATTGTAAATCCATTTCTTCTACATCATCTGGATCCATTTCCTCCAGATCTTCTTGGATTAGATGTGCAGAAGTCAGTCTTCCTCCCAAATATGCCTCAAAACTTGCTACAAAGGCATTATATGTAGCCTTCTATTCTTCTGTTTTTTGATCATTAGTAGGGTTGGTAGAGACAGAAGAGAATCCTGTTGATTGATTGGTTGATGTTGAAGCTCATGCTCATGGTCTGTTAATTGAGTGTGCTGCAAAGAATCTAGTGGTTTTGTGTTGATCTCTAGATGACAGAAAGTCATCCTCTTCAGTGATTAAGGCATTCTCAACAGAATGAGTTTCAGATGGAAACTTATAAGCTTCAAAACTTTTGGTCCTCCAAGATTCCTGCTTCTTTCATCAAGTTCTAGTGCTTCAATTTTTGCAATCATTATGTCGAGAGTGGTACTCTCCAAATCAAGAGTATTTTTCAGCATTGTTACGTTTTGTTTCCAATGCTCTGGAAGACTATGTAACATTTTCTTGTGAGGTCTTTTGATTTGTAAGTCACTCCCATTATCTCCAAATCATTTACTAACTGCACGAATCTATGCAATTGTTTAGAAATTGATTCCCCTTTGAAATGATGGAAGGTTTCATACTGATTTATCAGTTTGTCTCGGTTGATTTCAGCAACCTCACTACTTCCTTCACACATAATTTACAAAGCATCCCAAACTGCATTTGTAGTTCCATACTTCTCCAGCCTTTTAAGCACATCCATCTTAAGTGCTTGAGTGAGGAAGGATATGCTTTAAGGTCAATCTTGATCTTCTTATAATCGTCATCATGTAGAGTAAGATCTTCAATGGGAATCCTGGTTGTTCTGTAGAGAGCTGCCTGATCAGCTGACAGTGTTATGGGATGTGGGGACCTTTACATATCGAAATCCAGTAGTCAGGATCTACACCTGTAATATAATTCATAAATCTTATTTTCCATTGTTTGAACTCAGATTTATGTTTCAGCAGTGGTGGTTTTGGGGTATGCCCAAGTTCTGAATAACTGTGAGAATCCATTTTATGAGTTGATTTTTAGTATGGATTAGTGAGTTTTTAAGTCTATTTAGTGGGTTTAGTCCAAATAATCATTAAAAACGTCCAGTAGATTAAGATCTGATGACTATGATGTCTGTAATCAGGAGTGTCTTTGTATTGTTGTAGGTTGTCGGACTTGTAGTCTGTATGGTGTTCTGTGTTCGACTGGTTGGTTGAATGAGGGGCTGTTGATGAGTGTTCAGGTAGGATCGGTGTGTAAACTGATTAGAGATGTATAAATACTCTGTTCAGCTACTCAATCACCAGATCTATTGGGTTCAGACCAGATCTGTGCAGATCTGAGTAAGAACTGAGAGCCATGGCTCTGATACCAATTGACTGGAAAAGATTTGAGAATGATAATCTCAGTTGATGTGAATCAATAAGGACCGAATATAGTGATTGAGTCAAAGATTGAGAGGCGGAATCAGACAATCAATGAACATTGAATACACATGATACTCATAAATATGTTTGTATATATTTAATACTTTGATTGATTGATTACAATAATATTCAATGCAAACAGAACATTCTAGGAACTAAGAATCAAATCAAATTACAGACGAAAGTTACCCCATGTATGAGGTATACTATTCTATTTATAGGCAGACACGTTGCCATTACAAAAGACTAAACTACCCTTACTAAAGCTAGTCTAAGTCTTCATCAGCATTGGCTGTTGATCATCCGCATTGACAAATGCGGATGAGTTGACTTCATCAGCATTTCTTCAACCGCATTGAAGTTTGGTCATCCGCATTGGTAAATGCGGATTAACAGAACACTTGTCCGCATTTCTTTGGTAATCCGCATTGGTCAATGCGGATGAACAAATGTATATCCGCATTTATTAACTTGTCATCCGCATTGACAAATGCGGATGACCAACACTTGTATTTTTCTTCTTATTCAGCAGATACTTGTCTTGATCCGCATTTGTTCTTGGACATGAGGGATTCCAGCAGAGCAACCATCCACCACTTGAATTGGCATGTATGATCCTTTCAGGGTCCAACATTAATTCTTTGGGAGGAGATTAGTGACCTAGCAGTGTCAGAAACATACCTCGATTGCTTTGTCAACCTGTGAAGCCGAATACGCTGCTGCTACAAGTTGTTGTGCACAAATCATATGGATTCAACAGCAAATTCGAGGTCGTTGATAACTCTGCTACGATTGCAGTAACTAAAAATCTGGTCCAACAACCTAAGACCAAACACATCGGCATAAAATATCACTTTATACGTGATTGCTTGGAAAAGAACTTAATCGATGTGATTAAAATAAATATTGATTTTCAACGTGCTGACCTCTATACAAAGGCTTTTAACAAACCATATTTTTTATATTTGTTAGAGGTCAACGGCGTTAAAAAGAAAAGTGATGTAATTCCCGATTATGACCATGTGTAGTCCGATGCGTATTGTCCATTTTTCTTTTAATTTTTATTTTCTTTATTTTTTTTAACTTTAAGTAGTTTAATTAAATTAATGTTATTCGGTTGCCTATTAAAATCCTAAAAAGCATAAATCGGTCACGGTTTTAGAATTTTAGGGGGAGAATAGGTCAGTTAGAAACATTAACAAAAAAAACAAGGGAGAAGGAGAGGCTAGCTTGTAGATAGTAGATCGTATCTGTGATACCGATTCAGTGACTTTGGAAAATGATAGTACACAGGTACAAATCACTTGGACTTTAAAATTTTAAATAAAATAAGATGCGAAGTTCAAAGCATAAGTCTGTGTAGTCTGAGCAATATAAAACGAAAAATGATAGTAAGACTAGCTACTACTAAGGTAACACAAAGAAAATAGACCTAGAGGTTGTTAGACCACAGATGATATGTCGGTAGATTAAACACAATAGATGATTAGACCGTGTTGGTGATCTCAAGAACAAACTAAGCTTTTCAACAAAGCTAAGGGTTAACATCTTATCCCTGGTTAACACAATCAACAAAATTCCAATAAGGGGTGACGAGTAGAATAAACACCACTAATGTGAGCGTAAGACCAAAATATGAGCAAACGCAATCAAACTAATAACTTCTGTTGTTGGTGAGAAATGTGCAAAAAGATTAAAATTGCTCAAATAAGAAGATAGGGTATGTGCCTCTCTACTGTGCAGTGGCACTGACATGAGGATAAGCATAACCTATATATTCTAGACTTCATTGTTGTTTGCCGCCTCTCTGCTATGCGGTGGCACTAACCTGAGGCTTGCTTTTCTCTAAAAGTTCTAAGCATAGTTTCTTATTGAAAACTACCCTGAGACCGCTCAAAAATCTCCTGAGAAAGGTTGATTACCATATAAGTGTGGGATCCACAAATGCTTGTTGAAATAATCAAACCTTAAAACTATCACCAATTTGTGTCAAAAGTCTGTGTATGGATTTAAGAGGACCTGACAATCATCGTGGCTAAAATTCTTGAAAGTCCAAATCAATGTGGGGATCTAATAGTACTAGTATAATTTCCTAAACTCGCCAACGACTCTAGATGAAAAACAAGAATTGAGCATCAAAAGGTTTTGATAACATGTCCCAAATGATTTGACTTGCCTGTATCATTCCAAATTGAATTGGTCCAGTTATGGTCAAAATTAATTGAAGCTACCTATTCCTGAAGCAAATCCATTAGATTTCTATATTAGAATCTACACCTCACACAAAAAGTAAAAAATAAACAAGTTTAGTTTTGTATTTAAGTTTAAGCCTTTTACTTTGTTTAAATTTAGTCAAATTCAGTTTGTTTGATATTGGTCTACGTCATGGAATTCGATATGGGATTTAATCATCTAAAAGGGTCATGTCTGAGGTGGCCACACGTGTTTTCAAAGGTAAAATCAGTCATGTCTGAGGTGACAAATTGTTTAAAAGGATCACGTCTGAGATGGTCAAAAGTTTTTCAACTTAAAATGATCATGTCTGAGATGATCAAATGCTCATAAAGTTTAATTAAAAGTTAAAAAGGGTTAAGTGAGAAATGGTCTTAAAGTCAAAATCATGAGTATGATCCAATCGCATGACTCGACCATGAGTATGGACCAACCGTGCGAATAGACCATACTCATGCACTAAATAGCCGAATGGCAGATGAGTATGAACCTTTCACCCGAACGGCTTATCAAAATGAGCCATTCAACCGAATGGAACTGTGCGAATGAGTTAGTCGCCCGACTGAAATCCAGTCGGCCGACTGAAATCCAGTCGGCTTACTGAAGGTGATCGACTGAGCCAAACGCACGACTGAGGTCCATTCACCCGAATGAACCGAGCGAATGGGTCCAGTCGGCCGATTGTAATCAGATGCAGTATAAATGGGGCCACAGTTGATCGCATTCAACTCATCACCCCCTAATCGCCCTCATATCGCACAGCCTACCGTTACTCTGCCAAATTGTCATCTGACCCAAATGTCTTGCTTATTCTCATATTCTGACTTTCATTGGTGATTATTTAGGTAAAATGCAGTGTATCCATGCCAAAAACTCCATCGATTGACCTCCAAAATCATGAAATTGGATCAAACAAGAACCGAACTGTGAATGGACTAATAACCTATCTAAATCGAGTAAAATATTGAAATTAAAGGCATTAGGTTATTAGTATAATGATTGTGAGTCTAAAGAACCACTACACGACGTCTAACTTCAAGAATTGGTTAAAAATCAAATCTCAGTCGACCGAATAGTGGGTCATGTGACTGGACACCAGGATGAACTCCAATCGCACGATTGAGCTGGTCGAATGGCTCAATCGCCTGAATGGATCATACGAATAAGCTGAGTCGACCGACTGAACCAATCGCAAGCTCAGCCAACCCATTGAACTCAGTCGCCTTCTCAGTCACCCGACTGAATCCAGTCGCATGCCAAGTCAACCGACTGAACACAGTCGCATGGTTCAATCACATGAGTGAACCAGAATGAATTCAACCAAGTTAATTTGAACTGATTTGTGTCGTGTGGTTAGCTAATGTTTATGTGTTTTGTGTTACAGATTGATGGCGGACAAGTAGTCCATCAACCCCAAGCACCACATCTGTGCTCACTTAGACTCCACGACTTGGAATGGTGTCGAGTTTGCGGGGATCATCGCTTTCCTCAAGCGATCCAGGATCCATAAGGCGATATCTACACCATGCACCCCCTACAGGTCTATACAACAGGCCTTCTGGGAGGGTTCATCGGTTGATCGATCTCGTGAGCCGTACAACATAAGGAGTTCTATCTTTGGGATGGATATAAAGATCACCGCTGCAGACATTCAGCGAGTACTTAGGCTGGGTGATGATACAGACCACCCCACCAGACTTCACCCGCTGACAGTGAGAGGGTGCTTCATGATGATGAAGTACGTTGGGAATATAAACACAGGTGTGCTCAACAAGAGCAACCTGTGTCCCCAGTGCAAGTACTTGGCACACATCATCCTTAAGTGCCTGGTATCGCGAAGGGGTGGGTGGGTTTAATGATCTTTCAGACCAGATACAAAATGCCTACGTGGCACTGGTTCTGAACCACCCTTTCAGGTTTTCTAGCATGATCTTCTCCTACCTGATAGAGAACTTGGAGGCGAACGACAAAGAGGATTTCTAGATGTACCCTCAATTTCTACAGATGATCTTTGATGAGAAGCTGCCCGCACTGTCCAAGGAGAGCCACGACGCTATGGCATTGGAGATTATGGATAATAAGACCCTGGGTCGTATGAAGGTATACCGAGGAAAGCAGGTCAAACCCCCGGTAAAGAGACTCATAGGCCATATGGCCAAGGTGGACTACGTGGCATCGGGGAGGCGTAAATGGCGCCATGTAGACAGTGACTCGGATGTCGAGCAGCTAGAGCTACTTGAAGATGACTCCCACGATGACGATAGCGGTGATGGTGGAGATACAGGGCCCAATCAACTGAGGGCCCCAACTGCTGATATAGCATCTCCAACATCCATCCAAGGTGGAGCTGAGGCTGCAAGGTTCATCAGGACTTTCGTCTTGATGAGAAGTAGGAGACGGACGAGGAGCCCCTAACCCGTACTGTGGGGAGCCAGGTGGTTGCCATTGACCAAGGTATTCGGGAGGTTGGAGGATGCCCTGGCGAGTCGGGGGCGGCTGACACTGATCCTACTTATGCCCCCAATCAGTCCAGCAGTGATCGAGGGGAAGCATCCACCTCGAGGGGATCGAGGAAGAAAAGGATAGCTCAGCCCCATGGCTTGAAGAAGTAGAAGAGGAGGATGACCTTCATCACCACCACCACTACTACCACCACTTCCACCACTCCACCCACTACCACTATCCCATCCACCACATTATCTACCACCTCACACACCACTACCACAACCTCTCCACCACTACCTTCATCCATACCACCCCCAATCCTCACCACTCCACCACCACCTTCATCTATAACACCCCCAATCTTCACCATTCCACCACGACCTTCATCTATACCACCCCCAATCTTCACCATTGCCAACACCACCACCACTAGCCACCATGCAGGACCGTCATCTTACACCTCCTATCCATCAGGATCCTCTCTACCTCCTAGTGGGGTAGAGGAACAACTCTCGGCACTTAACAGAATGGTGCTGAAGCTGTTGGCAGCTGATGATGAGAAGACAGCCCAGATTTGTCAGCTAGTAGATCTTACTGCTGCACAATCTCAGCAGATATCTCAGCAGGCTCAGCTGATTGAGCAGCAGGCACAGTAGATTGCTGCACAGAGATCAGAGATGTCCCAACTCCAGGAGCAACATGTCCAATCAGCCAAAAGAATAGAGGAGTTGGAGACTACCAACAAGATCATCATGCTGAGTCTTAAAGGATAAAAGGGGAGCCACTAAAGATCAAAGAGGGAGATGGAGATGATGTTGACAGTGATGATGATGATGATGATGATGATGGTGATGACCATGGGGATGATACTGATGCTGGTGATGATACTGATGCTGGTGATGATGCTGATGATGATGTTGATGATGATGCTGAGGATACATCTGCTGCAGGTGCCAAATCTGCGAGTGAAAGGAGGACAAAAAGAGCTCAAGACCAAGGTGCCTCCACTTCAGCCTCGTCAACAGAGTAGCACATGATACAAGACAAGAGTAATAGTTTTTTATGTTATTTAAATCATATGTAGTTGAATCTTGTATCAAGTTAATATAATGAATGTTTATATTTAGTGTTAATGTTTACTGCTTTGATTGTTGACTAATGGTTGATGTGTTACATGTTTTTAAATCAAGCAGATCCAAACTACCAGAGAGATGAATATGATGTTCCTTCCCTCCAACAGATCAAGACTCAGCTCATGATGAATCTTGATTTGTAGGGTATAGTCTGGAGATCAGTGAACTACACTCCTGAAGAAGGAGAGATAATTCATGATCTCATAGACGAGCAACTTGCTGAAATATTCCGACTCAATCCATATGAGATCGTGAAAGACGCTCCAACAGTCCAAGTGGAAAGTGACGACGAGCTCAACGATGTTGATGAGATCGAGATAGAAGATGTCACAGACCAACACTGTCCAGAGTACACTGACATTGAGGGTAATGTCGTTCCCAATCTGGGCGACAACTTGTCAGTGAAATTTTTGAGACTCTGGATAGAATGGAAGAAGAGTCAGACAAGAAAGAAGATACAGCCCAAGCCCCAGAAGCTGAAGTCAATATCAGAAAGGCTAAGTGGGCTGCATGCTTTGAATAAATAAGAGCCTAACGCAGTGCTTCAGCGTCAACTGCCTACACAAAGCTGTACAAGGTGAAGAAACATCAAAAGGTGTCGGGCAAAATCATAACATGGGCGTATTTTGAAGTTCTCAACGTTTACGCAGTTAAACGTGAGAAAAGGATTTAGTACTTCAGGTTCCCACATGACCTGAAGACTCTTCCTGGATTTGAGTTAAACCAGTTAGCAAAGTGAAAATTGCTATATGCTACCCACGGAAAATGTCGGGTTGGTTTGAGACTGCTCTTAAAAGAGAGTATCACACCAGATGGGTCAACTTCAAACCTCAATAACCAATGACGTATCTCAGATGGTCTGAGGTTGATCCAATAACTGGAAAACCGAAAATAGTGCTGAAGTGGAGTCCTCCGCGCACAATGCCAAAGATCCCTGTATGGGAAATGCCACATGACTTCACTCCACACTTCAAATGGTGGTACTATGATTGTAGGATAGGAGAGGCAGTCATAGTTTTGAATAAGAATGGTGTAATGGAAACCATAAGGGTGTTCGACCCAATGTGGCTTACAAACTTGTTTGCAGATTATATTTATACATTTTACAAGTGACCATTATTCTATGACTCTCAAGATATTGTACAAGCTCTACAATTTCACAACGTTATAAGACTCTGTTTTGCTTTTGAGATACATGACGGAGTCACTAGAGAAGAGAAGTACAAGAAGTTTGTGGAACTTATGAAGGATGTAAGACATTAGACGAAACTAGGTCCAAGGGGGAGTTTGTATATACATGTGTCCCTAGTTTCTAAACTTAATGTAATATCTTTGTATTGTCTTACACATATGTAACTCTAAGGGTACTTAATGAAATACAATATGTGGTTGTGCTTAATGTTGAATATTTCATTGGTTGGTATGTAATAACACTTATTGACTTGATTATATAGGTTGTGGTTGTTTGAATAATATCTAAATCAATTAATGACTATGAAACATATTGAAACTTAATCATGTGAAGTTCTCATCCGATTGGCCCATGCTAATGGACCATACGCATGAAGAACTTCATGCTAATGAACAAGTCGTACGAATGAACTAGGAGACTGGATCAGTCGCATCATTGAGATACAAGATTGACTCAGTTGCACGACTGAACACTCAGTCGTGCGAATGGATCAACCGCATGACTCAATCGCACGACTGAACCATGCAAATGGTCCAGTCGCACGATTGAGAAACCTTAACCTATAAATACCACTTAAATCGTGGAAAAACTAGACTTTGAATATTTCGATACCCAGATGTACCCTAGCCGTCGAGAGACCTGTAGCAACCTGTTCCAACTTCAAAGATCGCAGTAGATCGATTGCTAATCATTCTTAACATTTAGATTCAATCTTTAATTGTTTCTACGTGCGTTCTCACTGATTGGTTTGCTAATCAAATAGGATTCTGCAATATTTGATTTGGTACACGCGTAAATCTGTTAGTATTCGTCGAGTACACGATCCCTAACATCTTTTATAAACAAGTTAACACCATCCTTTTGCACAACACTTGAGTCACTTGGAATGGGATAAAGGTCACCTAACCATTTTGAGGGAACTTGTGATTTGAGGTAGGGATACCATATTTGTAGGATAAAAGTCACCTAACCACTTATGTTGGAAAACCCACATGTCTGTGTAAGTAGGGTCACTTGATTTGCAAACCATGTTTAATGGATCACCTACAATGCGGTTTACAAAGGTGTTGATGGGATAAGCATGCCGACCACATATATGATGTTTAAGTCGATCCCATACCCTAGAAGTTGCAAAAGGTTGCAATTGTCAAAATGTTGACTACCTTGTTAATTTAAATAATGGGATAAAGGTCACCTGAAAACTATTTAAATGTAACGTTGGATTCTAGAATTTTAAAATTGTGTAAGACACTTAAAAAGGGATTTAATTATTAAAATGTGAATAATATCGAAAATACTAAAATGGAACTTTGTTAAATTTTGTAGATGGCCACCAACAATAATGAAAATAATGATATCCCATCCTCTCACTCACTATCACTAAGGACCATTCTCCAAAAGGAGCGTCTAAACCATAATAACATTATGGATTGGTTTCGAAACTTGAGAATTGTTCTCAAGCAAGAGAAACGATTGTATATTTTAGACGATTCAATTCCTGATAAACCTAATGAGGAGGATGAAGAGGCCTATAATAATTGGGTGAAATACACTGAGGACTAAGTCCAAGTGTCTTGCCTCATGTTGGCAAGCATGACTCCGGATCACCAAAAGGAGTATGAACATCATGGAGCATACAACGTGATCACCCAGTTGAAAGAAACGTTCCAACAACAAGCAAGGGTAGAGCGCTTCGAAATAGTTTGAGCACTCCATGCATGTCCTATGGATGACACCCAATCTGTTTCATCTTATGTCTTAAGATGAAAAGCCACATTGACTGCCTCGAAGGCTGAATTGTCCCGTCTTGAAAGAGTTGGCTACGAATTTAATCCTCAACTCTTTGTCAAAAAGATTTCACAACTTTGTCATGAACTATAACATGAATGGGTGGGACAAGAACATAAGTGAGCTTCACTCTATGCTCGAAACTACCAAGGTGGCCATAGGTAAAAAGGTTTTACCCATTCTCACCATCAATGAAGGTGGGAACAAGAAGAGGCCTCACCCTGCACCCAAGGCAAATGTTGCCAAGGGTAAAGGGCACATTAGGGGAAAGGGAAAGGGGGTGGTAGGAGCGCCACAACCAAAACCAGTGGAGAAGAAGCAAAAGGTTGCTTCGAATGACCCATGCTTTAAGTGTGGGGAGATGGGACATTGGGAAAGAAATTGTCCAGTCCATCTCAAAGAGTTGCAAGCTAAGAAGGATGTGGGGCAGACCTCAAGTACAATTTACATGATTCATATTGATCTAAACTTAATATCCTCTAACACATGGGTATTGGATACCGGATGTGGAACTCACATTTGTAACTTATTGCAGGGGTTCAAAAGAAGTAAGGACTTCAAGAAAGGGGATGTTAGCCTCTACATGGGGAATGGGGCGAAAGTTCAAGTTGAAGACCAAGAGGACTACATCTTGAAGCTTCCAAATGGTTAGGAAGCAATTTTGAAAAATGTTTTGTATGCTCCTAGTTTGACTAGGAACATTATTTTTGTTGCCCAATTAAGACCATATGGTTATGTTTTAACATTTCATGTTTCTTTAAATGACATACTTTATTTTAAAGCTATTCCTATTAATGGTATTTATGAATTGGTTCGTGAAAACACATTGTATGACAGCTCATTGTACCAAGCCACCACCAAGAAACTCAAATTGGATTTGACTAATACCTATCTTTGGCATTGTCGTCTTGGTCATATAAACAAGAAACGCAAACAAACACTTCAAAAGAACGATCTTTTAAAAGAAAGTGAATATAATTCATTTGATATATTGAATCTTTTCTACAAGGTAAAATGACTAAGGCACCTTTTAATGGCAAATCCGAAAGGGCAAAAGATTTATTAGGCATCATACATTCGGATGTATGTGGTCCTTTTAAGCCAATGGCTAGGTACCATGAAAGATACTTCATTACCTTTACCGATGACTATAGCCGATATAGTTATGTCTACTTGTTAAGACACAAGGATGAAGCTTTTAAAATGTTCAAAACCTTCCAAAATGAAGTAGAAAATAAACTCAACAAGAAAATAAAAATTCTTCGCACCGATAGAGGAGGTGAATACCTAACTGATGCGTTTAGAGATCATCTTAGAAGTTGTGGTATTGTATCAGAACTATCTCCACCTGGAACACCACAAAATAATGGTGTGTCCGAGAGGAGAAATCAAACTCTAATGGATATGGTTCGATCTATGATAGCTAGAAGCTCATTGCCTCTATCATTTTGGGGTTTCGCTTTGCTCTCGGTGGCTTGTATTTTGAATATGACCCCGACCAATAAAGTGGAAACGACATCTTTTGAAATATGGAATGGATGGGTTCCATCACTATCATATTTAAAGGTATGGGGTTGTGAGGCTTATGTTAAGACTCCCACCTCAAACAAGTTAAAAAGCCGTCCCACTAATTGTATCTTCATTGGATATCCTAAAGATTCTATGGTATATTATTTCTATGATCCAATGGAACAAAAGAAGTTTGTTGCCAAGAATGCTGAGTTCTTAGAAGCTAAGTTCCTTACAGAAGGAACTAGTAATAGAAAAGTGGATCTTGAGAAAGATCAAGAACCACAAACCGATACACGTTTGGTTGAAACTAGCACTCAACATGAGGATGTTGAGGATGATAAAATAGTTGATTAATACACACAAGATGTTCGCAGATCTGGTAGAATTAGCAATCCACCTTAAAGATATGGATTTTTGTGGATGGATGCTATGTGATAGATTCTGATGAACCAACCAGTTATCATGCTGCAATGTCCAATTTGGATTGTGACAAATGGCTTGAAGCCGTGAATGTTGAGATGAAATCCATGTATGACAACCAAGTATGGGACTTGGTTGAACCACCTCTTAACTCCAAGATAGTTGGAAGTAAGTGGGGTTTCAAGAATAAAATTGATATGCATGGAAACTTGGATACTTATAAAGCTAGACTTGTAGAAAAAGGTTTCAATCAAACTCAAGGGGTTGATTATTATGAGACCTTCACGCCTATTGCAATGCTAAAGTCTATTAGGATATTATTTGCCATAGCTGCTCATTATGATTATGAGATTTGGCAAATGGATGTCAAAACTGCTTTTCTAAATGGATTAGGAAGTTGTCTATATGGTTCAGCTTGAAGGTTTTGTCGATAAAAAAACATCCTAACAAAGTATGCAAGTTAAAGAAATCAATCTAGGGATTGAAACAAGCATCAAGAAGTTGGAATCACCGTTTTAATGAAGAGATAATCGAATTTGGGTTCATGAAAAATGTTGATGAAGCATGTGTATATAAGAAATCTAGTGGGAGCTTCATCACTTTCATAGTATTCTATGTCCATGACATTCTACTATTTGGAAATGACAATCCAACCTTGGAGGGTGTAAAAGCCTGGCTTGGAAGTTGTTTCTCCATTAAGGATCTTGATGAAGCCACCTATATTTTGGGAATAGATATCTATAGGGATAGATCAAGGCGGTTGATAGGTTTAAATCAAAGTGCATACATTGATAAGATCTTGAAAAGGTTAAAGATGGAAAACATTAAGAAAGGTACGGTACCTATCCAAAGAGGAACGATATTAAGTAAGACTCAATGTCCAAGCTCAAGGACGAGCAAGACAAAACGAAGGGAATCCCGTATGCGTCTGCTATAGGATCCATCATGTATGCAATGATATGCACTAGGTCGGATGTGTCACGTGCCTTGAGCATGACAAGCCGATACCAGCAAAATCCTGGAAACAGTCACTGGATGGCTGTTAAGAACATACTTAAGTACCTAAGGAGGACCAAAGACATGTTCCTAATCTGTGGATCTGGTGAGGATGAACTCATTGTAAAGGGTTACACGGATGCGAGTTTCCAAACTGATCGGGATGATTCACGATCACAATCGGGTACATTTTCATCTTGAATGGAGGAGCAATCTCTTGGAAGAGCTCTAAGCAATATGTGGTGGCGTTATCAACTACACAGTCTGAATACATTGCCACTTCATTAGCAGTTCAAGAAGCTGCATGGTTAATGAAATTCATTGCCGATCTAGGGGTGGTCCTTTCTATTCAGGACCCCTAGAAATTCTTTGTGATAATGAGGGTGTGATTTCTCACATCAAGGAGCCACATGCACATCAATATACTAGGCACATTGAATGGAGATTAAACTAAATAGGGGATGAAGTTGAAAAGGGTAAGATATGTATTCGCAAAGTTCACACGGATCAAAACATTGCGGACCCACTTATGAAGCTTCTTGAAAAGGCAAAGCATGAAAGTCATACTTGTGCCATGGGACTACAATATTCTAGTGACTGGATTTGATCTTTAATTTTGTATTTAGATATTATAACCCTTTATTACTTGAATGAATTATTTAGTTATAATAGTTCAACTAATATTCCTATTTCGCATGTTTAAAATCCCTAAGTAAATCGTTTACTCAGAACATCCGTAGTCGTTCATACTTGTGGGTACAAGTACGAGGGTAGGACTATTATGAACTTTGGATCGGTAGATATTCATATGGATGAATATAGAGCAAAGTGTTGCTGCCAAAGTTCACAGATATTTGTGGGGTAAAAATATTGGACTTATCTGCCTCTCAAATATTACTACATGGAATCTTCATGATTGATCATAAGTAAATTTGAGTAAAGGCAGACATCATTTGGTATCCTCTGACCTGAGATACATATTGGGTGTGATATTTACCGAATATTATACTTTGACTTAGTTCTTCCTAGTTCTCAAACATGGCAGTACATAAGTCTGAGTTCAAGTATAATGCAAGGTTGTTGTGAGAGACATATGTAGTCAAGACGGGATTTTTCCCTCTTATTCGTTAAGAGTAAGATGTCTAAGGCCTGATAAAGTTAAATCAATAGAGAATGATTGCTCTGTGTCTGTGGGATTAACATGACATTTGTGACAAATGGATAGATGATTGATTCACCTAAAACATTTCGAGTAAGGTACTTGTAGTGGATGATGTTATTGAATGGAACTTTGTCATATGTATTAAGGGTAGTAAACCATTGTTAGGCGGTATTTACTACTTGTATCAATCTTCTATGAATCTTGTGCAAGTAGGAGATTGTTGGATCTTGTATGCCCAAGGCACATACAGATTGATGTGGTTAGTACGTTATGATGCAAGTCGGGTCATACCCAATAACAAGCTAAACAAACACTAATAAATATTTATTCGTTGATGAGATCATACAAATAACTATGGACACCAACTTAGAAAATGGGTTTTCTAAAACGTTACTTTCATAATAGAACAACATTATATGGATAATTTGTTCATGAGAACTTATTTGTTTCATTATTTAAGTTAGTTAAATAATAACAAATAAAGGTGTGTTAATGTTATAAAATTAAAAGAGGTTTTAATTTAATAAACTTATGGTTTAAAGAGTGCATTTTTATAAAATTACAAAATGGGGGAACCCAATTTGATCTCTTTTTTGGCCGCCCATGAGAGGGACCACTCTTGGGATTGCATGTCTTGGTTTATACAAGACTTTAATCTTTTTTGCACTCCACCTCAACCAACACACTCTCTGTCACACACACAAGCAACAGAATCTCTCCGAAACCCAGAAATTTTCGGATCTAAGTGGAAGAAAAGGGGCTGAAAATTTCATTTTTTTTGAAGAGGAACTTGAAGAGGGTTCTTGGTGTAGCACTCCCTAACAAGCTAGGTGTTTGGAAGAGCTTGTGGGTATACAAACTTGAGGCTTTCTCTCGTGGGGGCTGGACATTCAAGAGCATCATCATCTTCATCTCATCCATACTTTATCATCTTGTTCTTGAAAGGTAGTATCAAGAACACCCTATGGTTGTTCTTTTCGTTTTGATAGCATGACATTTCACATATATTAATGATCCATGTTTATGGGTTTTGTCTTTGCTTAAAATGGATAAAATTTCAGATTGTTAAACATATTTTAACCACTATATCTGCTGCATTTTTATAGTTTAAATGGTTAAACTAGCATTGATTAACTTGTAACAAAACCAAACAGTTTCAGCATACAAGGCTTGCAAGACTTACCTTACTTCCCTTCATTCATTAATGCATGCATTCTTTCATTTTGTTCCTCTTTTCATTATCTTCCACTTTACGTTACATAATACTTTCATTTCATTCATTAACATTCAACGTAAAGCCATGGGAAAATAAACATAAAACATAAGGAACATCAACATACACAGTCAAGATCATCATACAAGGCATCATACATACATAACATAGATCACACATACCATCATGCATAAGCATGAATCATACATCATAACATGCCCAACATAACATCTATGACCTCAAAGAGCCAACTTACATAGCCTCGGGAACCTCCCAAGTCAAAGCCTACATTTCAACTTTTCCCCAAAAAGTCAGAAAATATTCTAATTGTTCATCCACATTTCCCCTTTTGTTCATCCGCATTTCTTTTTGTTCATCCGCATTTCTTTTACACATCCGCATTTGTTCATCCACATTGACATTACTCTTCCGCATTTCTTTTACTCATCCGCATTTGTTCATCCGTATCACCTTTGTTCATCCGCATTTTGTTTAGTCGCATGAACTTACTCATTCGCATTTGTTCATTCGCATGACTTACTCATCTGCATTTGTTCTGTCGCATGAAGTTACTCATCCGCATTTGTTAATTCGCATGACTTACTCTTCCGCATTTGTTCAGTCGCATGAACATACTCATCCGCATTTGTTCATTCGCATGACTTACTCATCCACATTTATTTAGTCGCATGACTTCCTCATCTGCATTGACTTTCTCATCCGCATTGACTTTCTCATCCGTATTCACTTTCTCATCCGCATTTGTCAATGCTCATACGCATTTGGCAATGCCCATCCGCATTTGCCAATGCTCATCTGCATTTGACAACACTTAAGCAGTTTTCTAAACTTAGGCGTATGAACTACTGTTTGGGCGTATGAGCAGCCTAGGGCACACTTATCATCATAATTCGGTCCCTAAACACCATCTATCATGTTCTAAGCTTAAATCTTACATTCTAAGCCTTAGGAACACAACCATAACATCATCAAGCATGAACATAGCCCACAATCACACCATACCCGCAACATACACACATTCAAACATACGGGTATGAAACCCAGTTTTATAAAAACATACATTCATGCATTTCCAGCCCCAAAATCAGTTAAAATAAGTAAAATGAGGGGTCCTAGAACTTACCTTTGCAGCTCTTGAGTATTGCTTCTTCCAAACTCGTTTGCAATTTAGTTCAACTGCCTAGAAACCCACCAAAAACACACACCCAACACACATAAGCATACAACCGAGGCAAGGCCAGTTAAGAACACTTAAAAACCATGAATTTCTTACCTTGAATACGAACTTCTTCTCGTTGTTCTTCAAGAACCAAAACCTTCTGCTCTGCTACTCTCTCTTTCTAAAATCCGAGAATTGTGTGGGTGTAGAAAGAGTGATGGGTGGCCATCACCTTTTACACCCACTTTTTCAAACCTTTTCTCCTTTTGACACTTTTTACCCTTCAATTTGGGTAAAATATCTTTTATTTCTTTTTCTTCACTTTATTCTTCTTTCATTGACTAAAAAAATAACTGTGTGTTACAAGTAGCCAAGAACCTAAAGCTAGTGTGAGAGAAAGGACTTTGGTGCAGTCATCTTATCCCCTTCTAATGTAGATGAAGGAAATTTAAGACTAAAGGTGCACAAAATATCTAAAACATGCACTTATTTGGTCTCCAAGGTTAGTCACCTTGAATCTCAAGTGACTACCTTGCAAAACAAGGTCAATGATGAGCAACTTGAGATTTCTTATCTTAAGGAAAATCTAGCTGGGAGACCTTTAAGAGGAGCTCAACTAGGAACACAAGAACCTGTGGATGTGATTGATCTAACTCCTAGCTCACCTATGCAAGAGGGTGATGCTACCAAGAAGGGGGATAAAGTCATTCCAATCATAGAACCTGGGAGTTCTTCAGGGAGTATGGACATTGAGGACTTACCATCCTCACTTGCAATTGTGCACAGTCAGCAACTTCCTCAAGTTCATATTAATGTGGACTTTATAGACTCCTACATATAGAGTCTATTTGATGAAGGCATACCAAGGGCTATATCATCTCCAGCAACTTCAAATCACATCATTGGGTGGAGGTATGATAGCAACAGAAGAGCCCTCATCATTCTTAGAGCTCAAGGGCAGTAAGAGGTCTTCAATTTTCATACCTTGAACTTCTATGAAGGTCTGAATCTAGTCAACACGCCACTTGTAAATCAAAGCCAATCAATACAAGCTGATAGGCTGGCTCAAAGAATCGAAAATAGGATCACTGCAGAGTTCAACTTCAGAAGGAGACTAAGGCAATCAGGCAATGCCATCGATCAACTGGATATTGAGGCAGAGCAAGATTAGTTTCATAGGGGAAACCTTGACTGAAGGACCAGTGGCAAAACCTGAGAGCCCTGTCTCATCATTATCAACAGCTATAGAGATCCATACCATTATTGACACACCTATTGATGAAGGTGCTTCTCAACCTCTCTCCGGTCAAAGATTGGATTCTACACCAACCAATGAAGGCCAAAGCTATCTCCACCCTAAGTCATAAAGGTCTATAAGTGACAAAGGGAAAAAAAGATGACATTTGAGGATATTGAGGAGGAGGAGAGAGAGAGGAAAAGGATGCTAAGGGGAGAAAGTTCCTCTTCTAGGTCTGCAAGACTCATAGAAACTGCTATCAGGGCTGCCCCAGACCAAACACTCAAGATGATGAGTTTAGGGCAGTCAGGATCAACTACTTGAAGACCACAACTGTGACATAAACAATGTTATTTCTCTCCCCTTAGAAGAGTTAAATGAAAACTGGTTGATAGAGAAAGGTCAAAAGAGAAGAAAGAGGCAGAAGATACTGAACTTCTAGTACAAATGAAAGAAGAAAGAAGAAAGAAAAGATTATATAAGCATGTGCCTACTCTCTCCCCAGTTCAAGAAAGTCCTACATATGAGGATGTGGTTCAACAAGAACCTCAGGTAGACAAAGAAGAAGACAAGATGAAGATGATGAACTACCTGAGTACCACAGGCCTCTATCAGGCACATGCAATTCTCCCCTTATCTTATGACTATGTTGAGTTTGAGTATCTCAAAGAAATTGAACTTCAAATAGTCAAGGAAAGAAAGATAACTAAAAGGAAGCTAAGGGAACAAGTTGCTAAGTTAACAGCCATCATCTAGAAGAGCATGAAGAAGTCTGCAGACAGGTAGAGGATGATGAGCTTCTTGAAGCTATATGGATTCTCCAGAAGGAGACTTGGCCTATGTCTCTATCCACCATGGATGAGCATATCAGGGTAATCAAGCAGAAGATCAAGAGTGGAGAGCTGATTGACTTGCACTCCCCTCCAAGTCAAGCTCCACCTGAAGTGGAGGTTAAAGTTGAACAACCAAAGACAACACCACCTGGACCTCCTGTTGAATCATAGCAAGCTTCATCTTCTGATCCACAGTAGGGTTAGACTTTCTCTCGTTCTAAAGCTGTGAGAGTGGAAGACCCAACTGAGAAAGACATATAAGATAAATCACGTGCTGCATGCCCGTCTTCTCAGTTAAAAGAAACAAAGAGAAAGAAAAGGATGGCTTCAAAGCCAAAGGTAAACAAGTAGAAAGATACATCCTTTTCTGAACTTCAGGATGAGTTAGAACATCCTGAAGATGTGCAGCCAGAGGATGCTATATCATTTCCAAATCAAGCAGCTCCTCTAGCAGCAGGAAGACCCATCTTGTCCTGGACATACACCACAAATCCGGAAAGATGGCATGTCATTAGAGATAAGGAAATGAGGATGTCTGCAATTGGCAGGACATGTTCAATCCGCCTCTGCATGATCTTTTTGAATGAGAAGACATTTTGAGAGTCTGAGTGATCCTGTCATCTCATGAAGAAAGGAATGGTCATCATCATAATAAGGACTGTTGATATCTGAAGTCTTCAAAGAGTTTTAGTAGCATCAACCTAGGGGGGTTTATAAGGAATACATGTTAAGGCTAATGCAACTCCAAACACTTCAAGTCTCATGCATGCTGCACAAGTACATTGAAGAAGAATGCTTCGAAAGTTTCACACATGCAACTGAAATACTCTAAGTGTGAAATCTTCCAAAGCCAAGACCAATATCTTTTAAAGCCAAAGATGAAGTCTTCGAAGCTTCAGAGACAAAGTCTTTCGTAGCTCAACACTTGAAGATAGATTTCTTCCGAAGACTTTTAGTATACATGCTTTATCTAATGCACTTTACATAAAGCTGGACCGTTTTCTGCTGCAACTCTGTAAATCACCAACTTGCATGAGTTGGTGAAAAGGTCCATGCTTTTAGTAATTGTACATTGAGGTCTTGAGTGTGTAACTTTCTACTTCATGTACTTTATCCTTTTTGTAATGTATTAGGATGTGAGCTATGGCATGACATAGTCATAAGTCAAAAGGCAATCTGCCTTTTGACTCTACAATTGATTTTGTGTTGTGTCTACTCCATTGTATCCAGCTGGCCTTCAAAGTATGGCCAGTTGTAGGATGTAATATATGTATCTCAAGTACTTTTAACTTTCCTTTTTGCTTTGTAATACTTGTAAAACAATTTGCGAAAGCAATATACTGAAATCTTGAAAACCATCTCCTTGTGTATTTTGCTATCTTGTTCTGTCTCTTATTTACTTGTGTTCATTGTATCATCTCTTGGTTAATCCAGTCTCACTGTTTGATCAGTCTAGTTAATCTCCTCTTTGTGTTGTTGTGTTGTAAGTGACTACCCTTCACTGGTCCTGCACCTAATATTATAATAATCTCAAATTTGACAACTATTATATAACTAATAACTAATAAAACCTAATCATGATTAGTATACTTAACCATATTATTATTATTATCTTATTACTAATAGTAATATTTCTATTATTATTATATTATTATTATTATTATTATTATTATTAGTAAGTTCAGGGTTTAAAGTGTAATTTAATAAAACTTAAGGGAATAAATAATCTAAAGCAAAGGGTCCTAAGTGTAAATTTCATTATTATATATATAAAATCATTTCTCGGTCAAACCCTATGTAACATCCGCCTATTTAAAAATTATGAAACCAAACCAGAACTCATTTTGAACTGTCATACGATGGAAAATTCAATATTTAAAATTTTATTATATTTTAATGAATAAAATGCGTTAAATGTGCAACTTAATCAATATTGATAATTGTTTTATTAATTTTATCATTTAAAAAAAGTATACTAATTTATAAATAATTCTTTTTCATAAATTATAAGGTTTATTCATCATTTTGTAATAAATAACTAAATGGGAAAAATCTTGACCGGTTGGTGAGAATGAGAATCTCACTTAGGATCGAATATGGTAATCAAGTCAAAGATTGAATGGCGGAAACAAACAATCAATAAACATTTAATGCAAGAATATACTTATAAATGCTTTATATATATTGATGAAGGTGATTGATTAAAGTAAATGCTAGGGTTTTAGCAAGAACAATAATAATGCACCTAGAGACTGTTTAATACAAAATATTCTATTTGCCTATCAAGTGTCACCTCAGGTATGATGATTTCTATTATATTTATAGGCAGACAAGTTGCCTTTTTACAAAATGACTAAACCACCTCTGGCCAATCATCAGAACTAGTCTAAGTCTTTATTAGCATTTCTTCTTGTTCATCCGCATTGGCATATGCGAATGAGATGGACTTGATTAGCATTTCTTCACTTGGTCTACCACATTAGTATTTTGGTCAACTGCATTGGGTAATGCACATGAATAAATACTAATGCACATTCTTGTCCGGTCATCCGCATTGGCAAATGCGGATGAACAAAATCTTGTCCGCATCTTTTCTGGTCTTTCCCATTTGTTAATGCGGGATAACAAACACATGTGAGCATTTGTTCTTTGCCTTCCGCGTTAACAAATGCGGTAAGCCAATACTTATTCCTCTACTATAGGATCTTCATCCACACTGACACTTGGACTTATGGTAATTCCAGTAGAGAAACCATCACTCACCAATTGAATTGGCATGTATAATCCTTTCAGGGTCCAATAATACCTCCCCTAAGGATTATACAGCCTGTGTTCTTTAATGCTTTGGTGGTGGTTGAGGTTATGAGGATTTTGCTGGATCTTGTTGTGGCACTAGAGGTTCAGCTTGTGATGGGTCTAGTATAGCCTTTATCCTATTGACAAAGTCTTTCGCATCAACCATCTTTTCTCTATTAAGCACGTGTATCTTCATTTGACTCATAGCAAGGATGGCTTCTAATGGCAGTTATTTTGAATGAAACAGGTTCCCTAATAGATACCGTAGACAGTCCATCCCTGTGAATCAACAAAGCACCATCTACATCAACCTCTAGTTTTACAATGTTGCCCAAGTAAAGAGGTGTCCTTTTCTTCTTTCTTTTCTCCCTCTTGGCAATTATCTGGTCATATGCCATCTTTAGTATCTTGATGCACTTTAGAAAGAAGTGCATATCTTCTTGACCAAGTTTATTGGTTATCTCTCTGAAGTTCCTTGTGAATATGTAGTGGATGTAAGAATAATCTCACTTCATAACCACTGAACAATCTTGAAGGGTTTGTTAGAAGATAAAATCAAAGTTTAACCTCTTAAACTTTCTGAAAAACACAGCGGATATATATATTGAAACATGATTATAAAACTGAAAAATGATGTTCTTTAGGTGAGAAAATATGTATAAAACAAACCCATATTACAAAGGATCAAATTATGTGAATAAGCAAGCTATGAAAACATAAAATGAGCATTATGGACAACCATATAGAGGCTGCCATAAACTACCTTTGAGCAGCTCAAAAGGGTTGAAATCTTTGAAGATGATGATGGTTTTTGAGCAGCAATCCTTCAAGGTGGAGGACCTCAAGCTTGTAATACCCACAAGGTCTTCAAACACCTAGCTTGTTAGGAAGCTTGACACCAAAGTTCTACACCAAGGAACATTCAAAACACGAAATTTTCAGCGTCTTTTTGAGCTGGAAAAATCCAAAAATGGTCTAGCCTTGTAGAGAACTTTTGTTGCTTAAGTGTGTGTTAGAGAAGGTGAGAAAAACCTTAAGTCCCACAGACGTCACAACAACTGCTGAAGTCCACAACAGCTGAAGACAAAGTCTGAAGACACAAGTGCTGAAGACAAAGTCTGAAGACACAAGTACTGAAGACAAAGTCTGAAGACAAGTGTTGAAGACAAAGTCTGAAGACAAGTGCTGAAGACAAAGTCTGAAGACACAAGTGCTGAAGACAAAGTCTGAAGACACAAGTGCTGAAGACAAAGTCTGAAGACAAGTGCTGAAGACCAAGTATTAGTCGTTGTCACAACAGCTGAAGAGGTCTTCTTCAGTAGTTGTGACAGTTTTCTTTTCAGTAGTTTTATGTTTTTCTTTTCAGTAGTTTTGTAAAACGACTGAAGAGCTTGTTCTTCAGTCGTTGTAGTTTCAGTAGTTTCGTATCAGTAGTTTTATGTTTTATACTTAGCACTCTGATATGTTCTCAGTAGTTGTGAACATTTCAGTAGTTGTTAAGTTTTAGTTATTTTTGTAACAAATCTGCCGGATGTCACTATCCCGTGATATCAGCAGTGATTGCACTCTATATAAGGAGTGTCAACCTAATTGTAATCAGTGAATGATTGAGTAGAAACATTTGATATTATTGAAACATTCCTTTTCACAGAATATATTCTCTCTTTACAACCATATTTGTTCTTAATGCATACGAATATCAAATTCTTGCTATAATTTGTCTAATTCTTGTTCTTATTCCGCTGCGTTACACTCTAATCCATCAAACTTGAGATCACTGATCGTGTCAAATGGTATCAGAGCTTGGTTCATCATTGGTCGATCTAATAATTGATCATTGAAACTGCTATCCAAGGTCCAAGTTTGATTGAATTAGCATTTTTGCAAGAAACGGTTATAGAGATTGAATTTTCTGTGTTTTTGGTCATTCATCCTGAGATTTATTCTTGGTTTTCATTGAGTGTGTTGTGGTCTGTGTAAAATCTTTTAAAAGCTTGAATTAAATTGTATTTGGACCTAAAATGACTACTCCTTCCAATGATCCTCACAATACTGGTTCCTCAACCAAGCCTCCGATGCTGGTTAGGAATGAGTATAACATATGGCAACGACGAATGCTCCATCACCTGTCTGTTAACAGCTCAGGTTGTTAGAGATCAGTGGTACATGGTCCACACAAGCCTATGGTGAATAACCCGGAAACCAATCAAATGGTTCTGAAGAGGAGGGAGCAATACTCAGATGAGGATAAGAAATTGTTTGAGATTGATGCAAAAGCCCATGGAATTCTGGTCATGGCACTTCCTAATGAAATCTATTATGGGCTAATGCATTATGAAACTGCCCATGACCTCTGGAATGCCTTGAAAGAACAATTTGGAGGAACAGATGAGGTCTTGGCAAATAATAGAGAAATCCTTGCCCACAATATGAGACATTCTCTCATGGGAAGGGTGAGACACTAACTCAATAGTTTGAGCAGTTCTCTTGTTTGATCTCTGAATTAAAAATGGTCAAACATGAGTACACAAATAGCCAGATGAATAACAGATTTCTTAGATCACTGCCTGAGAGATGGGACACATATACTATTGTCCTACGCTCCAGTGCAAATTTGGACAAACTATCTCTCACCCAACTCCATGGGAAATTGCTCACATTTGAGAGAGAGATAGAACAGAAACAAAAACTGTCATCATCTGGAAAGCTCACTCATGATTTTGTACCAGGAAACACTGCCTTGGTAAGACATGAGTCAGAGTATGCAGGATCAGAATGCCACTATGATGAGCATATTGATTTCACCTCAAACAATTCTAATCATGCCTTTGTGAGTGTTTTTTGTCATCCTCGTAATAATAGTGACAATCTATGCTTTATCATGGATGATTTGAAGGGCATTGCTGATGATGATCTAGAAGAGATGGATATTTTGAGCCAAATGGCCTTGATCAATATGAGATCTCAGAAATTCTACAAGAGAACTGGCAGGAAATTTCCTGGACTCTCTGACAAAACCAAAGTCGGTTTTGACAAAAGCAAGTTGAAGTGTCACAAATGCCACAGGCTTGGACACTTTGCAAGAGAGTGTAGATCAACTGGACCTAACTCTTCTGCACCCTTTTTGACTTTTCCAAATAACAATTCACAATCAAAAGGGCAATATTCTGCTGGTTCTAGTCATTCATCACACCCTCATTCTCCTGCATATTTTGTTCCTCAGGGTCAAATACCATATCCTTATCCATGCTATTATAAGCCACAGTCAAATCAAGTTCAAGCTCCTATAGTACCACAATCTCATGCACTACTAGAACCTCAACCATCTCCATCTCAATCACAACCTCATCACAGCTTCTTCACACCTAGAGTCGTTGACTGGAGTAGCTTACCTGATAACTTGTCTGGTCACACTGAGCAATACTATGCTGGTGCTAGTCAACATGGTGGTGAACACCCTTTTGGAAATCTTGCTCTCATGGCCCTGGAGTCTACTGAGGGTCCTGTTCAAATGCATCATCTTCACAGGTAACTTAGGGTTCTTCAGCATGCCAAAGAAGCATCTGGTATGTGGACAGTGGAGGATCCATGCACATGACTGGGAGCATCTCTTTTCTTCATGATTACTCTCAGGGAAAGAAGGGATTTGTCTCATTTGGAAATGATGCTAAAGGTTACATCATGGAAAGGGATTTGTGTCTCATGGAGATATTATATTTGATGATGTCAACCATATGGAGAATCTCAAATACAATCTGTTGAGTGTCAGTCAGATGTGTGACATAGGACATGTTGCTCTTTTCACAAGTCAGAACTGTAGGATTCTGTCTTCCAAGGTTCTGAGCCTGATTGACAAAGTACTGGATGATAATACTCTCCTGAAGGCTAACAGGATAGGAAGAGTATATGCCTTGGATCTGTCAAAGAAAATTGAGTTGAGAGGCCATCCATACTTGTTCTCCAAGGCCTCTCTCCAAGAATCTAAACTGTGGCATAAAAGGCTGGGTCATGTTAATCTAAAAAACATGAATCAGCTGATCCACAAGAGTTTAGTGAGAGGTCTTCCAATAAAGGAGTTCAATTGTGATGAAATCTGCACTGCATGCTTAAAAGGGAAACAACATAAAGTTTTATTCCCAACCATAGAAGAGTCCATGTCTAATGCTGCTTACAACTACTGCACATGTATCTTTTTGGTCCCGTGAAGGTAATGAGTATGGCAAAGAAGAAATATTGTCTGGTAATTGTGGATGATTACTCTAGATATGTATGGACCTTCTTCTTGCATTCAAAGGATGAGGCTGCTCAGTCCATTATGAACTTTGTGTTACACGTTGAGAAGCAGTATTCCCTACCAGTTAAGTGTGTGAGGAGTGACAATGGTACTGAATTCAGAAACCACACTCTTGATGAGTTTTACTTGTCAAAGGGAATCAAGAGGCAGTATAGCATCCCAAGGACTCCAGAGCAAAATGGAGTAGTGGAGAGAAAGAACAGGACCCTCATTGAAGATGCAAGGTCCATGTTGGCTGATTCTGGTCTGCCACTGACCTTTTGGGCTGAAGTTGTCAATACAGCCTGCTATGTACAGAATAGAGCCTTAGTAAATCAGAGGTTGATGAAAACTCTTTATGAAGTTTTACATCATTTAGCCCCTTTGATTTCATTCTTTAGAGCATTTGGGTGTCCCTGTTACATTCTCAACACAAAGGATCAACTCCAAAAGTTTGATTCTAAGGTGGATGCAGGGTATTTTGTTAGGTATTCATCCACTTGCAAGGCTTATAGAGTATTCAACTGTCGGACAAAGATAGTTGAAGAAACCTTGCATGTGAAGTTCAATGAATCTCCTAAGGATACAATTCCACAAAACCCTGTGGAGTTGTTTGATCTGGACATTCTGCAATATGTTCCTTATCAACCACCTGCTGTTGCAGATCATATGAATCCATCATCTTCTATAGCTAGTCATCCATCTGGTGTTACTAATGATGATGATGATATCAGTAATCACCTTTTCAAGTTTAGTGATCAACTGCCTGATTCAGCTAGACTTGATGTTCCTGTAGCTTCAGTAGCACAATCCACAACAAATGCTGATGAGATTTCTACAACTTCAACTTCCTTTGAATTACCATCTACGGATTGGTTTCAAGGAAATTGTTAGGATCAGTGATCTATGTTTGATTGATTAGAGAGTATAGCAGCGGAATTCTAACAATGAATTAGCCGATTCACAAGAACGAATCGATATTCAATGAAGAACAAAGACGGTTATAGAGAGAGAGAATTCTGCAAATATATTTCATTCAATATTCGCTTTCGTGGTAACGAAATGTCACAATTACAAATTAGGTCAACACCTCTTATATAAGAGATGTGACGTCTGATGATGTCACTTGCTAGTGATATCTAACAGAATTATTTCAACTGAAACACAACTACTGAAGATGTCAAAACAGCTGACATCTCCTTACAAAAATGCTAAGTGTTATAAGTTGTTATAACTACTGAAAAACATAAAACTACTCAAAGACTGAAGAACAAGCTCTTCAGTCGTTTTACAAAACTACTGAAAGTAAAAACATAAAACTACTGATATCACAACTACTGAAGAAGTACTCTTCAGCTGTTGTGACAAACTACTTAAACTTCAGTACTTGATCTTCAGACTTGACTTTCAGACGTTTCATCAGGTGATTACTTCAGTAGATATCATCAGCTGATGTCTTCAGTCTTTGTCTTTAGACTTTGTACATCAGTTGTTGATCTTCAGCACTTGTAAACTCTTCAGCTGTTGTACTTCAGTACTTTGAACTTCAGCTTCAGCACTTGTGTTCTTCAGCTGTTCAGCTTCAGTACTTGTGTTCTTCAGCTGTTCAGCTTCAGCACTTGTGTTCTTTAGCTGTTCAGCTTCAGTACTTGTGTTCTTCAGCTGTTCAGCTTCAGTACTTATGTTCTTCAACTGTTGAAGTCTTCAGCACTTGATCTTCAGCTGTTGAAGTCTTCAGTACTTGTCAAACTGCTGATGAAGCTTTCAGCAGTTGTTGTGATATCATGTGGGACTTAGAGGTTATCTGATCTTGGCTCATTGGTTCTTTTGGTCCAACAAACTGCCCCTGAACCAACGCAGCCAAAACCTCTAATTTATTTATTTTCCCACTTATTGTTGGCAAAAACGTTGGTCTTTTTCCTTCTTGATCAGTAGAGAAGATGACCCATATAAGCTCCGGCCTGGGAAGAAATCTCAGATATTTGTTTGGCAAGATATGAATGGGAACTTTGTTTTGGGGAACTGGACACAGAGTTGTTATCCCATTCATGAGATCTACTTCCCGTGTATAAGCCTGTAGGATTCTCTGGTGTATGCTTTGAGAAACATAATTTGTTCTTCCATGGTCAGGTTCTCGGCTTCACCATCAAACAATCCTTCTCGCCCATACAGCTCTGAGATGTACTTGGCCTGTTTGCCATTTTTGAGCTCAACTGTTGTAATCTGTCTGTATGCAAACTCATCAGGATGAGTCCCTTCGAGTAACAGACTGAGCTCATTTTGTTTGAAGTTCTCAAGCCTCTTGTAGACTAACCCCTTTTTAATAATTGTGTTCTCTAGCATCTTCTGGGGTGGTTGTTTATTCTCGTAGGCCTTCTTGAAATCTTCGACAATCTCCCAGGGTGATACTACAAGGGCCACTGTGATCTCTTCATCTACGATCCTCTTGACTTAACCCTTGTATCTCGAAGGAATGTCTTTCTTTACAATCCTGTGAGCCACCCTAGGATCAGGCCATACTCTCACCCTTTCCTTCTGATATTGAAATGTGTTGGCGAGAGTGTACAACCTCAGAGCTTCTTTCTTCATACTGATAATTGATGACGAAGCAGCATAAGTTTTGTCAATGCTTTTCAGCATTTCCTCATCATGAAGCTTTTGCTGCTCCTCTTCTTCAATCTTTACTCTCACAGCATCCATCTGTGAGGTGGGAGTGATGGGCATAGGTTTGGCTTTCGCCAATGTTAGAACTGCAGACAGAGGCAGCCTATCTTCTTCCACATCATCCTCTTCTTCTTCTTCTAGCCTCAACACCCTTCTCTTCTTCTTCTTAGGTGCATCATCGGCTATTGGTTTAGATGGCAAGGGAGTTGGTTTTGTGGGTTGAGGAAGTTTGGATTTGGGCTTTGAGATTGGTTTGGAGATTTGAAGGGTAGGCTGTTTTTGAGTGGGTGGAAGGGAAGGTTGTTCCAGCATTTTGGTTATGAGTTTAGCCTTTGTAAGTCTTGCCATTTCAAACCTTTTTCCAGCCCCAGCCTCATCAAGGGCTTCAATGATAATCCCCTTATGGAATTGCTCAGACAGACAGATTCTGGTGGCTATAGCCAGAATACTGTCTCTGGTCCATGCACGAATCTCCATCAAAGATCTTCCTAAGTATTTGGCAATGAAACAGATCATGATCTCCAATCTCTCTTTCTCCAGTACATCATACCCAGCCCATCGGGTTTGAATCTCCTCCACTTCCAACTTCCTGATCTCACTATCTAATGTGGCTGTATCAAAACCTTGCTTGAAGAGTTGCTCAATGATTTTATCCATGGATCGGCTGTGTGTGTCATCTGCATCTTTTACCAGCTCTTCCAAGGATATTTCTTCAGCAATAGGTTGATCACCAGCACTTTTCTTTCTTTTGTAAGTGATCAGTTGTTGTTGCTTTTGTTTTTCCAACTCCTGGGCTTTCTCTTGTGCCTTCTCATCCTCTATTCTTTTCCTCTTCTTTTCTTCACTGCAGTACTCTCCCCCTTTTTGGATGCATTGGTGGTAGGGGTTGTACCGCAGAAAGTGTCTTTTGCACAGCATTATCAATCAGTGGTTGTAGAGTTGAGGAAATCCTCTCATCAATGGCTTTAGTAACAATTTCATTGATGATGGGAGTGATGAGAGGTATGGATTGTTGGAATACAGCAACCATCTACTCTGGGGGGTTTTGTCCCGGAGAGATAGTGCCAAAAGCAGAAGCTGGAGGCTCTGTGAAGTGAGAGGGTAACGTGTATGGGGAACCTTCAACTGAAGGTGCCATCTGTGGGTTGGTGGAGGCAGATGGTCTTTGGTCCTTAGAATTTTTGGCAAGCAGCTCTTTGAGTCTGCTCACCTCCTCTTCCAGTATGGTGTTTTGGGCGATTACATCGTAAAAGAAGCCCAGGTCATCATCAGTAGATACTGAATCATCTGACCTCCTGATAGGATCAGGAAGAACATGCATTGAGTGTAGCTCAGTTGTAGCATGTGCCCCTTTGTCTGGGTACTGGGGACTTCCAGCCTCAGGACTATGTCCGTCATCAGCAGTTGCCTGTGGTAAGGTCTTAGTAATGGTACCAACTACAACCTGATCATATGCTGACGCAGGAGAAGTGGCAGCCTCACCAGAAGTTCCAATCTCCATTGCTACACTAGGAGAGGGAACATTGTAACCCCTATGCTGTGGGTTCTCAGCTGCACTTTGGTCCTCCCCCTCAATGGTAGAGGTGTTCCCAGTAGTAATTGGTATCTGGGGAGGGGGTGAGGAGTGCAATTGAGTCAGCACTTGTGCAACAAGCAATGTAGGACTTTGGGGGGCGGTTGCATGGGGTGAAGGGATAGAAGCAGTGTGCACCTGGGGAGGAAGGTGCTCTTCAATGGCAATCCCCTCAAGTGAGTAAGATCCCAGATGCGTGGGTACCCCTTGTGTGGTTGCTGCAAGCTCCTGTTGAGAGGAATCCTGAGCGGCTATGACTGGAAGAGTCCTTATATCCACTAGGGGGTTATAACAAGTGGATATAGCCTACGTTTGTGTTGCAGGGGCATCCTCAGGGGACTCATTTCCCTCAGTAGCCTTTTTGGTTTTCTTTTTGGTGGGTTTGGTGGGGACTTTTGATTTAGAGGTGGTGCCTGTGGGTTCCAGCTGCGTGGGTTTGCGCAGCTTGGCAGCCAGTTTGAGTGATTGGTCAGAGTTGTGCCGGGAGTATACTTCAGGCAAAACAGCCATAGTAGGAACTCCCAGGCCAACAAGTCCCTCAGCTTGAAGCTGGTTTGTAATTATGGCCATTATGAACCGCAGATATAATATCCAACGGTTAACAGTTAGTTTTTGAGCCATATCCTTGAGCTCTAAAAATATTATTTCTGAAAAATTAAAGGCTGTTGCTCAAGAATAGAATACATTACCTGCTGCCACTTTGTAGACATTTGATCCCAAGATGAAGTCTTAGGAGCCAAACAGACATTTACCATGTGAAAGATTAGACGTTCAGCGTCATGGAAATGTTTCTTCAGTATAGTGGAGGCACTAAGGTTGCCCTGATATCCCTGGTGAGCAAAAGATAAATCAGTTGTGCCCTTTGGATATCCAGCAGGAGAAGTGGCATCATCCAGGTGTAGAGTTTGACGGAGTATATCGGGAGTGATGACCACTTCGTGGTTGTTGACGACCGACCGGAGAGACGTTGTGTTGTTCTCCTTAGTGGTGAGGGTGACGTTCATCCAAAACTGGTTAAGGGATTCGGCATGAAGGATTGGATTGAGAAGAAAGGCCGTTTTGTATTGTGACTGGACCATAAGATCAGTAGCATTATCGAACTTAGCCCAGAATGGCGATTTGGTGAGGTAAGCTACACAGTTGTGTCGCGGTTTGATTTTCATGGACGCCATTTAAAAGAGAGAAGTTTTGGAGAGATGAACGTTAGGTTTGAAGAAGATGAAGCTCTGAAGGATTAGGTCAGGGATATTTATAGGGTACGGGTTAGATAACGACTGAAGGATTTGGTGTTAGTCATCAGTAGTTTTAAACGACTGTTGACATGGTATTGCCCTTTCAGACGTTAAAACAGCTAAAGTCGTGGTTTTAGACATCAGTAGTTAGAAAACTACTGAAAGTCATGGTTTTGACTTCAGATGATGAAACAACTGAGGACTTGGTGTTGTCATCAGTAGTTGTGAAACTACTGAAGACAGTGGTTTTGTCATCAGTTGTTGTAAACAGCTGAAGACTTGGTATTAGTCATCAGTAGTTATAAAACTACTCAAGACATGGTTTTGCTTCAGTTGTTTAGAATGAAACAACAGTTGTAGAAACAACTGAAGAGAAAGTTCTATTCAGTAGTTTTCGTCAATTCATAGCCTTTCAGCTGTTTCATACTGTCCTCAACACTTACTCATCAGACTTTACATCTGCTTTTCAGATGTTTCATAGGACGTCAGTACTTATCAGTTTGTGCTGATTTCAGTAGTTGTAACTACATCAGTAGTTGTACCTACATCAGTAGTTTGGAACAGATAAAGTACTTCAGTACATGTGAGGCATTTAGCCGTCAGTAGTTATAAAAACTACTGAAGGTGAAAGGACTCATCAGTACTTATATGTGACATGGTTACCAATGATCACTAGTAATTATTACTGAAATCATCAGTAGTTGTCACTTATTCTAGCTGCAGCATACCAAGCCTTAACACAAGGTTTTGGAAAGTAGAACTATCCAAAGGCTTAGTAAAAATATCTGCAAGCTCATCAGCACTAGGCACAAACTTAGGATCAATCAGACCTTTTTCAAAACAATCCCAAATAAAGTGATGTCTGATCTCTATATGTTTGGTCCTAGAGTGCTGGAAAGGGTTCTGGATAAAGCACATAACTGAAGCATTATCCATTAATAATGGAGTCTTAGTCTCATGCAGAAGACCCTGAATTTATCATAAGGAACAGTTAGGTTTTGAATCCCAAACCTTTTCGGTTTTGGGTCTGTTTTTTATCAATAGATTTAACCATAACTTGTTTCTCATGATTAACAGCTGAAGAAGAAGATGGTGCTGAGATGGATTCCTTGGATTTGGACTTGGAATGCCTTCTCAGTGGTTGGATCACATTTGCATCTAGTTGGTTAATTCTCCCCAACAAATGCTGAACTATCATAACAAGTTGTGTCTGATTTGTTGCCAAAGCTTTCAGCTCTTGTGACATATCAGTACTTGTGTTTGATGAGTTCCTGTGATCCACCATTTCCTTTTGAGCAACCTCAGCTGTTGCCTATTTAACCCCTTCTTTTTTGGATTTCTTTGAGGACTTAAGGGTTACAGGATTTGATGTTGCTGATACAAATGTGGCTTCAAACTCAGTTTTTATTTTATCCATTTTCTCTTTAATTTCCTCTTTATGTTTGAGTTTGGAACCTCTTTTGTACCAGCAATCATCAGTAAGATGATTGAACAAACCACATACTTCACATGGTTTCTTCTTCATCTTAGGTTGATCATCAACTAAAGAGGGTGAAGCAACTGAAGACTTGCTCTTCAGTGCTTTGGAAGCATTGTTTGCTTTCTTGACTTCCTCTTTAGTAGTCTTCAAACTCTTTCTACTGACAGTTTTCTTCTTTTCAGTACTGGCAGTAGTTGGAGTTTGAACTTCAGGTGTTAAATCCTGCTCTCTAGTCCTTTCAGGACTTTCAGAATTAACTCCTGAGTTGATCAACTCATTGATCATGTGAGTGTCAGCAGTGGAACCATCAACATAAGCTGATAGGTTCTGAGAGGGCTTGATGCTAACTTCTACTTCTGATTGTGCTGTATGAGAAATTAGATCACATGATGAGATGGATTGGTTATTACTCTCACCATCAGATTCTACCTCTGCTCTGGGAGTAAAATCTGTAGGTGGAGCAGTGTGATTGTAACCAATGCCAAACTTCACATTGGAAGCAGATTGTTTACTAAGAAGCATTTCAAAACATTTGCATGATTGTACCCATCTATCACACTCTACCTGGGTAACTGCAAGGGTTTCTTTGAGATCTTTATACTTCTCTAGAAGTATCTCTCCCTAGCCTTATCATCAGTTATTTGGCATTTAAGTTTGTAAATCTCATCATTCTTATCATTAAGCACAGACTCAAATTCAGCTTTGCTTTTGGAAATTATTTGTTCTAGCTCAATGTTCTTGTTGATTAAAGCTACATTTGCTTCTCTAATAGATGCAAATGCTGCTATGCATGTTTCAGAACATAATTTGGCTTTTCCCTCAGAGGATACCTGTGATACCTTTGATGTAGAGACATTAGTGGATGAAGTATCAGCAGAATCTAAAGCCATAAGAGCTAGATTTCCAAAGGGACTTTCACCACCATGTTGACCAGCACCTGAGAACAGTTGTTCATGACCAGACAAGTCATCTGGTAAACTGCTCCAGTCAACAACTCCTGGGGTGAAGAAGCTGTGTTGTTGAGGTTGAGTTTGTTATTAATATTGGGAAGGTTGTCGTTCAGGCAATGCTTGTGGTTGTTGTGCAATTGGATCTTGAACAGATTTGGTTGAGGCATATAATAGCAGGGATAAGGATATGACATTTGACCCTGGGGAACAAAGTATGCAGGAGATCTAGGATGTGAATGATGACCAGAACCAGCAGGATGTTGCCCTCTATTTTGTGGACTAGTACTAGGAAAAGTCACAAAGGGTGCAGAAGAGTTAGATCCAGTAGATCTACAATCCCTTGCAAAGTGTCCCAGCCTTTGGCATTTGTGACACCTCAACTTACTCTTGTCAAAACCAACTTTGGTTTTGCCAGAGAGTCCAGGAAATTTCCTGCCAGTTCTCTTATAGAACTTCTGAGATCTGATAGTAATCAATGCCATTTGGCTCAGAATATCCATCTCTTCTAGATCATCATCAGCTATTCCTTTCAAATCATCCATGATGAAGCATAGATTGTCACTATTACTGCCAGAATGACTCTCAATACCAACAAATGCATGATCAGAACTATTTGAAGAGAAATCAATATGCTCATCATAATTGCTTTCAGATGCAGCATATTCTGACTCATGACCAACCAAGGCAGTATTCCCTGGTACAAAGTCATCAGTGAGCTTTCCTGATGAGGACAGTTTCCTCTTCTGCTCTATCTCTTTGTCGAATGTAAGCAGTTTCCCATGAAGTTGGGTGAGAGATAGGCCATCCAGATTTGCACTGGAGCGTAGGACAATAGTGTATGTATCCCATCTCTCAGGCAGTGATCTGAGGACCTGTTGTTGATCTGGCTATTGGTGTATTCCTGTTTCACCATTTTCAGCTCAGATATCAAGCAGGAAAAGCGCTCAAACTGTTGAGTCAGTGTCTCACCCTTTCTATGAGAGAATGTCTCATATTGTTGGGCAAGGATTTCACTATTGTTTGCTAAGACCTCATCTGTGCCACCGAATTGTTCCTTCAGGGCATTCCAGAGATCATGAGTAGTTTCATGATGCATAAGCCCTGAATAGATTTCATTAGGCAGTGCCATGGCCAGAATTCCATGGGCTTTAGCATCAATCTCAAATAGTTTCCGATCATCATGAGAGTATTGTTCCTTCTTCTTCGGAACCATTTGATTGGTTTCCGGATTGTTCACCATAGGCTTATGTGGTCCATGTACCACAGATGTCCAACAACCTGAACTGTTAACAGACAGGTGATGATGCATTCTTCGTTGCCATATGTTATACTCGGTCCTAACCAGCATCGGAGGCTTGGTTGAGGAACCGGTATTGTGAGGATCATTAGAAGGAGTAGTCATCTCAGATTCAATCAAATTCGATTAAGCAAAAACAGATTTAGAACAAAACGCAACAACCAATTGAACCAAAAGAGATCTCAAAATAAATGAACGAAAGTGACAGAAATTCAATAATCTATAACCAGTTCTTGCGAATATGCTAATTCAATCAAACACAGATATCAATTAGCAGTTTCAATGATCAATTGTTAGATCGATCAGTGATTAACCTGCTCTGATACCACTTGTTAGGATCAGTGATCTATGTTTGATTGATTAGAGAGTATAGCAGCGGAATTCTAACAATGAATTAGCCGATTCACAAGAACGAAATGATATTCAATGAAGAACAAAGACGGTTATAGAGACAGAGAATTCTGCAAATATATTTCATTCAATATTCGCTTTCGTGGTAACGAAATGTCACAATTACAAATTAGGTCGACACCTCTTATATAAGAGATGTGACGTCTGCTGATGTCACTTGATAGTGACATCTAAGAGAATTATTCAACTGAAACACAACTACTGAAGATGTCAAAACAGCTGACATCTCCTTTCAAAAATGCTAAGTGTTATCAGTTGTTATAACTACTGAAAAACATAAAACTACTCAAACTACAACGACTGAAGAACAAGCTCTTCAGTCATTTTACAAAACTACTGAAAGTAAAAACATAAAACTACTGATATCACAACTACTGAAGAAGTACTCTTCAGCTGTTGTGACAAACTACTGAAACTTCAGTACTTGATCTTCAGACTTGACTTTCAGACGTTTCATCAGCTGATGACTTCAGTAGATATCATCAGCTCATGTCTTCGATCTTTGTCTTTAGACTTTGTACATCAGTTGTTGATCTTCAGCACTTGTAAACTCTTCAGCTGTTGTACTTCAGTACTTTGAACTTCAGCTTCAGCACTTGTGTTCTTCAGCTGTTCAGCTTCAGTACTTGTGTTCTTCAGCTGTTCAGCTTCAGCACTTGTGTTCTTCAGCTGTTCAGCTTAAGTACGTGTGTTCTTCAGCTGTTCAGCTTCAGTACTTGTGTTCTTCAACTGTTGAAGTCTTCAGCACTTGATCTTCAGCTGTTGAAGTCTTCAGTACTTGTCAAACTACTGATGAAGCTTTCAGCAGTTGTTGTGATATCATGTGGGACTTAGAGGTTATCTGATCTTGGCTCATTGGTTCTTTTGGTTCGACAGAAATGCTTCACCATCACCATCTGTTGCTGCTGAGCCTGCTACAAACACTTGCACAGATCTTATTGTGTACCATGATCTGAAGAATCACCCAATGTCTTAAATCATTGGTGATATCATGCTGGCGTTTCAACAAGAAGTCAATTGTCAAATTTCTGCTTCTATGCTCTCTTCATTAGTCAGCAAGAGCCAAAGAACTATCAGATTGCTATAAGGGACAATGGATGGGTTGAAGCCATGCAGCTGGAGCTTTTTCAGTTCAAGAAACAGCAAGTGTGGGAATTGGTTCCTCTACCTCCAGGTAAGTGTACAATAGGCACTAAATGGGTGTTTAGGAACAAAACTGATAAAAATGGGCTTATTGTTAAGAACATGGCCAGACTGGTTGTACAGGGGTTTTCACAAGAGGAAGGTATTGATTATAATGAAACCTTTGCCCCTATAGCCAGACTGGAAGCAATTCGATTGTTTTTAGCTTATGCTGCTTATCACAACGTTAAATTTTTTCAAATGGATGTCAAAAGTGCATTTTGTATGGGAAAATTAAAGAAGAGGTTTATGTATGTCAACCACCAGGTTTTGAGGACAATAAACATCCTAATTGGGTGTATAAGCTTGATAAGGCTCTCTGTGGGTTGAAACAAGCTCCTAGAGCCTGGTATGAGACATTATCAAACTTTCTTCTCAAAAATAATTTCACTAGAGGCTCCGTAGATAAGACTTTATTCATTAGAAAGCTGGGCAACATAATCTACTTGTTCAAATTTATGTAGATGATATTATTTTTGCATCCTCTGATCCATAGTTGTGTCATGCCTTTACAAAGTTGATGAAACAGAAGTTTGAAATGAGTGCCATGGGAGAATTACAGTTCTTTCTGGGTTTGCAAATCAAACAAAAGGCTGATGGAATTTTCATTCATCAGTCCAAATACACAAAATATCTTTTGGAAAAGTTTGATTTACAAAAGTGTAAGCCCTGTTCTACTCCCATGTGCAACACCACACAACTGGATACAGATCAGAAAGGTAAAGTGGTTGATGAAACACTTTAAAAATGTATGATTGGGTCCTTGATGTACTTAACAGCTTCTAGACCAGATATTATGTTTGCTACATGTGTTTGTGCTAGATTTCAGGCTGCACCTAAGGAGTCTCATTTGATTGCAGTCAAGAGGATCTTTAGATATTTGCAAGGCACTCCATCTCTAGGTTTATGGTATTCTACTAGACATTCTGGTAAATTAGTTGCTTTTTCTGACAGTGACTATGCAGGGTGTAAGTTGACAAGAAAGTCCACTTCTGGAGGATGCCGATTCTTAGGCAACTGCTTGATTTCTTGGCAGAGTAAAAGCAGACCTCAGTTGCTACATCAACTGCTGAAGCAGAGTACATTGCTGCTGCAAGCTGTACATCTCAGGTACTCTGGCTTCATAACCAATTATTGGATTATGGCATAACAGAGACTAAGACCCCATTGTTAATGGACAGCTCTTCAGCTTTTGTATTGTCAAGAATCCTGTCCAGCACTCAAGGACTAAACATATTGAAATCAGACACCATTTTATTAAAGATTGTTTTGAAAAAGGTCTGATTGATCCAAAATTTGTTCCTAGTGCTGATGAGCTTGCAGACATTTTCACTATGCCCTTGGATAGCACAACTTTCCAAACCTAGTGTTAAGGCTTGGTATGCTGCAGCTAGAATAAGTGACAACTACTGGTGATCTCAGCTCACAAGTACTAATGATCATTAGTTTATTATTGTCATATATATAAGTACTGACGTTATTTTCTCTCCGGAAGTTTTCTTTAAACTACTAGAGCTTAACTTCTTAGTACTCAAGTACTTTATTTGTTAAAACAATTGATGTAGTTACAACAGCTGATGTAGCTACAACTACTGTTGTCAGAAATACAAATACGTACTGATGTCCTATGAAACATCTGAAAACAGATGAAAACGTCTGATGAGTACGTGTTGAGGACAGTATGAAACAACTGAAAAGCAATGAATTAACGACAACTACTGATGAGCCTTTTTGTCTTCAGTAGTTTCCCAACTGTTGTTTCTCTCTAAACAACTGAAGCAAAACCATGTCTTCAGTAGTTTCACAACTACTGATGACTAACACCAAGTCTTCAGTTGTTTACAACAACTGATGGTAAAACAAAAGTCTTCAATAGTTTCCCAACTACTGATGACTAATACCAAGTCCTCAGTTGTTTCATCACCTGAAGTCAAAACTGTCTTTAGTAGTTTTATAACTACTGATGACTAAATCTTTAGTAGTTTTATAACTACTGATGACTAAATCAGAGACTTCAGCTGTTTCAACGTCTGACGGTTAAAACCAAGTCTTCAGTTGTTTATAAACAACTGCTGATCACACGAATACGGTCAGTCATTCCAAACCTCTAAAAGTTAATACCACGTCATCAGTAGTTTCAACAATTGATGACTAACACCAAAACCTTCAGTCATTTTCTAACCCTGCCCTTTAAATACCTTATCCCACCTTCAGAGTTTTTACTTTCTTCTCTTCTCAAACCTAACATTCAAAAACTCTGAAACCTCTCTTCATCAATGGCGACCATGCAACTAAAACCTCGACACAACTGTGTCGCACATCTCACGAAATCGCCATACTGGACCAAGTTTCACAACGCCATTGATTTAATGGTTCAGTCACCTTACAAAACGGCTTTTCTGTTAAATCCCACCATATATGCCGAATCTCTTAACCAATTCTGGACAAACGTCACTCTTGTCTCTGAGGAGAATGACACAGAGTCTCTTCAATCGTTTGTCCATCATCAAAATTTGGTCACTACTCCAGACATTCTTCGCCAACCCTCAATCTGGATGATGCCACAATAGATCAATCATTTGCCCACCATGGATACCAGGGTAACCTGAGTGCATCTACCATATTGAAGAAACATTTCCAGGATGCCGAACGTCTCATCTTTCACATGGTAAATGTCTGCCTTGCCCCCAAGACTTCATCATGGGATCAAATGTCCACAAGGTGGCAACAAGTAATGTACTCCATCCTTGAGCAACAATCTTTAAATTTTTCTGAAATACTATTTTTAGAGCTCAAGGATATGGCCCAAAAACAACTTGCTAACCGTTGGATATTATATCCTCGGTTCATAATGGCCATAATTGAAAACCAGCTTCAAGCAGAGGGACTTGTTGGTCTGGGAGTCCCTGCTACGACTGTATTGCCTGAAGTATACTCCCGGCACAACTCTGACCAATCACTAAAAATGGCTGCCAAGCTGCGCAAACCCAGGCAGCTGGAACCCACAGCCACCACCTCCAAATCCAAAGTCCCCACCAAACCCACTAAAAAGAAGACAAAAAGGCTACTCAGGAAATGAGTCCCCTGAGGATGCCCTGCAACACAACACAGGCTATATCCACTGGTTATAACCCCCTAGTGGATACAAGGACTTTACCAGCCAAGCCGCTCAGGTTTCCTCTCAAAAGGAGCCTGCAACAACCAAAGAAGGGGTACCCACTAATCTGGGATCTTTCTCAGTTGAGGAGATTGCCATTGAAGAGCACCATTCTCCCCAGGTGCATACTGCTTTTACCTCATCTCCCACTGCAACCGCCCCACAAAGTCCTACTCTCATTGTTGCAAACGTGCTGACTCAGCTGCATGCCTCTCCTCCTCCCCAACAAACACCAACAAAGGGGAGAACCACAGCCATTGAGGATGAGGATCAACATGCTTCTGACAACCCACAGCACCAGGGTTTACCTGTTCTATCTCCTGTGTAGATATGCAGATACGAACATCTGGTGAGGCTGCCACCTCTTTTGAATCAGCACATGATCAAACTGAGGCTAGTAACATTGCTAAGACCTCACCCGAGGCAACAGCTGATGAAGGACATCGTCCTGAGGTTGGAAGTCCCCAGTTCCAAGAAAAAGGGGCACATGCTAAAACTGGTCTACACCCAGTGCATGTACATCCTGCTACAAGCAGGAGGTCAGGTGATTCAGCATCTGCTGATGATGACCTGGGCTTCTTTTATGATGTTCTGGCCCAGAACACAATTCTTGAGGAAGAAGTCAGTAGACTACAAAGACTACTTGACCAATTCTCTCATAAAGCAAGTCCATCTGCACCAACATAAACCCACAGATGGCACCTTCACCTGAAGGTCTCCACACACTCAGCCACTCAAAACTTCCGAGCCACCAGCTTCTATTACTAGCACTGCTTCTCAGGGACAGAACCCCTCTGAGCAAACAGCTGCTATCTTTCAGCAATCCCTACCTCTCATCACCCCAATAATCACAGACATTGTGATCAAAACCATGGATGAGAGGCTTCCCTCAATCATACAACCCCTGGTGGAGGAGATGTGAGCACAAGGCTTTCTGCTACTCAAACCCTTGCAACCAATGCAACCAAAAAGGGGGAGAGTCAGTCAGTGAAAGCAAAGAGGAAGAGCATAGAGGGGAAGAAAGAAAAGGAGACTGAGAAGGAAGAGGAGTTTGTGAAGGGAGCTGACATTGATCAAGTGGGTGAAAGTCACAAAGAATTCATGTCACATATAAGAAGAGGAAGGTTGAAGGAAAAGAAAAAGAGCTTGAACTCGATGAGATGATCAAAATGGCGGATGCTACACACAGTAAATCAATGGACTCCATTATTGATCAACTGTATAGACAGTGGTTCGATACTGCACAGCTTGACTCAGAGATTAGGAGACTTGAAGTTGAAGAAATTAACTCAAGATGGGCAAGTTATGATGCATTAGAAAGAAAAAGACTAGAGATCATGATCAGATTCATTGCAAAGTACCTTGGGAAATCATTGATCGAGATTAAGTCATGGACCAGGGACAGTATCTTGGCAATAACCACCAAGATCTGTTCGTCTGAAGCATACACTAAGGGATTGGTGATTCAAGCACTAAATGAGGCAGGTGCTGGGAACAGAAAGGAACTAGCAAAACACTCAAAAGCCTCACTCACTACAAGAATGCTAGAACAACTTGCAAAACCTCCCACTTCACAATTACCACTACCACAACCCACTAAACCAATTCCTTTACCCTCAAAACCAACAGCCGATGATGCACCCAAGAAGAAGAAGAGAACGGTGTTGAGGCTAGAAGAAGAAGAAGAAGAGGATGATGAGGAAGAAGATAGGCTGCTCTTTCTGCAGTCCTAACTTTGCCTAAAGCCAAACCTATGCCCATCACTCCCACCTCACAGATGGAAGCTATGAGAGTAAAGATAGAAGAAGAACAACATCAAAAGCTTCATAATGATGAGATACTGAAAAGCATAGACAAAACTTATGCTGCTTCTTCATCAATAATCAGTATGAAGAAAGAAGCTCTGAGATTGTACACCCTTGCTAACACATTTCAATATCAAAAGGAAAAGGTGAGAATATGGCCTCATCCTAGGGTGGCTCACAGAATTATGAAGAAAGACATTCCTTCGAGATACAAGGGCCAAGTAAAAAGGATCGTAGATGAAGAGATCACAGTGGTCCTTGTAGTATCACCCTGGGAAATTGTAGAAGATTTCAAGAAGGCCTATGATACTAAACAACCACCCCAAAAGATGTTAGAGAACAGAGTGATTAAAAAGGGGTTAGTCTACAAGAGGCTTGAGAACTTCAAACAAAATGAGCTCAGTCTGTTACTTGAAGGGACTCACCCAGATGAGTTTGCATACAGACAGATCACAACAGTTGAGCTGAAAAATGGCAAACAAGCTAAGTATATTTCAGAGCTGTATGGGCGTGAAGGACTGTTGATGATGGTGGAGCTGAAAATCTTACCATGGAAGAACAAATTATGTTTCTCAGAGCATACACCAGAGAATCCTACAGGCTTATACATGGGAAGTAGATTTCATGGATAGGACCACAGCCCTGTGTCAAGTTCCCCAAAGTCAGGGCTCCTATCCATACTATGCCAACCAAATTTCAGAAATCTATTCCCAGGCCAGTGCTTAATTGGGTCATCTTCTTAGCTGATCAAGAAGGAAAAAGACCAATCTTATTGCAACAATAAGTGGGACCTCAATAAAGTTAAGGTTTTGGCTGCATTGGTTCAGGGGGAGTTTGTTGGACCAAAAGAACCAATGAGCCGGATCAGAAAAACCTTAAGTCCCACAGACGTCACAACAACTGCTGAAGTCCACAACAGCTGAAGACAAAGTCTGAAGACACAAGTGCTCAAGACAAAGTCTGAAGACACAAGTACTGAAGACAAAGTCTGAAGACAAGTGCTGAAGACAAAGTCTGAAGACAAGTGCTGAAGACAAAGTCTGAAGACACAAGTGCTGAAGACAAAGTCTGAAGACACAAGTGCTGAAGACAAAGTCTGAAGACAAGTGCTGAAGACAAAGTCTGAAGACAAGTGCCGAAGACCAAGTATCAGTCGTTGTCACAACAGCTAAGAGGTCTTCTTCAGTAGTTGTGACGGTTTTCTTTTCAGTAGTTTTATGTTTTTCTTTTCAGTAGTTTTGTAAAACGACTGAAGAGCTTTTTCTTCAGTCGTTGTAGTTTCAGTAGTTTCGTATCAGTAGTTTTATGTTTTATACTTAGCACTCTGATATGTTCTCAGTAGTTGTGAACATTTCAGTATTTTGTTAAGTTAGTTATTTTTGTAACAAATCTGCCAGATGTCACTATCCCGTGATATCAGCAGTGATTGCACTCTATATAAGGAGTGTCAACCTAATTGTAATCGGTGAATGATTGAGCAGAAACATTTGATATTATTGAAACATTCCTTTTCACAGAAATATATTCTCTCTTTACAACCGTATTTGTTCTTAATGCATACGAATATCAAATTCTTGCTATAATTTGTCTAATTCTTGTTCTTATTCCGCTGCGTTACACTCTAATCCATCAAACTTGAGATCACTGATCCTGTCAGTAATGTCACTCAAGAACCAAGACAAAAATGGGTGTTTTTAAGGCCAAGGGCGGCCGAAATTGCCATTTCAATGGGTTTCCCACCCATTTCAAGTTTTATAAAATTAACTCTGTCAATCCCTTAAATTTATAAAATTAAAACCTATTCTAATTTTATAACATTAACACAATTTTATTTGTCATTATTTAACCAACTAAATAATGAAACCAATAAATATCTCATGAACAATTATCCATATAAGTTGTTCTAACACAAAACAATAATTTAGAAAACCCGTTTTCTAATTGGTGTCAATATTTATTTGTATGATCTTATCAACAAACAAATACTTATTGGTGTATGTTTGGCTTGTTATTGGGTATGACCCGAATTGGATCATAACATACAAACCACATCAATCTTGTATGTGTCTTGGGCATATGAGATCCAACAATCTCCCATTTGCAAAAGACTCATAGAAGATTGATGCAAGTAGTAAATACCGCCTAACAACGGTTTACTACCCTTAATACGTATGACTAAGTGCCACTCAATAACATCATCTCCTTCAAGTACCATACTTCAAATGTTTTAGGTGAATCAATTATCTATCCCTTTGTCACAGATGTCATGTTAAATCCTAGAGACACACATTGATCATTCTCTATTGATTTAACTTTATCAGGCCTTAGACATCTTACTCTCAATGAATAAGAGGGACAAATCCCTTCTTGACTACATACGTCTCTCAAATTACCTTATATCATACCTAAAACCAGACTTATGTACTGCCATATTTTAGAACAGCGAAGAACTGAGTCAAAGTATAATATTTGGTAAATATCAAGACCCAAATGTATCTCAGTCAGAGGATACAAATGATGTTCGCCTTTACTCAAAATTAGTTTTGATCAATCAGAAGATTCCATAGAGTAATATTTGAGATGTAGGTCAGTCCAATTTGCATCCCACAAATATCTATGAACCTTGGTAGCAACCTTTTGCTCTATATTCATCCATATGAATATCTACCAATCCAAATTCATAATAATCTTACCCTCATACTTGTTCCCACAAGTCTGAACGACTACGGACATTTAGAGTAAACATTTACTCATGTATTAACATGCTAAATTGGAATATTAATTGAAACATTAGAACCAATAATTTTATTCAAATAATAAAAGGTTCCACATATCCAAATACAAAATTACAGATCAAATCCAATCACTAGAATATCGAAGTCCCATGGCACAAGTATGACCTTCATGCTTTGCCTTTTCAAGGAGCTTCGTGAGAAGATCCGCAATGTTTTGATCTGTGTGAAATTTGCGGATACATATCTTTCCCTTTTCAACTTCATCTCGTATGTACTTGAATCTCCGCTCAATGTGCCTAGTCTTTTGATGAGCACGAGGTTCCTTGATTTGGGCAATTGCACCCTCGTTATCACAAAAGATCTCTAGGGGGTCCTGAATGGAAGGGACAACCCCTAGATCGGCAATGAATTTCTTCAACCATGCAGCTTCTTGAGCTGCCAATGAGGCGGCGATGTATTCAGATTCTGTAGTTGATAGAGCCACCACATCCTGGTTGGAGCTCTTCCAAGAGACCGCTCCTCCATTCAGAATGAAAATATATCCCAATTGTGACCGTGAATCATCACGATCGGTTTGGAAACTCGCATCCGTGTAACCTTTTACAACGAGTTCCTCAACACCAGATCCATAGATTAGGAACATATCTTTTGTCCTCCTTAGGTACTTAAGTGTGTTCTTAACAGCCATCCAATGACTATTTCCAGGATTTTGCTGGTATCGGCTCTCATGCTTAAGGCGCATGACATGTCCGGTCGAGTGCATATCATTGCATACATGATGGATCCAATAGCAGAAGCGTATGGGATTGCCTTCATTTTATCTTGCTCATCCTTTGAGCTAGTGTTAGGATTAGTGATCTAAGTTTGATCAATTAGAGTAGATTGCAGCGGAATTCAAACAATGAATTAGACAATTAACAAGAACTCAATTGATATTTAATGGAATAGTACACGGTTATAGAGAGAGAGAGAGAATTCTGCAAAAGGAATATTTCATTCAAATGCTTTCGTGGTGGCTGAAAGTCACACGTTACAACTAGATCAACACCCCTTATATAAAGAATGTGACGTCTGCTATTGTCACTTGATAGTGACATATAACAAATTTATACAAACAACTGAAACTATGCAACCTACTGAGAATGTTCTCAACAACTGATCACATCTCAGAGTGCTAAGTACAAAAACATAAAACTACTAAACTAAAACTACTGAAAGTATAAACTACTGAAAGGTAAATTACAAGTACTGAAAAGGAAAACCATCACAACTACTAAAGTTAATAACTTCAGCTGTTGTGACAGCTACTGATTACTCTGGTCTTCAGTCTTTTTCTTTAGTCTTTTTCTTCAGTCTTTGTTCTTCAGACTTTACTTCAGACGTTGTCTTCAGTAGAAATCTTCAGATCTTGTCTTAAGACTTTGTCTTCAGACCTTGTAATCAGCTGATGTCTTCAGCTGTTATGATCTTCTTCAGCAGTTGTAATGTCTGTGGGACTTAGAGGTTTTTCTGATCAGGCTCATTGGTTCTTTTGGTCCAACAAACTCCCCCTGAACCAATGCAACCAAAACCTCTAAGTTTATTGATGATCCCACTTATTCTTTGGCAGGAACACCCTCTTGATCAGCTTCAGAGGTAATCATGTAAGCACAGGCCAGGAAAAGGTTTCTTATCTTGGCTAAGTATGGAAGGGAACTCTGTCTTGGGGAAACTGAACACAGAGTCTTGTCTCAACCATGAAACCTAATTCCCATTGATGAGTCTGTAAGACTCTCTTGCATAGGCCTCAAGGAGAACAACTTGTTCCTCCTTGGTGAGTTCTTCTGCTTCTCCCTCAAAGAAGAACTCTGGGCCATAATATTCAGACAGATATCTTACTGTCTTCCCATTCTTCAACTCAACAGTTGTGATCTCTCTGTATGTGAATTCATCTGGATGAGAGCCTTCTAGCAACAACTGGGATTCACTCTTTTGAAGATCTTCAAGTCTCTTGGATAACAGCCCCTTGTTGATCATTTTGTTCTCAAGTATAGATGGAGGGGTTGTCTTTGAGTTGTGTGCTCTCTTGAATTCTTCTATAATCTCCCAGGGTGAGACTACCATAGCCAACATAATTGCAGCAATCAAAGTCTTTTTCACTTGGCCATGATATCTACTTGGTATGTTCTTCTTGTGAATTCTGGAACTTACCCTGGGGTCTAGCAAAATTCTCACTCTTTCTCTTTGATGTTGGAATGTATGTCTAAGAGTGTTAGCCTTAGAGCTTGTTTCTTCATTTCTTGAATGGATGAGGACGGAGGGAAGTCCTTGTCAACCATTTTGATAAATTGCTCATCATGCTGCTTCTGCTGTTCTGCTTCTTCAATCTTCACTTTCACCATTTGCATTTGCAAGTCAGGTGTGATCATCTGGGCTCAGGTGTTTTAAGTTTGAGAACAGTAGAGATTGGCAGACTTCTTCATTATCATCCTTCTTCTTCTCTTCTTCTACCCTCAACACCCTTCTCCTCCTTCTGGTGTATCACTTGGGTTGGTTTGAGATGGTTTTGGGGTAATGGAATTGGTTTTATTTGAGTTATGGTGGTTTTGGTTTAGGGATAGACTTGGCAGATTTTAGAGATGATTGCTTTGAAGGTTGTTTTTGAGTGGGAGTATGAGAAGGCTGATGTAGCAGTTTAGTGGTGAGTTTGGCTTTTGAGAGCTTTTGCCATCTCAGTTCTCTTGCCAGCACCTGCTTCATCCAGTGCTTCGATGATCAACCCTTTGTTGTAGCTTCCAGCATAACAGATTTTCTTGGTTATCTCCAATATACTGCTCTGGACCAAGACTTCATCCCTATCAATGATCTTCCTAGATATTTGGCAATAAAACTGATCATAATCTCCAATCTTTCCCTATCCATCACACTGTAACTAGCCCATCTTGCTTGAATCTTATTTATCACCAGCCTTCTGATCTCAACATCTAAGGGGCTGTGTCATGACCCTGTCTGAAGAGCTGATCTATTATTTTGTCCATAGATCTGCTATGAGCTTCGTCAACTTCTTTGACAAGATCTTCTAAGGACTTTTCTCCATCAGACTTTGACTCAGCACTTTCTCTTCCTTTTGTAAGTGATGAGCTGGTCTTTCTGCTCTTTGTCTGTGCTTAGCTCTTGCACTGTGATCAGCTGTTTCTCTGAGATCAGTTCTTGTTCTTTCACCAACTCCTTTTCTTTTTTTGTTCTTTCTCATCTTCTACTCTCTTCCTTTTCCTTCTTTCACTACCTTAGACTTAGTAGTCTCCCCCTTTTTGAATGCATTGGGATCAGGGGCTTGAAAGGCAGAAAGTGACTTGTGAATAGCATCATCAATGAGTGTTTGGAGATTTGAGGAGATCCTCTCATCAATGGCTTTATTACTATCTCAGTGATGATGGGAGTGATGAGAGGTAAGGAGTTTTGAAAGGTTGCAACCATCTGCTCAGAGGGGTTCTGTCCCTGAGAGGTGGTGCCAAAAGCAGCGGCTGGTGGCTTAGTTAAGTGTATTTTGTGTGTTTGGTGAACCTTCAAATGAAGGTGCCATCTATGGGTCTATTGGGGTAGATGTACTTTCATCCTGAGACATTTTGGCTAGCAGCTCTTTGAGTCTGCTCACCTCAGTCTCTATGATATGTGTGGGGCTAAGACATCAAAGAAAAAGCCCAGGTCATCATCATTTGTTGCTGAATCATCTGACCTCCTGATTAAATCAGGATGTACATGCCCTGAGTGTAGATCAGTATATGCATGTGCCCCTTGTTCTTGGTTCCAGGGACTTCCTGCCTCAGGACTTTGTCCTTCATTGGCAGTTGCCTCTGGTGAGGTCTTATATATGTTACCAACTTCATCCTGTTCATTTGCTGAATTAGTAAAAGTGGCAGCCTGAACAGATGTTCTAACCTCCTCTTTACACTTGGAGATTGAACATTATAACCCCTGTGCTATGGGTTATCAGCAGCATTTTGGTCCTACCCCTCAATTGTTGAGGTATTCCCAGTGTTAATTGGTTTCTGGGGAGGGGGTGAGGAATGCAGCTGACTCAGCACTTTAGCAACTATAAGGGTTGGGCTTTGAGGGGCGGTTGCATTTGGAGATTGGTCAGAAGCAGATTGCACCCGGGTGAGAGATGCTCTTCATGGTAACCTTCTCAACTGAGATAGGTTCCAGTAATGTGGTATCCCCAAATTTGGTTGCAACAAATCCTGTGGAGAGGATACCTGTGCGGTTTCAGCTGGTTGAGTCTTTGACATGACTGGGGGGTTAGAACGAGTATGTGTATCCTGTATTGGTGGTACAGGGGCATCCGCAGCGGACTCATCTCCCTGAGTAGCCTTTTTGGGCTTTTGAGGTTTGGGTTTGGTGGGGACTTTGGATCTGGAGGTGGAGGCTGTGGGTTCCCTCTGCTTGGGTTTGAGCAGCCCGGCAGCCCTTTTGAGAGTAGGGTTAGAGTTATGTCTGGAGTATACCTCAGCTAAAACAGCTGGAGCAGGGACTCCAAGACTAACAAGGCCGTCAGATTTTAATTGATTTAAAATTATGGCCATCAGAAACCTGGGATATAGTAGCCATCTGTTTGTCACAGGTTTCTGAGCCAGATCCTTTAGTTCCATAAACACTATCTCAGAAAAGTTTATATTTTGTCGTTCAAAGATAGGGGTACAATACTTGTTGCCATCTTGAGGACATCTCATCCCATGAAGATGTCTTTGAAGCAAGGCAGACATTCACAATGTGGAAGATAAGTCTTTCAGCATCATGGAAGTGCTTTTTGAGAATGGTTGTAGCACTTAAGTCTCCAGCATACCCGTTGATGAAAGACATATCAGTGGTGCCTTTCGGGTATTCTTAATACAGGTGCCATCGTGCAAATTTAGGGTTTTGCGAATGATGTCGGGGGTGATTATCACCTGGTTGTGGTTAACCAATGACTAGAGAGTGATTGGCTAACATTTTCACTAGTTGTGACAGAGACGTTGGTCCAGAATTGGTGTAAGGAATCGGGGTATATGGTAGGATTCAAAAGAAACGCGGTTCGGTATTGGGAATCGACCATATGATCGATGGCATTATCAAATTTGTTCCAGAAGGCCGATTTCGAGACGTAGGCAACACAATTGTGTCTGGGTTTGAGTTTCATGGTCGCCATTGTTGAGAGAGAAATGGATAGAAACCGGCTAATGAAACGTTCGGCTATAAGTGCAGGTATTTATAGGTTAAGAAAAGGATGAAAAGAAAATGACTGAAAGTGTTGGTGTTGTCAACAGTTGTATGAAAACAATTGAAGACTTGGTTTTAACTATCAGACATTTGAAAACAACTGAAGACTTAGTTTTAGTCATCAGTAGTTATGAAACTACTGAAAACCTTGGTTTTATCTTCAGGTGTAGGAAACACTGAGAACTTGGTGTTAGTCATCAGTAGTTGTGAAACTACTAAAGACATGGTTTTGTTATCAGTTGTTTAATGTGAAACAGCAGCTTGTGGAAATGACTGAAGAGAAAATTCTCATTAGTAGTTTTCGTCAATTCTTAGCTTTTCAGCTGTTTCAAACTGTCCTCAACACATACTCATCATACTTTTTAGCTGTTTTCAGTTGTTTCATAGGACATCAGTACTTATCTGTTTTTACTAACATCAGTAATTATAACTACATTAGTAGTTTGTAACTGGATCAGTTTCTTTTAACAGAATCAGTACATACTTGTGACATGTTTACTAATGGTCATTAGTACTTGTTTACTGAGATCATCAGTAGTTGACACTTATTCTAGCTGCAGCATACCAAGCCTTAACACAAGGGTTGGAATGTTGAACTATCCAAAGGCTTAGTAAATATATCTGTAAGCTCATCAGCACTTGGCACAAACTTTGGATCAATCAGACCTTTTTCAAAACAATCCCTAATAATATGGTGTCTGATCCCTATATGTTTGGTCCTAGAATGCTGGACTGGATTCTTGACAATACACAGAGCTGAAGCACTATCCATTAATAATGGAGTCTTAATCTCTGTAATGCCATAATCCAATAATTGGTTCTGAAGCCAGAGTACCTGAGATGTACAACTTGCAGCAGCAATGTACTCTGCTTCAGCAGTGGATGTAGTAACAGATGTTTGTTTATTACTCTGCCAAGAAATCAAACAGTTGCCTAGGAATTGACATCCACCAGAAGTTGACTTTCTGGTTAACTTACACCCTGCATAGTACTATCAAAAAAAGCAACTAATTTGCAAGAGTGTCAAGTGGAATACCAAAGACCTAGAGATTGTGTACCTTGCAGATATCTAAAGATCCTCTTGACTGCAATCAAATGAGACTCTTTAGGAGCAGCCTGAAATCTAGCACAAACACAAGTTGCAAACATAATATCTGGTCTAGAAGCTGTTAAGTACATCAAGGACCCAATCATACATCTGTAAAGTGTTTCATCAACAGCTTTACCTTTCTGATCTACATCCAGTTGTGTGGTGTTGCACATGGGAGTAGAACAAGGCTTACAGTTTTGTAAATCAAACTTATTCAAAAGTTTTTTTGTATATTTGGACTGATGAATGAAGGTTCCATCAGCCTTTTGTTTGATTTGCAAGCCTAGAAAGAACTGTAATTCTCACATTGCACTCATTTCAAACTTTTGTTTCATTAACTTGTAAAATCGTCACACTACTGGGGATCAGAGGATGCAAAAATTATATCATCAACATAAATTTGAACAAGTAGCTTATGCTAATCCACTTTCTTAACAAACAGAGTTTTATCTATGGAGCCTCTAGTGAAATTATTTTGAAGAAGAAAATTTGAAAGTGTTTCATACCAGGCTCTAGGAGCTTGCTTCAACCATAAAGAGCCTTATCAAGTTTATACACCCAATCAGGATGTTTATTGTCCTCAAAACCTAGTGGTTGGCATACATAAACCTCTTCTTTTATTTTTCCATATAAAAAAGCACTTTTGACATCCATTTGAAAAACTTTAAGATTGTGGAATGCAGCATAGGCTAAGAACAATCTAATTGCTTCCAGTCTGGCTACAGGGCAAAGGTTTCATCATAATCAATACCTTCTTCTTGTGAAAACCCTTGTACAACCAGTCTAGCCTTGTTCTTGACAATAATTCCATTTTCATCAGTTTTATTCCTAAACACCCACTTAATGCCTATTGCACACTAACCTGGGGGTAGAGGAACCCGTTCCCACACTTGCTGCTTTTTGAACTGAAGTAGCTCAAGTTGCATGGCTTCAACCCATCCATTGTTTCTTAAAGCAACATGATAGTTCTTTGGCTCTAGCTGATTGATGAAGAGATCATAGAAGCAGAAGTTGGACAATTGACTTCTGTTGAGACACCAGCATTAATATCACCAATGATTTGAGACATGGGGTGATTCTTCAGCTCTTGGTACACTATAAGATCAGTGCAAGTGTTTGTAGTAGGTTCAGCAGCAGCAGATGTTGATCCAGACTCTGGAAACCAAGTATGAGATGGCAATTCAAATGATGTAGAGGAGTTAGAAATGTCATCAGCATTTGTTGTGGATGGAGCTGCTGAAGCTACAGGAACATCAAGTTTAGTGGACTCAGGCAGTTGATCACTAAACTTGAAAAGGTGAGTACTGATATCATCATCATCTTCAATACCACCAGGTGGAAGACTTGCTGCAGAAGATGATTTATTCACATGATCTGCAACAGCTGGAGGTTGATAAGGAACATATTGCAGTATATCCAGATCAAACAACTCCACAGGTTTTGTGGAATTTAATCCTTAGGAGATTCATTGAACTTCACATGCAAGGTTTCTTCAACTATCTTTGTTCTGCAGTTGAAGACTCTGTAAGCCTTGCATGTGGATGAATATCCTACAAAATACCTTGCATCCACCTTAGGATCAAATTTATGGAGTTGATCTTTGTGTTAAGAAAGAAACAAGGTCACCCAAAGGCTTTGAAGAATGAAATTAGAGGAGCCAAATGATGTAGAATTTCATATGGAGTCTTCATCAACCTCTGATTTACTAAAACTCTATTATGCACATAGCAAGCTGTGTTGACAGCTTCAGCCCAAAAGGTCAATGGTAAACCAGAGTCAACCAACATGGACCTTGCAGCTTCAATTAGGGTCCTGTTCTTTCTCTCAACTACTCCATTTTGTTCTGGAGTCCTTGGGATGCTAAACTGCCTCTTGATTCCCTTTGAAAGATAAAAATTATCAAGTGTATGGTTTCTGAATTCTGTTCCATTATCACTCCTTATACACTTGACTAATAGGGAATATTGCTTCTCAACATACAACACTAAGTTGATAATCGTGTGAGCAACCTCATCCTTTGAATGCAAGAAGAAAGTCCATACAAATCTGGAGTAATCATCCATAATTACCTCACAATATTTCTTCTTTGCCATGCTCATCACTCTCACAGGACCAAATAGATCCATGTGCAGTAACTGCAAGCAGGCAGTGGACTTAGGTTCTTCAATAGTAGGGAATGAGACTTTGTGTTGTTTTCCTTTCAAACAAGCAGTGCAGGTTTCATCACAGTGGAACTCCTTTATTGGTAGACCTCTCACAAAACTATTATGGATCAGCTTATTCATATTTTTGAGATTTACATGACCCAGCCTTCTATGCCATAGTTTAGATTCCTGAGGAGAGGCTTTGGAGAACAAGCAAGGATGACCCTTCAAATCAATCTTCTTTGACAAATCCAGGGCATATACTCTTCCAATCCTGTTGGCCTTCAGGAGAGTATGTTCATCCAATACCTTGTCTATCAGCCTCAGAACTTGGGAAGACAGAATCCTGCAGTTCTGGCTTGTGAAAAGTGCAACATGCCCTTTATCACACATCTGACTGACACTCAGTAGATTATACTCGAGATTCTCCACATGGTTAACATCATCAAATCTGAGTTCTCCATTAGACACATATCCTTTCCCGATGATGTAACCCTTAGCATCATTTCCAAATGAAACAAATCCCTTCTTTCCTTGAGAGTAGTCATTAAGAATAGAACTGCTCCGTGTCATATGCATAGATCCCCCACTGTCTACATACCAGATGCTCCTTTGGCATGCTGAAGAACCCTGCATTCATCACAAGGAACTAGTTAGGTTTTGAGACTCAAACCTTTTTGCTTTTGGGTCTATTTCCATCAACAGATTTAACCATAACTTGTTTCACATGATTAACAACTGATGAAGGTGGAGATGGTGCTGAAATGGATTCCTCGAATTTAGGCTTGGAATACCTTTTCAGTGGTTTGATCACAGGTGCATCTAGTTGGTTAATTCTCCCCAACAAATGCTGAACCATCATAACAAGTTGTGTCTGATTTGTATCTAAAGCTTTCAGCTCTTGTGACACATCAGTGCTTTTTTTTATGAGTTCCTGTGGCCCACCATTTCCTCCTTGAAATTCACAGACTTAGTCTGATTTTTAACATGAGGAACACTATCAGCTATTTTATGATAAACCCTATCTTTCTTTTTGGATTTGGGTGAAGCCTTGGGTTATCACATTGGGATGACTGTGGTACAAACTTGGTCTCAAACTCATTTTTCATTTCATCCATCTGAATTTTAATGAGCTTATCTCTGTTGAGTTTGGAACCCTTTTTGTACCAACATTCATTAGAAAGATGATTGAATTTACCACATATTTCACATGGCTTATTCTTCATCTTGGATTGATCAACTGTTGAAGTGGAAACTACTGAAGGTGTGATCTTCAGTACTTTTCTCCTTTGAGTACTTGTGTTAAGTACTGAAGGATCTGTAACAACTGAAGACTTGTTCTTCAGCTGTTCTCTATCCGTCCTGAAAGACCGTATGATAGATTCCTCAGCAGTTGTTAACCCTTTTATTTCAGTTGATTTGAAATGCTTTTCAGATGTTTTAACTTGCCCTTCAGTACTTGAGGTACTTTGAGGGACACATCTGAAGTACTCAGCTTCATATGCTTATCAGTAGTTAACCCATCAACCAATTGATTTGCTGAGGTATCAACACTGATTTCATCTTGTGATTTTGGGTGATCACTTGAGGATGATGCACATGATGATGTGGTTTGGAAATTACTTTCACCTTCAGATTTTACTATTGGTTTAGGAGTAAAATCTGTAGGTGGTGCAATGTGGTTGTAACCTATTCCAAACTTCACATTCGAAGCAGATTGCTTGCTGAGCAGCATTTCAAATCCCTTGCAGGATGATACCCAGCGGTCACACTCAAATTGGGTAGCTGTTTGCTCTGATACCATTTGTTAGGATCAGTGATCTAAGTTTGATCAATTAGAGTAGATTGCAGTGGAATTCGAACAATGAATTAGACAATTTAACAAGAACTCAATTGATATTCAATGGAATAGTACACGGTTATAGAGAGAGAGAGAGAGAGAATTCTGCAAAAGGAATATTTCATTCAAATGCTTTCGTGGTGGCTGAAAGTAACACGTTACAACTAGGTCAACATTCCTTATATAAGGAATGTGACGTATGCTGATGTCACTTGATAGTGACATCTAACAGATTTATACAAACAACTGAAACTATGCAACCTACTGAGAATGTTCTCAACAACTGATCACATCTCAGAGTGCTAAGTACAAAAACATAAAACTACTAAACTAAAACTACTGAAACTATAAACTACTGAAAGGTAAATTACAAGTACTGAAAGGTAAATTAAAAGTACTGAAAAGGAATACCATCACAACTACTGAAGTTAATAACTTCAGCTGTTGTGACAGCTACTGAATACTCTGGTCTTTAGTCTTTGTCTTCAGTCTTTGTTCTTCATACTTTTACTTCAGATGTTGTCTTCAGTAGAAATCTTCAGATCTTGTCTTCAGACTTTGTCTTCAGACCTTGTAATCAGTTGATGTCTTCAGCTGTTGTGATCTTCTTCAGCAGTTGTAATGTCTGTGGGACTTAGAGGTTTTTCTGATCAGGCTCATTGGTTCTTTTGGTCCAACAGCTAGGACATTGAGTCGTACTCAATATCGTTCCTCTTTGAATAGGTACCGTACCTTTCTTAGAGTTCTCTATCTTGAACCTTTTCAAGATTTTATCAATGTATGCACTTTGATTTAAACCAATCAACCGCCTTGATCTATCCCTGTAGATCTTTATTCCCAGAATATAGGCGGCCTCACCAAGATCCTTGATGGAAAAACAACTTCCAAGCCAGGTTTTTACACCTTCCAAGGTTGGAATGCCATTTCCAAATAGTAGTATGTCATCAACATATAATACTAGGAAAGTGATGATGCTCCCACTAGCTTTCTTATATACACAAGCTTCATCAGAGTTCTTGATGAATCCAAATTTGATTACTTCTTCATCAAATGGTGATTCCAACTTCTCGATGCTTGTTTCAATCCATAGATTCATTTCTTTAACTTGCATACTTTATTAGGATTTTTTGGATTGACAAAACCTTTAGGCTGAACCATATAGACATCTTCCTCAAGATATCCATTTCGGAAAGCGGCTTTGACATCCATTTGCCAAATCTCATAATCATAATGAGCACCTATGGCAAACATTTCCTTATAGGCTTTAGCATCGCAACAGGTGAGAAGGTTTCATCATAATCGACCCCTTGAGTTTGAGTGAAACCTTTTGCTACAAGTCTAGCCTTATAAGTATCCAAGTTGTCAGGACCTGGTATTTGAACAAAATACCTAATGATTAACGTGTAAATCAAACCAAATAGTACGGAATCCTATTTGATTAGCGATCCAATCAGTGAGAACACACGTAGAATCAATAAAGTATTGAATCAAGCGTTTAGAATCTATTAAGAATTGATCTACAACGTTCTATGAACTTGGAGTATCAACTTGGAGGTTTCTGGACGGCTAGGGTACGTCTGGAATCGAAAATAGAATCAATTCTCTCATTTTTCCACAAATTGGGTTGTATTTATTGGTTAGTATTGTTCATTCGTGCGACTAAACCATTAGTATGATTCAGTCGTGCGATTAAACCATACGGTTGATTCATCCGCACGACTGAGTGTTCAGTCGTGCGACTGAGTCATTTGTACGAAGTTATTCATGTGTATGGACTATTTAGGCGCATGGACACTTACTCGCATGGCTATTCGGATGCATGATCACTGTTGGGACGCATGGTCCAGTCGGACGCATGAGAACTTCACTTCACCAAGTTTGAGTGTATTTAACATTATAACATTATGCATGACACTTCAAACAGTCACAAACCTAATTAACCAATTCAACATCGACTCATTAATGAAATATTAAATTTTATAAATACCAGACAATCAATATTATTTCATTAATCATTCAAACCATTACATCAGAATTAGACAAACAAGATCTATTACATTCATAACATGATCTGGGACATATATGTACCAACAAACTCCCCTTGGACCTAGATCTATCTAATGTCTTGTTATCTTCATTACCTCCTTAAACTTCTTGTACTTATCCTTTTTTGTAACTCCTGCATGAATCTCAAATGCAAAATAGAGTCTTATAACATTTTGGAACTGGAGGGCTTGTACTATGTCCTGCGTATCATAGAACAGTGGCCACTTGTACAGAGTGTAGACATCATTTGCTGACAAGTTGGTGAGCCACATTAGGTCAAATACCCTAATGGTATCTATTTGGCCCTCTTTGTTTAGGTCTATGACCGCTTCTCCTGTCCTCCAATCGTAGTACCACCACTTAAAGTGTGGAGTGAAGTCCTATGGCATTTCCCTGAGGGGATTCTTGACATCGTGCGCGGAGGACTCCACTTCAACACTATCTTTGGATTTCCAGTAATGGCATCAACTTCAGATCTTCTGATGTATCTTGTAGGCTGTTGGGGTCTGAAGTTAACCCACCTGGTGTGGTACTCCTTTCTTAGGGTAGCCTCAAACCAGCCTGACATCTTTCTTGTGTCAGGATACAACAACTTCAGTTTGGCCAGCTGGTTGAGCTTAAAACCTGGTAGAGTCTTTAGATCATGTGGAAATCTAAAATGCTCTATGCCCTTCTCCCTCTTAACTGCATAAACGTTAAGGTCATCAAAATATGCCATGCTATAATCCTGCCTGACACTTATGATGTTTCTTGACTCTGTAGAGTTTGGTGTAGGCGTCATGTTTAGGTGCAGCTCGTTGGGATCTAACTTCTTCAAAACATGCAGCCCACTCAGCCTTTCGGATATCAACATCATCATTTGAGGCTTGGGCCGTTTCTTCTGTCTTCTCAAACTCCAGCTCCATTTTGTCTAACACCTCAAACATATCACTGACAAGGGATTCACCCAGATTGGGGACCACATTTCCCTCATTGTCAGCATACCGAGGGTAGTGCTCTGCAGTCACATCTTCTATCTCTATTTCATCAACGTCGTTTCGCTCTTCTCACTTGTCGAGTCACACGTTGGAGCATCCTTTACAATCTCATCGGGATTTAGCTTGAAGATCTCAGCTAGTTGCTCATTTGATAGATCGTGAATTATTTCCCCTTCTTCAGGGGTATAACTCACCGACCTTCTGACGATCCCTTGCCGATCAAGAATCATAGTTAGCTGAGTCTTGATCTGCTGAAGGGGAGCAACATCGAACTCATCCCTCTGATAGTTTGGATCTGTTTGATATAAACATGTAGTACATCAACCATTAGCTAATAATCAAAACAGAAAAGCATTAATCTTAACATAACCATTAAATACATAAGAGTTTAAATACATGATTCAAATACAAAAGTAATCAAATACATAGACATCTAATTACTACTTTTGTCTTGGATTACTGGGTCATCACTTGGTGGAGCAAAGGAGGAAGCTTGTTGGCCTTGATTCTTCTTAGACCTCCTTTCTTGACCTTGAGCAGAGGTAGATGCAGCTGCATCGCCTCCTTCTTCATCATCATCCTCATTCCTCTCCTCTGTCCTCTCGTCCTCAATCCCCTTATCATCCTCAGTCTCATCATCATCATCATCATCATCATCATCACCATCATCACCATCTCCCTCTTTAATCTTCAGAGGCTCATCTTTAGATCTCTTAAGTTTGAGTATGACGGTCTTCTTAGCATTCTCCAAATCCTCAATCTTCTTAGCAGAAGTGACTCTATGCTCTTGGAGTTGGGCGATCTCGTGGCTCTGAGCAGCCATTTGTTGGGCCTGCTCCTCGATCAGCCAAGCCTGCTCCGAGATCTGGTGTGACTGCACAGCTGTGAGATCTACAAGCTGTCGGGTCTGCGCAGTCTTCTCTTCATCAGCAGCTAACAGTCGCATCACCATACGGTTTAGCGCTGAAAGCTGGTCCTCTACCCCAAATTGAGGTAGATGAGATCGATATACATGTGTGGATGAGATGAGGGTCCTGCTTGGTGGCTAGTAGTGGTGGTGGTGGCTGTGGTGAAAATGGGGTTAGGTCTGTGAGATAGTGGAGGTGATGTAGGAGTGAATGATATGGTGGTGGTTGACATATGTTTAGTGGTGGGATGTGTGGTGGTGGTTGTTGTGGTGGCTGTGGTGGTGGATGGTGTGGATGTATAAGGGGTAGTGTGATGGTAGATGTAATGGCTGTGATGGAGAGGAAGGTCAATCTTCTCCTCTTCTTCTTCTGGTCGTGGGGCTGAGCCATCCATTTCTTCCTCAATCCAACCGAGGTGGATGCTCCCCCTAGAACAAGGCTAGTAGACTCAGGAGCATAGCTGGGATCTACAGTCGTCTCTCCCGAATCCCTGGGGCGTTCACCAACGCCTGGAGTCCATACTCTGTGGGAACAACCTTGCTTCCCACAGTCCTAGTCAATGGCTCCTCGTCTGACTCTTCTTCCTCCTCACCAGGTATAAAGTCCTGGTGGAACCCGGCTGACTCAGCTACGTCTCCCATGGGGGCAGATACTGGAGGTATAACGTCTGTAGTTGCGCCCCTCGGTGGAATGGGCATGTCATCTCCAGCATCCCCACCGTCATCATCATCAGAGTCATCGGCGGGTAGAGCAATCTGCTCAACATCACATCACTGTCGTCGTGGCGCACTTCCTCCTAGCTGGCACCACATAGTTTTCACGGGCCAGATGCCCAAACAATCTCCTAACAGGGGGTTTCACCTACTTTCCCCTGTATACCTTCATCCGGCCAAGGTGGTATCATCCATCACCTCAAGCACTACAGCATCATCCTTCTCCTTTGGCAGGGAGGGGAGCTTCTAGTCTATGACCATTTGCATAAATCGGGGGTACATGCAGAAGCCCTCCTTCCCTTTCCCCTCAATGTTCTCCACCAAGTAGGTGAAGATCATCCTGGAGAAGCTGAACGGATGGTTCAGCACCAACGCAACAAAAGTGTTCTGGATCTGGTCAAACAACTCATCAAGCCTCCCTTTCTGGATGCTATGCATTTAGCAATACGTGAGCAATGTACTTGAGCTGGGGACAGAGGTTGCTCTTGTTGAGCACCCGAGCATTGATGTCCCCAATGTACTTGGCTCGAAGAAAACATCCTCTGATAGTAAGGGGTGTAATTTAGTCGGACAGTCAGCATCGTTCCCCAACTATAACACGGTCCTTAGATCCTCCTCTGTGATAGTTATAGCCTCTCCAAAGATAGTACCTCTGATACAGTGAGGCTCAGAGGATCGATCAACAACCGCATCTTCCCAGAAGGCCTGCTGAATAGACCGATAAGGTGTACATGGAGCACATATAGCGTGTGCAATCCTCGATCTCCTGAGGAAGGTTATAATGCCCGAGAAGTCTGAAGCATTTATGGATGTGAGATCCAGATGAGCACAAATATTGTGCTTCGTACTCATAGTCCAACGGCTGGCCATCTGTTACACAAGGAAAGTAAACATTAGTACCCATTGGTTAAGAATGTCATGAAACACTCGGACTTGAACACAATTCTTTTCTGTCATGCGGGCTCTGCGACTGGGATTCAGTCGTGCGAATGACTCCATACGTACTACTGAGTGTGCGACTGGACTCATGTGTATGTAGCCTCATGCGGTTACACCAGTCGTGCGTGTGAAATCATACGCATAGTTCAGTCGTGCGGTTACGCTATTCGTATTCTTCAGTCGTGCGACTGAAGTTCATCAACCTGTCCATTCGCATGTCTTTCTGCCCGCTCAATTCAAATTCAATTTTTCACCAATTTTGAGTTTTAAGCTTCGTGTTCTGGTTCCTTAGACTCGTAATTCATTCGTTTAACACCTAAAACCGTTAATTTCATTTGTTTACGTCTTTTAGTTAGGTTATTTTGCCACACAAGACACGGTTTTTCTGACGAATCCGATTGTCCAGATTTAGAGTTAAATTGAATGATTTGATAATGTTTCTGCACCGCAAATTTCCTGTAGAGTCAATGCAAATGGTCAGTATGTGAGAATCGAGGGTTTATAGTGATTAAACGGAATTTGGGCAGCGTACGTTAGTCGTGTGATTTAGGGTAAATTTGAGAGAGGTGAGTCTCTGTGACCGACTCACTCTCTATTTATACTAACCCTAAATTCAATCGTACAACTGGGCTCATACGCACGTTTCATTCGGGTGAATGTGCCTCAGTCGTGCGATTGATTCAGTCGCCCCATTCAGTCATCTCATTCAGTCATCCGGCTGGAGTTCAGTCATGCGACTTACCCATTTGTTCACTCTTAAACATCCGACTGGGTCAATCGTATGGGCCATTCGGTTGAATGGTCCATTCGTACGAATGGCTCCCATTCGTATGATAAGTCCATACTAAAGGTCCATTCGTGCGAATGGGTCATACTTATGAAATTTTCTGCATTTCTAACCATTTTACATTTAAACCCTTTTCAAACTATAGTATAAACATTATAATTATTTGATCATCTCAGACATGATCCTTTTAGATGAGTGAATCCCATACTGATTTTCATGATATAGTCCAACAAACAAACAAACTAAAATGACTAACTAACTAGAAACTTAAACTAAATCCAGCAATAAACACTTGTTTTTGACTTTTTGTGAGAGATAAATCCTAAGATAGACATCTATAGGATTTGGTTCCAGAATAGGCAGCTTCAATTAAGTTTGACCACACCTGGACCAATTCAATTTTGGAATCATACAGGCAAGTCAAATCATTTGGGACTAGTTATCAAAACCTTTTGATGCTCACTTCTTGGTTTTCATCCAGAGTCTGTAGCAATTTTAGGAAATCACACTGGTACTATTAGATTCCCACATTGATTTGAACTTTCAAGAATTGCAGCCACAATGATTGTCAATATATTTGTCCTCTTAAATTCATACACAGACTTTAGACACAAACTGGTGATAGTTTTGGTTTAATTATTTCGACTAACATTTGTGGATCCCACACTTATATGGTAATCAACATTCCTCAGGAGCTTTTGAGCGGTCTACGGGTGTTTTTACAAGAGAGACTATTCATGGAGCTTTCACAGAGAAGCCAATCCCCAGGTCAGTGCCATCGCACAGCAGAGAGGTGGCAAACAATAATGAAGTCTAGAATATCTAGGTTATGCTTATTCTCAGGTCAGTGCCATCACACAGCAGAGAGGCACACAACCTATCTTCTTCTTAAAGCAGCTAATTTTCTTTTGTACAGAATGCACCAACAACATATGTCATTAGCTTGATTGCATTTGTCATTCATTTTTTCGTGCTTTGCTCTAATTTTGGTCATCCACACACATTTGTGGCGTTTACATGCTCATTACCCCTTATTGGAATATTGTTGATTGTGTTAACCAGTGATAAGATGGCAGCCCATAGTAAGTTGAACAACTTAGTTTGATCTTAAAATCACAAGTCAGGTCTACTCATCCATTGTGTTGAATCTACCGACATATCATTTGTGGTCTAGCAACCTCTAGGTCTACTTTCTTTGTGTTACCTTAGTAGTTACCAGTTTTTCTATCATCTTCCCTTTTATATGGCTTAGACTACACAGACTTATACTTTGAATTTTGTGTCTTTTCTAAATTAAATTTTAAAGTCCCTTTGATTTGCATCTTTCTTTTTAATGTTACTAGCTGACCTACTCTCCCCCTAAAATTCTAAAATCATACTGGATTGAATTATTTTAGAATTTTAACAGACAGCTAAATAACATGAATTTAATTTAAACAGAATAAAATCAATAAGGAAAAATGAAAAAAATGTAACTACAATGCATCGGACTACACATGATCATCATTAGGAATAATATCACTTTTCTTTTTAACGCTGTTGACCTCTAACAAATATAGAAAACGTGGTTTATCAAAGGTTTTTGTATAGTGGTTAGCGCGTTGAAAATCAGTATTAAGTTTTACCACATCTATTAAGTTCTTTTCAAAACAGTCACTTATGAAATGGTATTTAATACCGATGTGTTTGGTCTTTGGATGTTGTACCGGATTTTTAGTTACTGCAATTGTAGCAGAGTTATCAACAAAGATAGGAGTAAAAGAAAACTTTAAACCATAATCCCGCATTTTCTGTTGAATCCAGATGATTTGTGAACAGCAACTTGCAATAGCAATGTATTCGGCTTCACAGGTTGACAATGCAACCGAGGTCTGCTTCTTACACTACCAGGTAACTAATCTCCTCCCAAAGAATTGACACCCTGCTGATGTAGACTTGTAGTTCATCTTGCAGCCCCCGTAATCCGAGTCACTATACGCTGTGAGCTCAAAGTCATCATCATGAGGATACCACAACCCAAGTGTGGGTGTACCCTTCAGATAACGAAATATCCTTTTGACCTCGAACACATGGTTAACCTTAGGCTTAGCCTGATATCTAGAACATAAACATGTAGCATACATGATATCAAGTCTTGAGGCAGTGAGATACATGAGGGATCCAATCATTCCTCGGTACATTATGGCATCTACCAGATCTCCATTTTCATCAGGTGCTATATCATGATTTGTACCAAGTGGATTCCCAGCTATAGAAGCATGCTCCATGTCAAACCGACTGAGAATGTCTCCCACATACTTCATTGTAGTCAATCCCCTCAACTTGGCGAAATCCCTGAACAACCAGTCGAGCCTTGTTCCTGATAATGATCCCTTGGTCATCCTTCTTGCATTTCAAGACCCATTTGGTGCCAATGACTTTAGCACCTTTAGGTCTATCTACCAGAGTCCATACTCCTAACTTCTTGAATTGAAGAACTTCTTCTTGCATGGCACTCACCCATGCCTCATCGTTTCATGCATCAGTTACGTATTTTGGCTCAAAGAGCCCTATATCCTGCCATGTGCCTGGATGCTCCGCTGTCTACAATCCACGTGTTGGTTTTAGCACTGTAGTGAACACCCTGCACATCCAAGTAAAACCTTTAGTTTAGGTTAGGAACCCAAGCCTTTACTGGCTTTGGTTTCCCAGAGGCATCACACATCATGAATTCCACCCATTGACCCTTAGAGAGTGAGGGTAGCTCAGGTTCCTTCTTGTCATCATTACCAGACACAGAGGATGACTTTTCTTTCCATAATCCAGATTTGTGCAATGCCTGTTTGTGATAAACATTCGAATGGCTGACGGAGTGAACATTAGGTTCGCTAGTTCTAGGTGGAGTTACAGAACTCCTCTTATAAGACCTAGGTTTTGAATTCTGAAATTTAAATGTTCTTCCTAGGTGTCTGATAGTAAGGACAAAAGGAAGCAATGTGTCCACACTCTCCATAGTTGTAGCACGACCTGCTATCAACTTTATCATTAAACTTTCTTTGTGGAGATGTGTGTGACACCCTAGTAACATCACTTAGTTTGGGTTTTAACTCTGTGTCTTTTGATGTTTTCTTTTGTTGAACAAAATTAATTGTCTTAACATTTGTAACATCTTTTTCCTTTTGGTTAACTGGTTTTTGACATGAAGCTTGTGAAAGATTAGCATTAGCCGTTCTTTTAGATTCAGATTTGACTTTGTTTGACCCGGACCTTATATTAACCTTTTCAAATCATTTTCCAGATTAACGCAAGGCATTTTACTCTTTGCCTTTGAAGTGGCCTCCTTCTGTTTTGTTCCAGATTCAATTGATGAACATGAGGTATCTAGATCAGTAACAAGAGGGGTAGATACCACATGATCCTTGATGGGGTTGTTATTTATTGGTCTACTTTTTGTGTTCATCAAGGTCTCAGGTGGTGGTGGAACCACTTTATAACCCAACCCCCCCCCCCCCCCCCCCCCGTTGTTTCTTCTCTTCCTAAGTGTTGGACAATATGTGATGAACTTGTCCAGCTGTGCAGTTTTTGCTTTAATGAGTTTACTTCTACTTCTAAAACTGCCTTTTGTTTCTTAGTGTCTTCTAGGGTGTTAAGATAGTACCTAATATCATTAGCTTGGTTAAATGCAACTACTTCAGTTTCCCTAAGCTGTTTAGTCAAAAGGTCTATCTTTTCTTTGTAACTATGCTCATTTTGTTTTAAAACTCTATTAGCCTTGGTGCATAGTTGCAATTCTTTCACTAAGTTATCATTATGATCTAATAACCTAGCAAATTTCTCATCTATGCTATCTCTAAAAGTATCACAATCAGAACAAGCATATTTTTTAAACAATTTGTCAGTTGTACTTACTTGAGGAGATTCAGTAGAGTTAGCCATCATCGCAGCATCGGATGTCTCTGGTTGTGATGATTCTTTCTTGTTGTTGGCTCTTCAATATTTGACATTGCTATCTCAACTGCAATATCTCCCTTACTCGCGGAATCATTATCCAAATCTTCTACACTTGCAATATTTGATTCCCCTGGACAGACAAACCGAAAGCTCCAGTCCTGTCCTTCATCATCATGAGCAGTCAAGGCTTTTGGATCCTTGCTTGATGAAGTAGAGCTGTTGGCTAGCTTGTCTTGACGAGTGAAGAATGAGAATGGGTTCCCGTTCCCAGTCTTCTTTGGCTTCACACATTCTCTCTTGAAGTGCCCCTTTTCTCCACAGTTAAAACAGGTCACTTTACTTTTGTCAAAGCCAAATGTGGTATCCTTAGTAGCAACCAAGTTTTGTCCGGTATTTTTCACAAACTTCTTCGCCCTTCGGACAGCACTAGCTAAGGCCCACATAATATCCATTCTTTCCAGCTCCAATTCATCCACCTGCTCGTAGTCCTCATCTGCTAGATGGCAGTTTCCAATCTTCCCAGCAACCAATCCATCATAAGACTGAACCACTGCTGCCAAAAGATCCATGTGCTCTCGAGCTACTTCCACAAACACATTATTGAGATTCTCAGTCTTTAGTCTAGTAGCATTTGCTTCAGTTCCAATGTACTGGGTATAAGAGGACCCTGAAGTTTCTAAACCTGAAGGACAAGCTTGTGAAGGACCCGATGAGCTAGACACAAATGCAGTCTGAAGAGCTGCTCCAAACATCTTGGCTTGTGGCGTGGCATTGTACAAAGCTGGATTCTGAGTGTATGACGACTTCTGAGCTCTGTACTTCATCCTAAGTGCTTCTTCTCGCAGCTTTAGAATGAATTCATTGATATCCAACTTTGCCAGCATCTCATTCTGTCTTAGATTTGACACAAATGAAGCCCACTTTTCCAGCAAAACATCTGCAAAATTTGACACCTTTTCTTCCATGGTAGTAGTAACACCATGTGTATGCATTTCACTCATCAGATGGTAGAATCGATCAATCACATCGTCCAAACTCTCGTTCCCCATCGATGAGAAGTTTTCAAATTCTTTCTTCAATTCCTTAGCTTTAATTGCCTTCAGCGAAGCATTCCCGTCGTATCTCTTTTCCAGCTCATCCCACAATTTCTTGGAATGTTTATTCTCCGAGTACTGGTGGAAAATATCTTTAGGAATAGACTGAGTAATGAATGCATAAACTCTCTTCTCTGCATTATACTCGACTTTCTGAGCATCAGTCATTCCTCCCAAAGTAAGCTTTACCCCATCTGCTCCCACCGGCATACTATACCCAATCTCGATAGCTTCACACAAATTTGGATCCACTCCATTGAGGTAGATCTCGAAACGTTGTTTCCAGTGGGGAAACTCATCTAACGTTAAAAGTTTTGGTGGTTTATTGTGATTCCCCACCTCACTCTCAAGTAACAGTAGGTTCTGGATCCTTGAGTCCTTACCGGCAGTAAACGCTGACATCTGATCTTCCATCTCGATTAACTTTTAAGAATGCTAACCAAACTGTCAAACTGGTGTGACTGGGTAAAGTGAAAGGGCTATGCGTGCATATGAACTATGTGATTGGTTCAATCGTGCGGCTGAACTGAGCGATTGGTTCAGTCGAGCGAATGAAGCTGAGGCGTATGAACACTGCAAACGGAAGGTTCAATCGTACTAATGGAGATGCGACTCAGTCCAATCATGCGTCTGGTGTATGCGAATGAGACCAGTCATGCGAATGGCCCACTTGTGCGACACAAGCTGCTGTTTTGCGAGAATTTCTAGGTTAAACGTGTGTTAGCCGTAAAAATTTGAATTTTCGTAAACCCTAATCGCCTAAGGCCGTAGAAATCGAAAATTGATGAGCAGGGAACGTCCAAGGCACCTTTTGACACAAAAGATTCTGTTTTTAGTGTAAAAACACAAACCTTTTATCAATCTTGATTGAATCACACGTAATCAAGAGCCAAAGCTCTGATACCACTTGTCAGGACCTGGTATTTTAACAAAATACCTAATGATTAACGTGTAAACCAAACCAAATAGTGCGGAATCCTATTTGATTGGCGATCCAATCAGTGAGAACGCATGTAGAATTAATAAAGTATTGAATCAAGTGTTTAGAATCGATCTACAGTGTTCTATCAACTTGGAGTATCAACTTGGAGGTTTCTGGACGGCTAGGGTACGTCTGGAATCAAAAATAGATTCAATTCTCTCATTTTTCCACGAATTGGGTTGTATATATAGGTTAGTATTGTTCATTCATGTGACTGAACCATTAGTATGATTCAGTCGTGCGATTGAACCATACGGTTGATTCATCCGCACGACTGAGTGTTCAGTCATGCGATTGAGTCATTTGTACGAAGTTATTCATGCGTATGGACTATTTAGGCGCATGGACACTTAGTCGCATGCCATTCGGACTCATGATCACTCTTGGGATGCATGGTCCAGTCGGATGCATGAGAACTTCACTTCACCAAGTTTGAGTGTATTTAACATTATATCATTACGCATGACACTTAAAACAGTCACAAACCTAATTAACCAATTCAACATCGACTCATTAATGAAATATTAAATGTTATAAATACAAGACAATCAATATTATTTCATTAATCATTCGAACCATTACATCAGAATTAGACAAACAAGATCTATTACATTCATAACATGATCTAAGGACATATATGTACCAACACAAGTTTCCATGCATATCGGTTTTCTTCTTGATGACCCACTTACTTCCAACTATTTTGGAGTTAATAGGTGGTACAACCAAGTCCCATACTTGATTGTCATACATGGATTTCATCTCAACGTTCATGGCTTCAAGCCATTTGTCACAATCCAAATTGGACATTGCATCACGATAGGTGGTTGGTTCATCAGAATCTACAACATAGCATCCATCTACGAAAAATCCATATCTTTCAGGTGGATTACTAATTCTACTAGATCTGCAAATGTGCATCGGGTTGTGGTTCTTGATCCTCCTCAAGATCCACTGTTCTACTGCTAGTTTCTTCCATAAGGAACTTTGCTTCTAAGAACTCACCCTTTCTAGCAACAAACACCTTTTGTTCCAAGGGATCATAGAAATAATATCCCATAGAAATTCTAGGATATCCAACAAAGATACACTTGGTGGATCGGACTTCCAATTTGTTTGGGGTGGGAGTCTTAACATAAGCCTCACAACCCCAGACCCTTAAGTATGGTAGGGATGGAACTCTTCCATGCCATATCTCAAAAGGTGTCCTTTCCACTTTTTGGTTGGGGCCATATTTAGAATACAGGCCGCTAAGAGCAAAACAAAACCCCAAAATGATAGAGGTAATGTGCTTCTAGCCATCATAGATCGGACCATATCCAATAAGGTTTGATTCCTCCTCTCAGACACACCATTATGTTGTGGTGTTCCAGGTGGAGTGAGTTGTGAGACAATCCCACAACTCCTAAGATGATCTTGAAAAGCATCACTTAGGTATTCACCTCCTCTATCGGTATAGAGAACTTTAATCCACTTGTTGAGTTGATTTTGTACTTCATTTTGAAAGATCTTGAACATTTCAAAACCTTCATCTTTGTGTCTTAACAGGTACACATACCCATAGCGACTATAATCGTCGGTAGAGGTAATGAAGTATCTTTTACCAGTCCTAGTCATTGGCTTAAAAGGACCACATACATCCAAATATATGATTCCTAACAAATCTTTTTCCATTTCGTTAGTCCAACTAAAGGGTGCCTTAGTCATTTTACCTTGTAAACAAGACTCGCACACATCAAATGAATCACATTCACTTGTTTTTAAAAGACCATTCTTTTGTAGTGTTTGAAGTCTTTTCTTATTTATATGACCAAGACGACAATGCCAAAGATAGGTATCACTCAAATCCAACTTGAGTTTCTTGGTGGTAGTTTGGTACAATGAACTATTTAAAGTATTTTCATGAACCAATTCATAAATACCATTAATGGGAATAGCGTTAAAGTAGAACATATCATTTAAAGAAACATGAATATCTTTTCAACAAATGATAATACATATTCAAATTGTTTTAATAGGGCTACAAAAATAATATTCCTAGTCAAACTAGGAGCATACAAAACATTGTCCAAATTACTTCCAAACCATTTGGAAGTTTCAAGTTGTAGTCACCACGGGCTTCAACTTGAACTTTAGCCCCATTGCCCATGTAGAGGCTAACATCCCCTTTGTTGAAGTTACTACTTCTTTTGAACCCCTACAACAAATTGCAAATGTGAGTTCCACATCCGGTATCTAATACCCATGTGTTAGAGGATGTGATGTTTAATCAATATGGATCATGTAAATTGTACCTGAGGTTTGCCTAGCATCCCACTTTGCTTTCAACTCTTGGAGATGGATAGGACAATTTCTTGCCCAATGTCCAATCTCCCCACACTTAAAGCATGGGTCATTAGTAGCGACCTTTTTCTTCTTCTCCTTTGGTTTGGGTGGCACCCTTACCACCCCTTTCCCTTTTCCCCATACGGGTCCCTTGCCCTTGGCAACCTTTGCCTTCGGTGTGGGATGAGGCCTTTTCTTGTTCCCACCTTCATTGATGGTAAGAACGGGTAAAACCCTTTTACCCATGGCCGCCTCGGCCGTTTTGAGCATTGAGTGAAGCTCACCAATGCTTTTGTCCCAAGCATTCATGTTGTAGTTCAACACGAATGTCTCGAACTTCTTGGTAAGGCCATTGAGGATCAAATCCGTGGCCAATTCCTTCGAGACAGGACAATTAAGCCTTCCGAGGCGGTCAATGTGGCTTTTCATCTTAAGTACATAAGATGAAACCGATTGGTTGTCGTCCTTACGACATGCATCGAGTGCTCGAACCGTTTCGAAGCGCTCAACCCTCGCTTGCTGTTGGAACATTTCCTTCAGCTGGGTTATCATGTCATAAGCTCCATGATGTTCATACTCCTTTTGGAGATCCGGAGTCATGCTCGCCAGCATGAGACAAGACACTTGGACGGAGTCCTCAGTGTACTTCAGCCAATCGTTATAGGCCTCCTCATCATCCTCAGTAGGTTGATCGGGGATATGGTCGTCTAAAATATATGATCGTCTCTCTTGCTTGAGAACGATTCTCAAGTTTCGATACCAATCAATTAAATTGTTATGATTTAGACGTTCCTTTTGGAGAATCGCTCGTAGTGATTGGGCGGACGCGGATGAATTTTCATGATTATCATTATTGGTGGCCATCAACAAAATTTAACAAAGATCTATTTTAGTATTTTTGATATTGCTATTTTTAATAATTAATGCCTTTTAAGGCCATTTTCATACTAAAATCTAGAACCCAACATTTCATTTAAATTGTGGTTAGGTGACCTTTATCCCATGATTTAAATTAATAAGGTGGTCAACGATTGATGGTTGCAACCATTTGAAACTTCCAAAGGTATGGGATCGACTTTAAACATCATATGTAAAGTCGGCATGTTAATCCCATCAACACCATTTGAAAACCATATTGTAGGTGATCCATTAACATGGTTTGCAAATCAAGTTACCCTACTTGCACACACATGTGAGTTTACCAACATAAGTGATTAGGTGACCTTTATCGCACCAATGTGGTATCCCCACCGTAAGTCACAAGTTCCCTCTAAATGGTTAGGTGACCTTTATCCTATTAAGAGTTTCCAAATGACTCAAGTGTTGTGCAAAAGGACGGTGTAAAACTTGTTGGTAAAGAATTTAAAGTTTTCATTAATTCTAGACTTTGAAAACTCTATGTACCTTGTAATTGCATGCTTACAAATACTTAATACTATATGGTTCTTTTAATAAAACCCATTTTATTATGAAATCATTAATCCTTTTAATAACCATTTATTAACACTTAATGATTAAGAACCATTTTTATATTAGCTTGTTAAGATCATTTTTATTAAGATTGTTTATCATATCCAAATATCATACAATCATTCAGAAAATGACAATCAAACAAACATAATATAAACAACCACATGTGCATAACCATATCAACTATTGTGACCACACTTGTTTGCCATCATAAGTGTGGTCATTTGGTTTTTGCTAAGGGTTTCCAAAAAACACAAAATAGAGATTACAATGGATCTCCCACTTGATGTCGCATCCGTATGCTTCAAGTCCACTTTGTGTCAACCTTTTGTGCTTCCTTCCCGAGCATCTTCTTTTACAAAATATATATCCTAATACATATTTTCTAGTAAAAGAAAAATACTCCTAATCTATTATTACATCCCAATGAATAAATAGATAAATTACAAGCACAAAACTTTACAACCCAATTGAATGAATATAATCAAATAATACATTCTTTCAAACCAAACAACACAAGGTCAAGCTAGGTTATGCACTATCAAATGAACAATAACAAACAACATACAATAAAAAAAATAAACCCCATCAAACCCCAAATTTTCAGCCAACATAAACTGAAAATTAGGGTTTGTTTGTCCAAACAAACAACAACCAAACATATCAACCAATTGACATTACTATCTTTCAAAGTTTAATCATAAGCATGAAGATATAACTTTGAAAGACATGGGGTTTATTGAATCAACCTAAAAAGCCTCTAATGAGTGATAAATATCCTTTAAAACCGATTTTTAAAGGACAAGAACAAGCAAGCTATCCACATAACTGGCTCTTGATGCCATTGAAGGGTTTGTTAGAAGATAAAATCAAAGTTTAACCTCTTAAACTTTCTGAAAAACGCAGCGGATATATATATATATTGAAACATGATTATAAAACTGAAAAATCATGTTCTTTAGGTGACAAAATATGTATAAAATAAACCCATATTACAAAGGATCAAATTATGTGAATAAGCAAGCTATGAAAACATAAAACGAGCATTATTGACAGCCATATAGAGGCTGCCATAAACTACCTTTCAGCAGCTCAAAAGGGTCGAAATCTTTGAAGATGATGATGGTTTTTGAGCAGCAATCCTTCAAGGTGGAGGACCTCAAGCTTGTAATACCCACAAGGTCTTCAAACACCTAGCTTGTTAGGAAGCTTGACACCAAAGTTCTACACCAAGGAACCTTCAAAACATGAAATTTTCACCCTCTTTTTGAGCTGGAAAAATCCAAAAATGGTCTAGCCTTGTAGAGAACTTTTGTTGCTTAAGTGTGTGTTAGAGAAGGTGAGATGATGGAAGAGTGTTCAGTGAGTAATGTCACTCAAGAACCAAGACAAAAATGGGTGGCTTTAAGGCCAAGGGCGGCCGAAATTGCCCATTTCAAATGGGTTTCCCACCCATTTCAAGTTTTATAAAATTAACTATGTCAATCCCTTAAATTTATAAAATTAAAACCTATTTTAATTTTATAACATTAACACAATTTTATTTGTCATTATTTAACCAACTTAAATAATGAAACCAATAAATATCTCATGAACAAATTATCCATATAATGTTGTTCTAACACAAAAGCAATAATTTAGAAAACCCATTTTCTAAATTGGTGTCAATATTTATTTGTATGATCTTATCAACAAACAAATATTTATTGGTGTATGTTTGGCTTGTTATTGGGTATGACCCGACTTGGATCATAACATACAAACCACATCAATCTTGTATGTGTCTTGGGCATATGAGGTCCAACAATCTCCCATTTGCACAAGATTCATAGAAGATTGATGCAAGCAGTAAATACCGCCTAACAATGGTTTACTACCCTTAATACGTATGACTAAGTGCCATTCAATAACATCATCTCCTTCAAGTACCATACTTGAAATGTTTTAGGTGAATAAATTATCTATCCCTTTGTCACAGATGTCATGTTAAATCCTAGAGACACAGAGTGATCATTCTCCATTGATTTAACTTTATCAGGCCTTAGACATCTTACTCTCAATGAATAAGAGGGACAAAATCCTTCTTGACTACATACGTCTCTCAAATTACCTTATATCATACCTAAAACCAGACTTATGTACTGCCATATTTTAGAACAGCGAATAACTGAGTCAAAGTATAATATTTGGTAAATATGAAGACCCAATATGTATCTCAGGTCAGAGAATACCAAATGATGTTCGCCTTTACTCAAAATTACTTATGATCAATCAGGAAGATTCCATGTAGTAATATTTGAGATGCAGGTCAGTCCAATATTTGCATCCCACAAATATCTATGAACCTTGGCAGCAACCTTTTGCTCTATATTCATCCATATGAATATCTACCAATCCAAATTCATAATAATCTTACCCTCATACTTGTTCCCACAAGTGTGAACGACTACGGACATTTAGAGTAAACAATTTACTCATGGATTAAACATGCTAAATTGGAATATAATTGAAACATTATAACCAAATAATTTTATTCAAATATAAAAGGTTCCACATATCCAAATACAAAATTACAGATCAAATCCAATCACTAGAATATCGAAGTCCCATGGCACAAGTATGACCTTCATGCTTTGCCTTTTCAAGGAGCTTCGTGAGAGGATCCTCAATGTTTTGATCTGTGTGAACTTTGCAGATATATATCTTTCCTTTTCAACTTCATCTCGTATGTAGTTGAATCTCTGCTCAATGTGCCTAGTCTTTTGATGAGCATGAGGTTCCTTGATTTGGGCAATCGCACCCTCGTTATCACAAAAGATCTCTAGGGGGTCCTGAATGGAACGGACAACCCCTTGTAGAGAACTTTTGTTGCTTAAGTGCGTGTTAGAGAATGTGAGATGATGGAAGAGTGTTCAAGTGAGTAATGCACTCAAGAACAAGACAAAAATGGGTGTTTTTAAGGCCAAGGGTGGCCGAAATTGCCCATTTCAAATCCCTTAAATTTATAAAATTAAAACCTATTTTAATTTTATAACATTAACACAATTTTATTTGTCATTATTTAACCAACTTAAATAATGAAGCAAATAATATCTCATGAACAAATTATCCATATAATGTTTTTCTATCACAAAAGCAATAATTTAGAAAACCGTTTTCTAAATTGGTGTCAATAGTTATTTGTATGATCTTATCACAAACAAATATTATTGGTGTATGTTTGGCTTGTTATTGAGTATGACCTGACTTGGATCATAACGTACTAACCACATCAATCTTGTATGTGTCTTGGGCATATGAGGTCTAACAAATCTGATTTATGCACCTTCTTTACCTCCCTATTGGAGATTGGTATTGTAGAATGAGTGCGAGACACCATTTTTCTTTTTAGTGACTCTGTAGGTTTCACTTTAAGTTTTGCAAAAACTACCTCTTCAGCTGGTTTTGTCTGTATCTTCTCTAATGGGTTTCTGAATGATCTGCCTTTCTTCAGGCATATGGCTTTCAGAGACTTGAAGTTGTTGGTTTTGTTGAACATTCTAAGTATTTCTTCAAACTCATCGCCTCTGAACATTGCTTGTGATTGATCAGTTCTAGTTGAGCTAGTTCTTTTAGGACATGGATCTCTATTGTATTTACTAGAGCAGAGTAATCTATAAAGAATTGGACTAGCCCGGAGATCCTCTTGACCATAAACATGTTCCAATCACTATCATACTTCCAGGAAATGATTTTCTAATCAGTTTTGCCTTTTGGAGTAGATACACCTCTCATCATCTCTTTACTAGTTAGCCCTTCTTGAAGTTTTAGTTGAGAGGGCTCAGCAACCACTCAGGATATCAATGAAGCTCAGTTGCCAAAGAGTCTTGATCTCTAAGAGTGAGTGACATGTCTTGAGCTGTCATTCTTGATCTTGGCTTCTTGCTAATGATCTCTTCTTCCAAAGCTTTAAGCCTTTGTTTCTTCTCAGTAATCAGTCTTAGAATGGTAACCCTGATTGAAATAGTCTTCATGTTACATAGTTTCCTCTTTGTAAACCCTTGGGTTGATAAATAATCCTTCATTTTCCAATCAGTCATAGAGTAGGGATGAAGATATAAGATTAAGGAGAGCGAGTTTGCTTCTTCATGGAGGATAGTTTTGGCTTGTCAGCTTTAGGAGAAAGAGTTTTCTCATACTCAGTCTCAGTTGAATGGTCCAGCAGTTTGTTTAGTTTCTCTGTTTCTACCTTTATCCCCTCATGAGTCATGTTGAAAACTTCATCAGGATCATATCCATGATTAATTAAAAACATGGCATTCACCATGAGATTGTCTGTTTGAGCCTTGGCCACCGTTTCTTCTACAAGCTTTTCTTCTTTCATACGAATCTCACTAGCCATTTGTTCATCAACTTTATATCATCCTTCAATCTCACCTTCTTCCAAGTCTACAAAATCAATTTTCTTCTTCATTTGAGCCTCAACTAATTCATGTTCTTCTAAAAACATAGCTATAGCTACCAGGCTTCATGGATCATCTTGTTTGCTTTTCTTCACAGGCTGTTCCTCCATTATGGGTCTTTTTCCCTTTGCCTTCTCAAGTAGATACTTTCTCTTTCTGGTATAGGTTTGAACTATGGGAATAGAAGAGGTTTTAGGTAATTCAGCTTCCATAGGTACTTTTTCAGCCTTTGGTGGTGCTTGTTCAGGGATAACAATAGCTGATTCTTCTTGTGTTTTTGTTCTTGACATAATCTTCTAATAAATTCCTTTTGTTCATTAGATAGAGACACAGCTAGGACTATTTGCAAGCTCAACTCCTTCTCTAGAGGGACAGGGGATTGAGGGATAACCACTATTGGTTCAGTGAAAGTCTTTTGATCAGCTACAAAATCCCAAAATTCATCATCAATAATGAACTCTTTTGATGTGAAATTGTCTAGTGCATTGATAATGTCATTAAATTCAGCCTCTTTAGTGTGTGTAGGAGCTGATTTTCAAGAATAGACCACCATTTCTAGGCTTGACTCTTCATTCTTTGACTTACTTGTATCTTCTTCTTTTTCATCACTTTGAAAGGAAGTTTGTTTCTCATCAGCTCCAATTTTTTCTTCATCCCTTTCACTTGCTTCAGCCTCAGCTTTTCACTTGATTTCAATCAGCATCTCAAGCTCAAAAATTCTTTTGATTTGACATTCATTTTGTTTTTGCAACTCAGTGATAATCTCTGCTTGTTCTTCAATCATTTCCTCTTGCTCTTCCATGGCAATGGTTTGAATAGCAAGAGTATCAACATGACCACTAACTTCTTCTCTTGATTGATTAAGAGCAGCTGTTAACTTCTCAATCTCGTTATCTTTTTCTTTCATCTTTGAATCGTGTTTTTCTTTTAATGATTTCAGCTCATCCTCCTTCTCATCCAGTCCATCAATCTGTCTTGAATGATACTTGATCTCCTGTTTAGCAGTCTTTCCATCTTAGCTACTTTTTGTAGATTTCAGAGATCATCTCGTCTTTCTCATCTGGTCTATTGATACCAGATTCAACAAAACTCTCAGAAGGAGCAGCTTCAGAGACAACTTTCTTGATAGGCATTTGGTTGGGGTTATCCTCCTCATGAGAAGATGATTTAGATCTTTTTGAAGAGCTGGAAGAGTCACCAAACTTAATAGATTTTGTAGAAATTGGAGATGGTTGGGCTAATTGGATAGGTGAATGGTGAATAGGAGATAAATATGGAGAAGTAATGGGTTGTGTATGGGGAGATTGTTTTTGTTAGCTGTGAGGTGTTGGGCTTCTTTTTGGAGATGGAATTTGTTAAGTGTAAGGTGTTTGAAGTGGGTTCTTTATGGAGCTGGAATGGTAGAGGTACATAGGGAGATGCAGAATCATGAATTTCAGGTTCAGTGTGAGAATCACCCTTTGCATCAACCTAGGGTGACACTGACCTTGGCCTATCAGTGTCTTCTACTTGCTCATTAGTAGTGTGCTGAATATGAGCAGCATGTTCTTCAATTTGCTCATCAGTAGGAGTATGTTGTTCTTCACCTTGTTCATGAGGACTAATCTGTTGAAGTATCCAACATAGAAGAAGAGAGTGAGCTCCACTGTAAAAATTTCTAGGATCCCTCTTTTTCATGTACATATATGACTTAGCATCATAGTGAGGGATATCAGAACTGCTCCATCAGCCACTAGATTAGGGAATGCGTCATTTATGAAACATTGGATTAACCTTGGGTACATTAAGAACTTGTACCTCCTTCCTTCTTGTATGTTGGATACTAGACCATTAAAGACATAAGCTGACATATTGAATGGCCTATTTGTACATACATACGCACAAATTACTGATGAAAAAATAACACGGATATCATTCCATCCTGTTTTCATTTTAGACAAGCAGTGCTGATAGATATGGATCAGAAACTTCCATGGCAAGTCTACCGATCCCTTCACAATATGTTTTCCTGACAAAACCTCTTTCATATCCAATCTATGCAAAGAAAGTAGTAATATCATCATCTTCAAGCTCAATTGGTGTATCTGCATCATCACCAAGCTGCAGACACTGTCTCACAGTTTCTTTAGTAATGGTTAGTGTATGCTCATCATCAATCCTTCCAGATAAAAACTTAGCACCATCAACCTCTATCACTTCAGCAGAGTTCAAGAATGGCCTTATGAATTTCTCATATATGATAGGTTTTATAGTGATAGCATAAGCCACTCTTGTTGTGGAGATGAATCTTATCATGTCTCTGAGCCCCTCAACCTCTGGTACATGAGGGTCTAGAAAACCACTGACATTATGGAGCCTGCTCCACATGATATGAGCCATGTACCTGCATTAGAGGCATATGAGTTAGAATAATGATAATATATGCACTACTTTAAGCAACATTGATCATTTTGACTTTTGAGGGTCAAATGTGAACATTTGAGGATACTGTTCCATAGGAACTATTTCACATTGAGATATTGTCATAAATATTCAGTGTTACACGGATTTTCCTACTTCAATATCAAATTTGATGTTTTTGATTATTAATTGAAGTTTATTTCAAGTTTTGATTTCAACATTTTTGTTTTCATGATGCTCTATTCATGCGATGACCATAACTTTGAGATTTTAAGATTAAATCGTATTCTACTAAGTTTGCATGTTCATTGAAGTCGAAAATGTTCATATTTTCTTGGAATAAATCTGATTTTGGTTATTCTTTGTTAACCTATGGTTCTAAGTTCATTATCAGTTCAAACATCTGACACATTAGGTTAAATCAATGTAAAAAGTTTCACCTTGCATTTGATAATACTGTTGTGTAGTATCTAATAAGGACACATTGGTAAAATAAACTTTGATCTTTGATTGTTAAAGAAGAAGATGATTGATGAAGATGAATAGAAGATGAATAGTGTTTTTGCTCGTCGCACTATAGAGTCTCTCAAATTTGAAAAGTACTAAATGACCTTTTGAACTTGCTTTAAATAGTCAAAAAATGGCTTTTACAAAATTTTACAAGTCTCAGAACAAATGCAGTTATAGTTTTAACTCATACTGTAGCAAATGCGGATGGTTTTTAAACATCCGTATTTGTTTACTGTTGTAAATGCGGAAAAGTTTAAATTATGAGTTTAGACATCCGCATTTATACACTGTAGCAAATGCGAAGTTTGACTTTTTAGTTTTCTTCTATCCGCATTTGTGCACTGTAGCAAATGCGGAAGGTTATTAAACATCCATATTTGATACTATTGTAAATGCGGAAGAGTTTAACTTATCCATATTAAAACGGATTTCTTCTATCCGCATTTGTGCACTGTGGCAAATGTAGAAGAACTAACTTCATCTGCATTGTACACTGTAGCAAATGCGATAGAACAAAATTTCCACATTTACATGATCATCATGCATTATGACAGAAGAGATTAAGCACTTGTTTTTTTGTTTGAAAGTACATGAAAATTGCACACATCCACAAATGCGGAAGAGGAAGTCAACAAATGTGGAAGTGTAAATTTCATTCGCATTGACAAATGCAGTTGAACACTTCTTTTCCGCATGGGTTTTAACACCCATTTTTCATGTATACTTCTTACACACCAATACGATAGAGTAAAATTTTTGTTGGCATTAGCTGCACTTAGAAATAAACAGTTACCCGCATTGGTTATATGCATGGTTTACCTTCACCTGCATTAACCAATGCACTTACCTGCATTAACCAATGCACTTACCTGCATTAACTTTTGAACTTAATCAAAGGTTAATGTTTCTGTTTTGGTTTTTGTTGTTATGAAGAGATGTCATGATGTTGATTTTTCTTATGAAATTGTTGACTGTTGAGGTTGTCAATTCTTCCTTGGATTGACTTGTATGTCAGAAGGGAGACAAGTTTCCCATTGTTTGACTGATCTTGGACTCTTCATGTTTCCAAAAATTTGCATAGGCTAAGATACTATGGTATAACTTCTGCATCAACATATGCATTTTCCTTTTGTTTTGTTTTTAAGAAAGTAATTTAAGATAGTAAAAATCTGTTTAGACTTAATAAAAAATTTTAAATTACTCCCCTGAAAGTTTATATCCACTCTGGATAGAAACTTTAAAAATTTAAAAACGTTTTGAATATAATTTTAATTATTAATAACGAAGAGAAGTATATCTTTTGTTGGGATCATATCAATCTTACATTACACATGTGCATCCTTTATGATAAAATGGACATGTTTATGAACTTGATGATTAAAGGTATGTTGTCCTCTTAAACTCATACCAGGTTAATATTTTGATGCAAGTGATATTTATCATGGTTTTGGTTGATTTAATTATTTAATATGTACCTCACACAAAAAAGCAAGGAATGATCAACCATCCTTATACAATGCATGATAGAACTTTTTCGCAACTTTCCCTATGAGGTTACTTAAGTTATAAGACCTTATTTTCACTGATCCATATTGGGATTCTTTCACTTCACTTTGGAAGGTGATCCATGATTGGATTCTTTTGTTCAATCACTTGGAATTTATTGCTTTTGTAGATTCATCCAATTTGGATGTGTTCCTCATTGGGAATCTTTTGGATCGGTACATCTACACTTTGCGCTTGTTTCATCATGTCTTTGCCTAGCAAAAGAAAGATGAAACTTGATGTAGGTGAAAAAGATTCATAAGTATCATTACCTGGTGTGTTTAGGTTACTACAAACACATGCACTCAGATAAGCCAATAAATACCTGTACCTTGAGATAAGTGTTTCGCTATTGAATAAGATTTTAATTCATCACCGCATGTAACTTCTCTTCCAAGCTGAGCCTACCAACATATCTGGTAACTCATGACAATCTCTCAAATTTTGAAATTAAGCACAGTGAATGATATAATGACTGTAATTATATTATTTCCCATATATTCTTTCTTCATCAAATTGACTTCTTTTTGTGATTTTTTGATGTTTTTGAAATGTTTTTGAAGTTTTGATTGGTTTTACTCAAGATTAATCATGCCAATTGATTAAATTAGGAATTCAAACCCACTAGGTTCAAATGCCTTAGTAAATAAATCAGCCAATTGATTTTTAGTGGGTACTTGAATCAATTTTAGTGTGTTTTGTTTTTGAGTGCTAATTGGACTATTTGTACTAAAAACAGCTGCTTGTTGTCAAAGTAAATTGGAGTGTGCAGGAAGTTAAAACCATAATCAAGCATTGGTTTTGAATCTAGGTACTTGAGAGCAACAAGCTAATGCTGTAATATACTCAGCTTCTTCAGTTGAGACAGATATGTTTGTCTGTTTCTTGCACTACCAGGAGACCAGTTTGGGACCAAGAAATTGACAACCGCCAGAGGTGGATTTCCTATTGAAGTTGCATCCTCCATAATCACTGTTAGAGAAGGCATAGAGATTGAAGTCTCCTTCCTTTAGATACTATAACCAAGAGCAGTTTGCCCTTAAGATATCGGAATATCCTCTTCACAACATTCACATGAGATTCTTTAGGATTAGCTTGATATGGGCACACACACAAACACCAAACATAATGTCAGGCCTACTGGCTGTTAGATACATAAGTGAACCGATCATAGATGATAGTGAGTCTGATCCACTGATTTGCTTTCTGGATCAGGTCCAATCTTCACTTTAGTATCCATAGGGATTCTGATAGACTAACAATCAGCAAAGTGGAACTTCTTAACATAGTTTCCACATATTTTGATTGATTGATGAAGATTCCATCTACTGTTGTGAGACTTGCACCCCTAGAAAGAAAGTGAGTCTCCCCATTGCACACATTTGGAATTTTGAATGCATAAGGTCTTTAAAATCTTTATAAAGTTGCTTGTTTGTAGAGCCAAAAATGATATCATCCATATAAATCTGGATTAACAACATATCTTTTCCTTTTTTCTTTCTGAAGAGAATCTGATCAATCTTTCCTCTTTCATATCCATTTTCAAGAAGAAAAGATGATAGAGTCTCATACAACTTCCTTGGAGCTTGGTGAAGACCATATAGAGCTTTGTCAAGCTTGTGAACTCTATGAGGGAAATCTGGATCTTAAAAACCAAGTGGTTGACTCACATAGACTTCTTCAGAAATATTTCTGTTTAAGAAAGCGCACTTCACATCCATTTGGTAAATAGTAAACTTCATGGACACAGAATATGCAAGAAAGATTCTTATTGCTTCTAGTCTGGCAACAGGTGCAAACACTTTGTCATAATCAATTCCTTCTTCTTGAGTGTATCCCTATTTTACTAGTCTCGCTTTATTTCTGATGATGATCCCACTATCATCAGTCTTGTTTCTGTACAGCCATCTGGTACTAATAGGGTATTGTCCTTCGGGAAGATCTACCAGTTGCCATACTTCTTGCTTCTTGATTTGGAGCAATTCTTCCTGCATTGCTTCAATCCAACTATTGTCTTGAAGAGCCTCTTTGATGTTCTTGGGTACGTTTGACATAGAAAGCATGAGAAAAAACAAATGTTTGGAATACTAGACTTGCTACTTGTTAACCTTCAATTAAGTTCACCAATAATGCTTTCTACTAGATGATTCTTGTGTATTCTAGTGGTTGGAATTAAGTCACAAGCAATGGTTACATCAAGATTGGAGACATTCAGTTCATTATAGTCAAAGGCACTTTCATCTTGAACTGTTGGGGAATTATGAAGATAATCAGACTCCGTTTCATTGACTGCTTGAACTTCAGTAGCACTTTGATTTCTTTCATCATTTGATGTTCTTTCTGTTTCAATTAGAGGAGTAGCTTGTTATTGATTTTTGATCTGTGTTGACAGATCTTTTGAATGTTATAGTAATAGGCTTGGACCTGCTTCAGTTGAAACACTTTGGTTTTGTGATGGTTGTCTGATGGGATCAGCTTGAAAAGGAAGATCTTCATTCATGTATTCAGTAGATGTAGGAGGAATCAATGGAAAGTCATATATTCTTTCTACACCTGTAGAGGTTTCACCTGAATGTAGACTTCCTGCATCAGACAAGTGAAATTGATCAAATGACTTTGTAAATAAGTCAATATCAAACAACCATTCGGGACCATTTGTAGATTTGGGAAATGAATGTTCCTTGAATTAAACATTAGTTTATTCATCAATAATGTTTAATCTAGGATTAAACACTCTGTAAGCCTTTAAAACAAAAGAATAACCTACAAAGAATCCTTCATCAGACTTAGATAAAAACTTTCCCAAATAGTCTTGGATGTTTAATATTGAGACAGGACTACCAAATTATTTAAAGAATCCAATAAATGGTTTTCTATGTAAGAGCAGTTCATATGAGTCATGTTACTTTCTTTTACAATCAGAGTTTGATTTTGCACATAGCACGATGTGTTAACTGCCTCTGCCCAAAAGATAATAGGCAGTTTAACATCAGCTAGCATTATTCTTGCTGCTTCAATTAGTGTTCTATTTCTCCTTTTAGCTACCCTATTTTGTTGAGGAGTTCTAGCTGCACTGAATTGATGAGTAATGCCTTTGGTTGCACAAAATGAACTCATGTCTTCATTTTTAAACTCAGTTCCATTATCACTTCTTATTGTTTTGACCTTATGATCAAATTGATTTTCAATCATTATGATAACATTTTGTATTATCTGGGATGCCTCATTTTTATAAAGTAAGAAGAAAACCCACGTAAATCATGAAATGTCATCAATGATCATGAAACAACACTATTTCTTTCCAATGCTCACTACATGAGTTGGTCCAAACAGATCCATATGAAGTAACTTCAATGGAGTATTGTTTGTGTTCACCAGCTTGGATTATGAGAAGATTTATGTTGTTTTCCTTTGAGGCATGTTGAACAGTTATCAACAAAGTGAAATTCTTTTTGTGGAAGACCAATGACATGGTTTCTTTTGACCAATCTGTTCATGCTTTTAAAGTTTTTGTGCCCCAGACGTCTGTGGAAAAGCTGGGACTCATCAAATGATTCTTTAGACAAAAGGCATGTTTCTTCTATTGGTGTTATAGAATTTTGGTTTAAGACATAGGTATTATTCTTCCTCAGAGTCTTTAGGACCACCCATTCTTAAGAGATCTGAAATCCTAGTTTCAGAATGTAGCAATGAGTGTTGGTAAAGTGAGCTGAATATTTCTTGTCGTAGATCTGAGACACACTTAGAAGAATGAAGTTCAGTTGTTCATAGTAGTTCACTCTATCAAAGCTCATCCCATTTCTCATAGATCCTTCACCTGTAATTCTTCCACCTTGTGAATCTCCTCCAAATGCCAATGTAGTTCCTTGTATTTTCTTGAAGTCATGAAGGAGTGAACGATCTCCAGTTTTGTGTCGGGAACATCCACCGTCCACGTACCATAGGTTGTTGGACCTATATGGATGACCTGCAAGCACAAAATAACTAATTAGAATATGGAACCCAAGCCATAATGATCTTGGGTTCATGTTCCTATCCATTATGGTGACTTCTTGATAGTTTCCTCTAACTTGTGATCTATTAGAGGTGACCTTGGAGATTGATTGTGATATTGTGCTGGAGTCATGTCATCAACATCAACTGAAGAATGAGATGAGTAGTGAAATCTTTGATCTCTGTTCTTTTCATGAAATATAAACCGTTTTTGATTTCCAAAAATCATTTTAGGTTTTGCAAAGTCAAATTTTTTATTCATAATGTGATGGTTGTTTCTTTGACTCTTCCAAAGTTCTTTTGTTTTAATCCTGTCATTGAGTGATCTAGATGTCGTAGATTGATTGGTGGGCAAATGATTCCTGACATGGGGTTTACCAGATGATGTTGTTAAGATGGGTTTATTTTGAGGAACTCTCACTCCCTTCTAATTGAAATAACAATTAAATGTATTGTGATTGTTCATATCACAGACTAAAAAATATTTGTTAAAATAACAGTTTTTGGTGGAGTGGTTCTTCATGTCACAGATAGAGCAACATTAATTGTAAAAGCACTCTTGTGATTGAACATATCACAAATGTCACAATACATTTTTTTGTCGCTTGAATCAAATTTTGATTTATGGGACTCAGCTGAGTTTCCCATTTGCTACTGAGCCACTTTCTTTTGCTTAGGGGATGAATTAAAATCAGGCTTTTTGCTAGATTATCTGGGCTGTTTTTGTTTCTTAAACCTTTCTTTACCTCTTTCTCTAACTGATCAACGTGCTCCTTGTTGCATATATCAAAACCAACTCCCTATCTTAATTTTGAAGATTGAGGGTCTGACAGGGTTTTACACATTGAAATCATAGATCTCTTTTGTGTTTTTTTTGCAGTGAAACCTTGTCTGATTTGCTTGATTTGTTTGGAGATATAATCTCATTATCAGAACTGCTTTCAATAGTGGGTTTCACTGACTTCACAAATTTCTTTTTACCATTTAAAACAGAAGGTATGAATTTTATAAATGGGAAAATTGTCTTGATGGGGCTTGTGGGTTTGATAACCCTCACTGCCTTGTCTAAACACTCTTTGATTCTAATTGGGTGTCCTAATCTAATTTTATCCTCATTTGTTTCAATATAAATATTTGGTTGGTTTTATGGATTTGTGATTTAGTTTACTATTGTTTTGGTTCAATAGTATTAGGTTCAATTTTCTCATTGAGTGTAACAGAGTCAGGCATGACAGTGTAGTTGTCATTGTATGGTGGAGGACAAGTGTTATACCGAATCCCAAACATGTCCTTGGGATCCTTTTGAGAATCAAGCATCTCTTGTAGCTTGACTAATGATAGTTGAAACTTTTCTAGTTTCACTTCGGTAAGTGTATGTTGAGCTTTAGATTGAGCCAACTTTTCAGTCAGTTCCTCATTCTCAGCGACAAGAGTGTACTTTTCACCATGTAATTTTTCAATATCAGAGATGAGAGATTTTATTTTTTTTTTCAAAGCCTTTTATTTCTCTCTTGAGCATCTCTGACTTAAACTTTTCCTCTTTTATTTTATCCATAAGTTTATGATTATGTTCTCTATATCCTTGCAGTTCAGTAATGCATTTTTCACTACATAGGTTATATTTTACCTCAGAGGGCATGGGAGATGGACCATCGTTGATGTGAGCCATGAATGCATGATTTTGAAATTAAGGCTTGACTTCCTCTGCATACAGCTTCAGTCACATACTCCATCTTGCTTTATCACGAGAGCATTTTGCAAATGACTGACTGCTTCCATGAGCTTGATTTGTCAGTTGAGGTTGATTTTGATATGATTGATGTTGTTGTGGATGATGATACTGCTACTAATCATTATTGGAGTGAAAGCTTGAGTTTGACTAGCTTTGAGAATTCCTTTGAAGGTTGTTTCTTTTGGGAGCATTGCATTCTTTGGAGAAGTGGCCAGCCATGCCACAGTTGAAGCATTTCACTTTGGATTTGCCATATCCAAGCTTTGTGTTTTCATTAAGGCTGAGCTTTCTGCCTTTTCTAAAGAACTTCTTTGCTCTCATAGCATTCATGGCCATTTGCCATTGCAGATCCATTTCTTCTACATCATCTGGATCCATTTCTTTGAGGTCTTCCTGGATCAGATATGCTAATGTGAGTCTTCCTACCAAATAGGCTTCAAAGCTTGCAGCAAAGGCATTGTAAGTTGCCTTTTGTTCTTCGAATCATGTGTCATCACGAGAGGTTGTAGGAGTAGCAGCGAATCCGGATGCTTGGGATGATGTTGATGGATGATAAATTGCTAGAGTTGCAATGAACCTAGTGTTATTAGGTTGATCTCTTGCAGAGATTAAATCATCCTCCTAAGTAATGAACGCATTTTCCACAGAATGAGATTATGATGGAAACTTGTCTTCCTCAATTACTTTGGGTCCTCCGAAGTTTCTGCTTCTTTCATGTAGCTCAAGTGCTTCTGTCTTGGCTATCATTATGTCCAGAGTTGTACCCTCAAGAACAAGAGTGTTCTTTAACAATGTCACATTTTTTTTCCAGGTCTTTGGAAGACTGTGCAACATTTTCTTGTTTCAATCCTTAACCTTGTAAGTGACTCCTATGATTTCCAAGTCATTTACCAACTGTACAAATCTGTGCAGTTGTTTGGATATTGACTCCCCCTTGGAGTGATGAAATTTTTCGTATTGATTAACAAGCTTATCCTTGTTACTTTCAGCAACTTCACTGCTTCCCTCACACATAATGCGTAGTGCATCCCATACTGCTTTACTAGTACCATATTTCTCCAGTATTTTTAGTACATCCATCTTGAGTTCTTGTGTGAGGATGGAGTAAGCTTTGAGGTCAATCTTTATTTTCTTATAATCTTCTTCATCAAGAGTCAGATCTTCAATGGTATTCTTGCTGTCTTGTAGATAACAGCTTGATCTGCAGACAGAGTGACAAGAATGTGTGGCCCCTTGCATATTGAGATCCAAAAATCAGGATCTACACCTGTAATGTAATTTTTGAGTGTGATTTTGTAAGGCACTGTTCCCGGGACACTTACTGCTGGCCAATCATTGCTCATAAAATATATAATAACTTTAACTTGAAATAAACGTTGCAGCGGAAACATTAAAAACAACATTTTCTTTAAAAATGATTTTGCAAAATAATATATTGTTATCAAATTACAAAATACATGTTACATTATAACACAAAAGCATTGTCAATATGGATGCCATCCAGAAAAGCTGAGTAGCCATCCCGTGCCATCCACATCAACTTTTACCAACCAACTAAAAAATGCATAAAAAGTCAGTGTTGCTGAGTGAGTTCTAGTTTTAATAACATACTTTACTTTCATTTAAAACCGTTCTTTACTTTTGTACGTGATCATGCATAATACATACACATAGATAATATCATTATCATCTTCCTTTACTGTTCACCACATACTTTCTTTCACACTTTCCTTCTTTATCACTATCTGGATCAGTGTCATCAGCTATGCCCAAAACAATGGGGTACTAGGCCGAAGTTCATAATTGACTTCCACACTGCACATAGCCTGGCACCTGCACGAGGGTAAGCGACAAAGATCCCCACTGTATACTACATCCCCAACATTATGTATAACTCGGGTACTGGGCCGAAGGTCATAAATGACTTCCACACTGCACATGCCTGGCACTAGCACCGAGGTGAGTAATCACTATAAACCACTGTATACTACACCCCCCAACATTATGCATAACTCGGGTACTAGGCCGAAGATCATAATTGACTTCCACACTGCACATAGCCTGGCACCAGCACCAAGGTGAGTAATCACTATAAACCATTATATACTACACCCCCAACATTATGCATAACTTGGGTACTAGGCCAAAGATCATAAATGACTTCTACACTGCACATAGCCTGACACCATCACCGAGGTAAGTAATCACTATAAACCATGAACCACACCGTTGGTCAGTCACAAAGACTGGAACCCTCTGCTTGTATCCTTAAAGGTTAGCTAAACCATATGAAATTGAGCTGACGACATTTTAGATCCGTGCACCTCTGTATATTTTGTTTGCAGTCTTTCTATACTTTCCCTTTCATTAATGCATGCATTCTATCATTATGTTCCTCTTTTCATTATCGTCCACTTTACGTTACATAATAATTTTCATTTCATTCATAACTATAACATGTAAAGCCATGGGAAAGATAAACATACATAACAGGAACATAAACATACACAGTCAACATCATCATACAAGGCATCATATGTACAAAACATACATCATACATACCATCTTGCCTAAGCATCAATCATAAATCATAACACGCCCATCATAACATCTAAGACCTCAAAAAGTCAACTTACATAGCCCCCGGGAACCTTCCAAGACAAAGCCTACATTTCAACTTTTTCCCCAAAAAGTCAGAAAATATTCTCAGTGTTCATCCGCATTTCTTATTGTACATCCACATTTCTTTTACTCATCCGCATTTCTTTTACTCATGCCCATATGCATTGACTTTGTTCATCCGCATTTCCTCAATCACATGAACTTACTCATCCCCATTTGTTCATCCGCATTAACTTTGTTCATCCGCATTTCCTTAGTCGCATGAGCTTACTCATCCTCATTTGTTCATCCGCATTAACTTTGTTCATCCGTATTTCCTCAGTCACATGAACTTACTCATTCGCCTTTGTTCATCCGCCTTTGTTCATCCGCATTTCCTCATTCGCATGAACTTACTCATCCACATTTGTTCAGTCGCATGAACTACTCATCCGCATTTTTTCATCCGCACGACTTACTCATCCGCATTGACTTTCTCATCCGCATTGACTTTCTTATCCGCATTGACTTTCTCATCCGCATTTTCTCATCTGCATTTCCTCAACCACATTTGTTCACACTAGAAGTTTTTTTTCTAAACTTAGGCGTATGAACTAATATTTGGGCATATGAGCAGCGTATGGCACACTTATTATCAGATTCAGTCCCCAAAACCTCATCTATCATGTTCTAAGCTTAAATCATGCATTCTAAGCCTTAGAAACACAACTATAACATCATCAAACATGAACATAGCCCATAATCACACCATACTCGCAACATACACACATTCACACATACGTGTATAAAACCTAGTTTTATAAAAACTACATTCATGCATTTCGAGCCCCAAATTTGTTAAAACAAGTAAAAAAGGGGTTCTAGAACTTACCTTTGTAGCTCTTGAGTATGGCTTGTTCCAAACTCATTTTCAATTTAGTTCAAGCACCTAGAAACCTACTAAAAACATACAACCAGACACACACAACACACATGAGCATAAACCCGAGGACATAACCAGTTAAGAACACCATAAAACCATGAATTATTACCTTGAATTCAATTCTCAGCTTGTTCTTCTTCAAACCCAAGAGCTTTCTGCTCTTTTTCTCTAAAAGCCGAAGATTTGGGTGTTGTGAGAAGGGAGTGGGCGGCCATGCCCACTTTACATCCACTATCAAACCTTTTTGTCCTTTCTCACTTTTTACCCTTAAACTTGGGTAAAATATATTTTCTTTCTTTTTCTTCACTTTATTATTTCTTTCTTTGACTTTAAAAAAATAACCGGGTGTTATAGATTTTCCACTACTTAAACTCAGATTTATGTTTAAGCATGGGAGGTTTTGGTGTATGACCAAGTTCTGAAAAAGTATGAGAATCCATTTAAGCAGATAGTTTTAACTTGTTTAAGTATAGATTAGATGAGTTTTAGGTTCAATTAGTCCAACTTGTCCAAATCATCCAAAATAGGTTTCGAAATCTGATATGTTAGTATTCTGAGTTTCTTGTTGTTAAAGTTTGCTATGTCAACTGTTCACAGTTTCGAGAATGAAGACTGTTGTTGTGTTCTTGAAAGAGAGAGCTTGAACAATAACTGTTGCTTAGTATACTCTGCTTGTTTACTAAATAGAGGTGATAGACCACTCTTTTAGCAACTCGATCACCAGATCAATCAATTTTTATTTAGGTTTGGGGTTGATCTGAAAAAGAACTGAGAGCCAAAGCTCTGATGCGAATTAACCGGTTGTGAGAATGAGAATCTCACTTAGGATTGAATATGGTAATGAAGTCAAAGATTGAATGGCGGAAACAAACAATCAAATAAACATTAATGCAAGAATATACTCATAAATGCTTTGTATATATTGATGAAGGTGATTGATTAAAGTAAATGCTATGATTTTAGCAAGAACAGTATTAATGCACCTAGAGAATGTTTAATACAAAATATTCTGTTTGTCTGTCAAGTGTCACCTCAGGTACGTGGATTCTATTCACTTAGGATCGAATATGGTAATCAAGTCAAAGATTGAATGGCGGAAACAAACAATCAAATAAACATTTAATGCAAGAATATACTCATAAATGCTTTGTATATATTGATGAAGGTGATTGATTAGAGTAAATGCTAGGATTTTAGAAAGAATAGTATTAATGCACCTAGAGAATGTTTAATACAAAATATTCTGTTTGTCTATCAAGTGTCACCTCAGGTACGTGGATTTCTATTCTATTTATAGGCAGACAAGTTGCCTTTTTACAAAATGACTAAACTACCCCTGACTTGTACATCAGAACTAGTCTAAGTCTTCATTACATTTCTTCTTGTTCATCCGCATTGGCAAAGGCGGATGAGATGGACATGATCAGCATTTCTTAACTTGGTCTACTGCATTAGTATGTTGGTCAACCGCATTGGATAATGCGGATGAACAAATACTAATGCGCATTGTTGTCCGGTTATCCACATTGGCAAATGCGGATGAACAAAATCTTGTCCGCATCTCTTTTGGTCTTCCGCATATGTTAATGTAGAAGAACAAACACTTGTCAACATTTGTTCTTTGCCTTCTGCATTAACAAATACGGTAAGCCAATACTTGTTCTTCTACTGCATGATCTTCATCCGCATTGACACTTGGACTTATGGGAATTCTAGCAGAGCAACCATCAACTCACCAATTGAATTGGCATGTATAATCTTTTCCGGGTCCAAAAAATCTTATATTTGATAAATATTAAAAAAAACTTATTATTTAAATTATGATATTAAAGTTTGGGGTTTAATTTGTAAATCTTAAATCTTGAATTGAAAGACTTTTTACATAAAAGAACAAAAGCATAAAGATCAGGGACTAAACCTGTAGATTTCTTTAAAACCCAAACCACCCCCTTTTCCCCGTTGACTGTTCTCCAGCGCCTACTCCAGCGCCTACTCCAGCAAGCCAAAGCAACCCTAATTGACTGTTTAAATCCCAATTAAATCATTTCCAAGCTATTACCTGACTGTTTCGAACTTAACCCCATGTTTAATTGTGATTACTCGACCATTAACACATGAAATCAATCCAAAATCACCATTTCAATTCCATAACTTGTTGATCTTGAAACTGTTCAAATTACATCCATTTGAATGACGGGAAATGCTTTAATCCATCCAGTAAACCTATAGGATTCACCAATTACTCATACAATGCACGCCCAAACTGATTTCAATCATCATCATCATTGCAACCTACAACTATATGGTTTTCCTTCTTCTGGATCTTTTCAAGTTCAATTGACAGAGGGCTTTGCTTCTCATCATCCAATAAAGCTTACCCTACAAGCAATTATGTTTTTGTCTACAAACTTATTTTGAATCAAATATCCTCATCGCGACCTTGTTTCTTCTTATTACCATCGGATCAACTCTAATACAGGTAATTAATCACACAAACATCTTCTTATTTACATCTTGAACAAAAGCCCTATGTTTGTTACAGTAATCATCATCGAATTTGAGTTTAATTAGGAGCTATTGCAATCTTGGGTTCTTGAAAGAATTGGGGATTTCATTAACATACGTTTTATAATTTTCGAATCAAAGATTGACATATTCAAGGCCTTGGCCCAATGGTAAAGAACAATGCATATATGCGGGTGACCCAAGTTTGACCCATGGCACCAACATATATTTTTAAATCACTTTGTTAGTTATATTTTTTGTAATTATTTTTTAATCTTTGAATACTTTCAAAAGTTATAATCTCATTTCTTAAGGGTTAAATGTTATAAAAAACTTATTTATAAGTTTTATACTTTATAAAAATCACGTTAGGCAAACCTAAGTTTTTCAAATCGTTTTTTAAAACAATATTTATTAAATCATCTAAATAATTAATTATTTAATTACTTAGATTAAGTCATTATATAATTAATTATTAATTAATAAAAAAAGTTAAAAAACATTATTAAGTCTTTTATGTAATTTAAATGCAATAAATCTGTTATGATTCAAATTTAGGTTATTTCAAATATATAAACTTACATGTTAAATAATTAATTATTCAAATACTTACATAAATAATTAATTATTCATCTATTCATTTAACCATGTTATATTATAAATAGTTAAGAAATTTATTCCATAAACTTTTATTTAAAATCTTGGAACTTATTAAACAATATAACTTTATATTATTCTTTATTCTTTTTTTAAGGTTTTGATATTATAATACCTTCATAAAGTTATTGAAAAGTTTAAAAACAATATAAAATAATTTTACATTATTTTGCAAGACATTTAAATAAGTATTCAATTAATTATCTTTATCAAGTTTTAAATTATTAATCATTAAATTAAATATTTCTTTTCACACATTATACTTAATCTTTATTAAATCAATTGTTATAAATTAGATTATTGAATAATTATTATCATTCTCAATCTTAATTGATTTATTTAATTTTTATTGAACCAAAACATAATCGATTGCATTATTTTATTTTAATTAATTATTAAAACCCCCAAATTCCAATTGAATCCCTAATTCATATTCAGTCGTTAATCTTATCTTTATTCTAATTCCGAGACATCAACCCTTAGGTTAAAACGTGAAGTAAATGATAGAGAATCGTATCTTCTTATTATTATCTTAAGTGTATCTTAAATCATGTGAGTTTTTTCATGGGAATTCTCCATACCCCTTTTTACTTTATTTCACACCTTTTTGTGGTGAAACATGTTGACATATAACTTACACTTGTAAACATCTTCATACTTGTAAATGCACATGCAATTCATCATTTTTTGTCATGATTATTTGTAATATTGTGAGTCTTATATGATAGACATTATATGTTGACAATGATTAACTATTGCTACTGTTATGGACCGTGTACGGGATGATGTACTAACTGATTAACATGTATACCGAATCGAATAGTGCGGAATCCTATTTAATTGGTGATCCAATAAGTGAGAAAGCACGTAGAAACAATGATGTATTGAATCTAACGTTAAGAATCGATTAGGAATCGATCTACTATGATTTATGAACTTGGAGTATGATTTTAGAGGTCTCTGGACGGCTAGGGTACATCTGGAGTCGAAGTGTGTATGATGCTTACGCTTTTCCACGAATTAGGTAGTCTTTATAGGTTAGGGTTACTCATTCGTGCGACTTAACCATTTGCATGTTCATTCGTGCGATTGAGCCATGCGGTTGATCCAATCGTATGATTGAGTGTTCAGTCGTGCGATTGAGTCAGTCATATGAAGTTGTTCAGGCGTATGGACTATTTAGGCTCATGGACACTCAGTCCCATGGCCATTCGGACGCATGACCACTGTTGGGGCACATGGTCCAGTCGGACGCATGAGAACTTCACTTAACCAAGTTTGAATTTATTCATTATTACAATATTATGCATATCAATTCAAACAATCACAAACCTATATAATCTAGTCAATATGAGTTACATAACTCATTAATGAAATATTAAACATTATAAATCACAATCAAACATTCTCATTTCGTTAAGTACCCAAGCATTACATAAGTGTAAGACATCCAAGACATATTACATTAAGATTTGAATCTAGGTACATATGTATCAACAAACTCCCCGTTGGACCTAGATCTATCTATCATCTTACCTTCTTCATAACCTCCTCATACTTTTTGTACTTTTCCTCTCTTGTGACTCCTGCATGTATTTCAAATGCAAAGCAGAGCCGTATCACATTTTAGAATTGGAGGGCTTGTACAATATCCTTTGTGTCATAGAACAATGGCCACTTGTATAGAGTATAGACTTGTTAGCTGACAAGTTGGTAAGCCACATCAGATCGAATACCCTGATAGCATCCATTTTGCCCCCTTTGTTCAGAACTATGATAGCTTCCCCTATTCTCCAATCATATTACCACCACTTAAAGTGTGGAGTGAAGTCCTGTGGCATTTCCCTAAGAGGGATTCTTGAAATTGTGCATGGAGGACTCCACTTCAGCACTATCTTTGACTTTCTAGTTATGGGATCAACTTTAGACCGTCTGATATACCTCGTAGGTTGTTGAGATTTGAAGTTCACCCACCTAGTGTGGTACTCTTTTATCAAGGCAGCCTCAAAACCAGCCTGACATCTTTCTCAGGTCAGCATATAACAGCTTCAGTTTAGCCAGCTGGTTGAGCTCAAAACCAGGTAGAGACTTTAGATCATGCGGGAATCTAAAGTACTCAATACCTTTCTCTCTCTTCACCGCGTATATATTAAGATCATCAAAATGGGCCCACGTGATAATCTTGCATGACACCTTATGATGTTTCTTCACATCGTAGAGCTTGGTGTAGATATTCTGTTTAGGAGCAACGCGTTGGGCTCGGATCTCCTCAAAACAAGCAGCCCATTCAGCGTTTTTGATATCAACATCAGTGTTTGAGGCTTGGGCTTGTTCTTTAACCTTCTCGGACTCTTGCTCCATCTTATCCAATATCTCAAATGTATCACCAACCAGGGAGTCACCCAAATTGGGGACCACATTTCCCTCTTTGTCTGTGTACTTGGGATAGTGCTCTGCAGTGACGTCCTCGATCTCTATCTCATCAATGTCGTTCAGCTCGTCGTCATTGTTTTCTACAAAATTTGGAGCGTCCTTGAAAATCTCATCGGGATTAAGCTTGAACATTTTTGCTATTTGCTCGTCAGAGAGATTATGAATGATCTCTCCTTCTTCAGGAGTATACATCACCGATCTCCTAACTATACCCTGCACATCAAGAATCATCAAGAGTTGAGTCTTGATCTGTTGGAGGGGAGCAACATCATGTTCATCCCTCTGAAAGTTTGGATCTGCTTGATTTATACATGTAACACAACAATCATTAGTTAATAATCAAGATAGAAATACCAACATTAAACATAAACATTCATTACAATAATGAGATAAAAGATTCGAATACATATGATTTAAAGAAAGTAAATAACTAAATATTACTCTTATCCTGTATGATCGGCTCTTCTGCTACTGGGGCGGATGTGGAGGCACTCTCATCATGAGTCCTTTTGGTTCTCCGTTCGCTTGCAGATGTGGCACCTGCAACAGAAGAATCATTTTCATCATCTTCAACATCTGCATCCGTATCACCCTCATTATCATCACCATCATCATCACTCTCATCATCATCAGCATCATCGTCTCCGTCTCCTTCTCCGATCTTTAAGGGCTCTTCTTTGGATCCATTGAGCTTTAGCAAGATAGTCTTGTTTGCAGCCTCAGCTATTCAATATTTTTGGCATGCTGCTCCTGGAGCTGAGACATCTGCTGAGCCTACTGAACAATCAATCGAGCCTGTTGAGAAATCTACTGAGATTGTGCAGCAGTAAGATCTACTAACTGACGAATCTATGCAGTTTTCTTGTCATTGGACGCTAACAGATGCATCACCATACAGTTCAGTGCGGACAACTGTTCCTCTACCCTAAAGGGAGGTAGAGATGATCCAGATGTATATGGAGAGAAGGATGATGGTGTAGTTGGATGGCTAGTGGTGGTGGTGGTGGCAGTATTGAAGATTGGGGGTAATATAGATGAAGGTGGTGGTGGAGAGGGTGTGGTAGATGTGGTGGTAGATGGGGTGGTAGTAGTGGTGGTAGGTGGAGTGGTGGTAGTGGATGGAGTGGTGGTGGTAGGTGGAGTGGTGGTAGAGGTGGTAGTAGTGGTGGTGGTGATGAAGGTCAATATTCTCTTCTTCTTCTTTAAGCCATGGGGCTGACCCATCCTTGTCCTCCTCGATCCCTTCAAGGTGGATGCTCCCCCTAGAACATGGCTTGGCTGATCAAGAGAAAAGGTAGGATCCGTGTTAGTCTCTCCCGACCTACCAGGGCGTTCACCAACCGCCCGGAGCCCTCGCTCTGTGGCAACTACCTTGCTGCCAACAATCCGAGTGAGGGGCTCCTCATCTGTATCCTCATCCTCATCAGGTTGGAAATCCTGATGGAATCCAGCATCCTCAATATCTCTGTGGGTGGGTGTTGGAGATGCTATATCTGTAGTAGGGGCCCTCGGTTGAGTGGGCCCTGCATCTCCACTAGCACTGCTATCATCATCATCTGAATCATTATCTGGGAGCTCAATCTACTGAGTATCTGAGTCACTGTCATCGTGGCACCACGTTCTTTGTGACGACGCCACATAGTCTTCACGGGCCAGATGCCCAAACAGTCGCCTCACAGGGGGTTTCACCTGTTTCCCCCTGTATACCTTTAGCCGACCCAAGGTGGTGTTGGACCAAAAGAACCAATGAGCCTGATCAGAAAAATCTCTAAGTCCCACAGACATTACAACTGCTGAAGAAGATCACAATAGCTGAAGATATCAGCTGATTACAAGGTCTGAAGACAAGAACTGAAGACTACTGCTGAAGACAAAGTCTGAAGCTATCAGCTGAAGACAAAGTCTGAAAGTAAAGTACTGAAGACAAAGTCTGAAAGTAAAGAACTGAAGACAAAGTCTAAAGCTATCAGCTGAAGACAAAGTCTGAAAGTAAAAGTCTGAAAAACAAAGTCTGAAGAACAAAGACTGAAGACAAAGACTGAAGACCAAAGTAATCAGTAGTTGTTCAACAGCTGAAGTTATCAACTTCAGTAGTTATCACAACAGCTGAAGTTATCAACTTCAGTAGTTGTGATGGTTTCCTTTCAGTACTTGTAATTTATAGTTTCAGTAGTTTAGTTTTAGTAGTTTTATGTTTTTGTACTTAAGCATTCTCTGAGATGTAATCAGTAGTTAAGAACATTCTTAGTAGTTTGCATAGTTTCAGTAGTTTGAATAATTCTGTTAGATGTCACTATCAAGTGACAACAGCTGACGTCACATATCCTATATAAGGACTGTTGACCTAATTGTAAAGTGTGACATTGAGCCACCACGAAAGCATTGAATGAAATATTCCTTTTGCAAAATTCTCTCTCTATAACTGTTTACTTTTGCATCGAATATCAATTGTGTTCTTGCGAATTGTCTAATTCATTGTTTGAATTCCGCTGCAATACTCTCTAATTAATCAAACTTAGATCACTGATCCTAATAAATGGTATCAGAGCAGGTTAATCATTGATCGATCTAACCATTCATCATTGAAACTGCTATTCGATATCTAAGTTTGATTGAATTAGCATATTGCAAGAATTGGTTATAGATCATTGAATTTCTGCTGCTTTCGTTTATCCGCTTTGAGTTTTTTCTTGGTTCATATTGAGTTTGTTGTGTTTTGCACTAAATCAGTTAAAACTTAATTGAATTTGGTTGAATCTGAGAATGACTACTCCTCTAATGACCCTCATAATACCGGTTCCTCAACCAAGCCTCCGATGTTGCTTAGAACTGAGTATAACATATGGCAACGAAGAATGCTTCATCACCTGTTTGTTAACAGTTCAGGTTGTTGGACATCTGTGGTACATGGTCCACACAAGCCTATGGTGAACAATCCGGAAACCAACCAAATGGTTCCGAAGAAGAAGGAACAATACTCAAATGAGGATCGAAAACTGTTTGAGATTGATGCTAAGTGCATGGAATTCTGGCCATGGCACTGCCGAATGAAATCTATTCTAGGCTTATGCATCATGAAACTGCTCATGAACTCTGGAATGCATTGAAGGAACAATTTGGTGGAACAGATGAGGTCTTAGCAAATAACAGAGAAATCCTTGGCCAACAATATGAGACATTCTCTCATAGGAAGGGTAAGTCACTGACTCAACAGTTTGAGCGTTTTTCCTGTTTGATCTCTGAGCTGAAAATGGTCAAACATGAATACACAAATAGTCAGATGAACAACAGATTCCTCAGATCACTACCTGAGAGATGGACACATATACCATTGTCCTACGCTCTAGTGCAAATCTGGATAGTCTATCTCTCACCCAACTCCATGGGAAACTGCTTACATTTGAAAGAGAGATAGAGCAGAAAAGGAAACTGGCATCATCAGGAAAGCTCACTGATGACTTTGTACCAGGGAACACTGCCTTGGTTGGTCATGAGTCAGAATATGCTGTATCAGAAAGCAATTATGATGAGCATATAGATTTCTCATCAAACGGTTCAGATCATGCATTTGTTAGTGTTGACAGTCAGTTAGGCTGTAATAGTGACAATTTGTGTTTCACTATGGATGATTTAAAGGGTATTGCTGATGATGACTTAGAAGAGATGGATATTCTGAGCCAGATGGCCGTTGATTAATATCAGATCTCAAAAGTTCTACAAGAGAACTGGTAGGAAATTTCCAGGACTCTCTGGCAAAACCAAAGTTGGTTTTGACAGGAGTAAGTTGAGGTGTCACAAATGCCATAGGCTTGGACACTTTGCAAGAGAGTGTAGATCATCTGTATCTAACTCCTCTGCACCCTTTGTGACTTTTCCAAGCAATAGTCCACAAAACAGAGGGCAACATCCTGCCAGTTCTGGTCATCATTCACAACCCATATCTCCTGCATATTTTGTCCCTCAGGGTCCAATGTCATATCCATATCCCTGCTATTATATGCCTCAGCCAAATCAAGTTCAAGTTCCTATTGCACAACAACCTCAAGCCTTACCTGAGCCTCTACCATCTCAATCATCTCAATCACAACCTCATCATAGCTTCTTCACCCCTGGTATTGTTGACTGGAGCAGTTTACTAGATGATCTCTCTGGTAATGAGCAATTATTTGCTGGTGTTGGTCAACATGGTGGTGAACATCCTTTTGGGAATCTAGCTCTCATGGCCCTAGAATCTACTGATAGTTCATCCTCCAATGCATCTTCATCACAGGTAACCAGGTAGTATCCTCTAGGCTAAGGCCAAGCTATGTTCTGAATTGCATAAAACATTTATCTCTATTAGAGAGGCAAATGTAGCTTTAATAAATCAAAATCTAGAGCTTGAGCAAACCTTTCCAAAAGAAAAGCTGAATATGAGTATGTCCTTAGGATAAAGATGATGAGATTTATAAGCTTAAATGCCAATTAAATGATGACAAGGCTAAGCTAGAGGTCATTCTTGAGAACCATAGAGATCTCAAAGAAAAACTTGCAGTTACCCAAGTTGAGTGTGACCGCTGGTATCATCCTGCAAGGGATTTGAAATGCTGCTCAGCAAGCAATCTGCTTCGAATGTGAAGTTTGGAATGGTTACAACCACATTGCACCACCTACAGATTTTACTCCAAAACCAATAGTAAAATCTGAAGATGAAAGTAATTTCCTAACCACATCATCATGTGCATCATCCTCAAGTGATCACCCAAAATCACAAGATGAAATCAGTGTTGATACGTTAGCAAATCAATTGGCTGATGGGTTAACTACTGATAAGCACATGAAGCTGAGTACTTCAGATGTTATCCCTCAAAGTACCTCAAGTACTGAAGGGCAAGTCACAACATCTGAAAAGCATTTCAAATCAGCTGAAATAAAAGGATTAACAAATGTTGATAGGGAACAGCTGAAGAACAAGTCTTCAGTTGTTACAGATCCTTGAGTACTAAACAAAAGTACTCACAGGAGGAAAGTACTGAAGAGCACACCTTCAGTAGTTTCCACATCAGCAGTTGATCACTCCAAGATGAAGAATAAGCCATGTGAAATATGTGGTAAATTCAATCATCTTTCTAATGAATGTTGGTACAGAAAGGGTTCCAAACTCAATAGAGATAAGCTCATTAAAATCCAGATGGATGAAATGAAAATGAGTTTGACACTAAGTTTGTACCACAGTCATTCCTTTGTGATAAACCTAAGCCTTCAACCAAATCCAAAAAGAAGGATAGGGTTATCATAAAATAGCTGATAGTGTTCCTCATGATAAACATCAGACTAAGTCTGTGAATTTTAAGGAGGAAATGGTGGGTCACAGGAACTCACCAAACACAAGTACTGATATGTCACAAGAGCTGAAAGCTTTAGCTACAAATCAGACACAACTTGTTATGATGGTTCAACATTTGTTGGGGAGAGTTAACCAACAAGATGCACCTGTGATCAAACCACTGAAAAGGCATTCCAAGCCCAAATCCAAGGAATCCATTTCAGCACCATCTCCTTCTTCATCAGCTATTAATCATAAGAACAAGTTATGGTTAAATCTGTTGATGAAAACAGACCCAAAACCAAAAAGGTTTGGGTCTCAAAACCTAACTAGTTCTTTATGATGTATGCAGGGTTCTTCAGCATGCCAAAGGAGCATGTGGTATGTAGACAGTGGAGGATCTATGCATATGACTGGGAGCAGTTCTCTTCTTAATGACTACTCTCAAGGAAAGAAGGGATTTGTCTCATTTGGTAATGATGCCAAGGGTTACATCATCAGGAAAGGATATGTGTCTAATGGACAAATCAAGTTTGATGATGTTAACCATGTGGAGAATCTTAAGTATAATCTACTGAGTATCAGTCAGATGTGTGATAAAGGGCATGTTGCACTTTTCACAAGCCAGAACTGCAGGATTCTGTCATCCCAAGTTCTGAGGCTGATTGACAAGGTATTGAATGAACATACTCTCCTGAAGGCCAACAGGATTGGAAGAGTGTATGCCTTGGATTTGTCAAAGAAGATTGATTTGAAGGGTCATCCTTGCCTATTCTCCAAAGCCTCTCCTCAGGAATCTAAACTGTGGCATAGAAGGCTAGGTAATGTTAATCTCAAAAACATGAATCAGCTGATCTACAATAGTTTAGTGAGAGGTCTACCAATAAAGGAGTTCCACTGTGATGAAACCTGCACTGCTTGTTTAAAAGGAAAACAACACAAAGTCTCATTCCCTCCTATTGAAGAACCTAAGTCCACTGCCTGCTTGCAGTTACTGCATATGGATCTATTTGGTCCTTTGAGAGTGATGAGCATGACAAGGAAGAAATACTGTCTCGTAATTGTGGATGATTATTCCAGATTTGTATGGACTTTCTTCTTGCATTCAAAGGATGAGGTTGCTCAGAAGATTATAAACTTTGTGTTGTATGTTGAGAAGCAGTATTCCCTATCAGTCAAGTGTATAAGGAGTGATAATGGAACTGAATTCAGAAACCATACACTTGATGATTTTTATCTATCAAAAGGAATCAAGAGGCAGTTTAGCATCCCAAGGACTCCAGAACAAAATGGAGTAGTGGAGAGAAAGAATAGGACCCTAATTGAAGCTGCAAGGTCTATGTTGGCTGACTCTGGTTTGCCATTGTCCTTTTGGGCTGAAGCTATTAACACAGCTTGCTATGTGTAGAATAGAGTATTAGTAAATCAGAGGTTGATGAAGACTCCATATGAAATTCTACATCATTTGGCTCCTCTAATTTCATTTTCAAAGCCTTTGGGTGTCCTTGTTTCATTCTCAACACAAAGGATCAACTCCACAAATTGATCCTAAGGTGGATGCAGGTACTTTGTAGGTTATTCATCCACATGCAAGGCTTACAGAGTCTTCAACTGCAGAACAAAGTTAGTTGAAGAAACCTTGCATGTGAAATTCAATGAATCTCCTAAGGATAAAATTCCACAAAACCCTGTGGAGTTGTTTGATCTTGACATATTGCAATATGTTCCTTATCAACCTCCAGCTGTTGCAGATCTTGTGGATAAATCATCTTCTGCAGCATGTCTTCCACCTGGTGGTACTGAAGATAATGATGATATCAGTACTCACCTTTTATATTAGTGACCAACTGCCTGTGTTCACTAAACTTGATGTTCCTGTAGCTTCAGTAGCTCCATCCACAAGAAATGCTGATGAGATTTCTGACCCCTCTACATCATTGATTTGCCATCTCATACTTGGTTTCAGAGTCTGGATTAACATCTGCTGCTACTGAACCGGCTACAAATACTTGCACTGATCTTAGAGTTTACCAAGAGCTGAAGAATCACCCATGTATCAAATCATTGGTGATATCAATGCTGGGTGTCAACCAGAAGTCAATTGTCTAACTTCTGCTTCTATGCTCACTTCATCAGTCAGCTAGAGCCAAAGAACTATGTTGCTTTAAGAGACAATGGATGGGTTGAAGCCATGCAGCTTGCACTACTTCAGTTCAAAAAGCAGCAAGTGTGGGAACTGGTTCCTCTACCCCGAGGTAAGTGTGCAATAGGCACTAAATGGGTGTTTAGGAACAAAACTGATGAAAATGGGCTTATTGTCAAGAACAAGGCTAGACTGGTTGTACAAGGGTTTTCACAAGAAGAAGGTATTGATTATGATGAAACCTTTGCCCCTATAGCCAGACTAGAGGCAATTAGATTGTTCTTAGCCTATGCTGCATTCCACAATGTTAAAGTTTTTCAAATGGATGTCAAAATCGCATTTTTATATGGTAAAATAAAAAAAGAGGTTTATGTGTGTCAACCACTAGGTTTTGTGGACAATAAACATCTTGATTGGGTGTATAAACTTGATAAAGCTCTTATGGGTTGAAGCAAGCTCCTAGAGCCTGGTATGAAACACTTTCAAATTTTCTTCTAAAAATAATTTCACTAGAGGCTCCATTGATAAAACTTTGTTTATTAAGAAAGTGGATCAGCATAAGCTAGTTGTTCAAATTACGTTGATGATATAATTTGCATCCTCTGATCCTCAGTTGTGTGATGATTTTACAAGTTTAATGAAACAAGAGTTTGAAATGAGTGCAATGGGAGAATTACAGTTCTTTCTAGGCTTGCAAATCAAACAAAAGGCTGATGGAACCTTTATTCATCAGTAAAAATATACAAAAGATCTCTTGAATTAGTTTGATTTACAAAAGTGTAAGCCCTGTTCTACTCCCATGTGCAACACCACACAACTGGATGCAGATTAGAAAGGTAAAGCTGTTGATGAAACACTTTACAGATGGATGATTGGTTCCTTGATGTACTTAACAGCTTCTAGACCAGATATTATGTTTGCAATGTGTGTTTGTGCTACATTTCAGGCTGCTCCTAAAGAGTCTCATTGATTGCAGTCAAGAGGATCTTTAGATATCTGCAAGGTACACATCTCTATGTCTTTGGTATTCCACTAGACACTCTTGCAAATTAGTTGCTTTTTCTGATAGTGACTATGCAGGGTGTAAGATAACCAGAAAGTCAACTTCTAGTGGATGTCAATTCCTAGGCAACTGTTTGATTTCTTGGTAGAGTAAGAAAAAACAACATACTGTTGCTACATCCACTGCTGAAGCAGAGTACATTGCTGCTGCAAGTTGTACATCTCAGGTACTCTGGCTTCAGAACCAATTATTGGATTATGGCATTACATAGACTAAGACTCCATTATTAATGGATAGTGCTTCAGCTCTGTGTATTGTCAAGAATCCAGTCTAGCACTCTAGGACCAAACATATAGAGATCAGACACCATTTTATTAGGGATTCTTTTGAAAAAGGTCTGATTGATCCAAAGTTTGTGCCTAGTGCTGATGAGCTTTCAGATATATTTACTAAGCCTTTGGATAGTTCAACTTTCCAAAACCTTGTGTTAAGGCTTGGTATGCTGCAGCTAGAATAAGTGATAACTACTATGATCTCAGTATACAAGTACTGATGATCATTAGTAAACAAGTCACAAATTTGTACTAATTTCTGTTAAACGAAACTGATGCAGTTACAACTACTGATGTAGTTATAACTCCTGATGTCTGTAAAAACAGATAAGTACTGATGTCCTATGAAACAACTGAAATCAGCTAAAAAGTCTGATGAGTAAGTTTTGAGGACAGTATGAAACAGCTGAAAAACTACGAATTGACGAAAACCACAGATGAGAATTTTCACTTCAGTCGTTTCCACAAACTGTTGTTTCACTCTAAACAGCTGAAGATAAAACCAAGGTTTTGAATAGTTTCACAACTACTCATTACTAAAACCAAGTCTTCAGTTGTTTTCAAACGTCTGATAGTTAAAACCACGTCTTCAGTTTTTCATAACAACTGATGCCAACACCAACACTTTAGTCATTTTCTTTTCAGCCTTTTTCTTACCTATAAATACCTTTACTTATAGCCAAACGTTTCATTAGCCGTTTTCAAACCTTCTCTCTCTCAACAATGGCGACCATGCAACTCAAACCCCGACATAACTGTGTTGCCTACCTTTCGAAATCGGCCTTCTGGAACAACTTTGACACTGCCATCGATCTTATGGTGGATTCCCCATACCGAACAGCCTTTCTTCTGAATCCTACCATATATCCTGATTCCTTATCCTAGTTCTGGACCAACGTCTCTGTAACCACCGGTGAGAATGCGAGCCAAATCACTCTCCAGTCGTTGGTCAACAAGAAACAGGTGCTCATCACCCTCGACATCATTCGCAAAACCCTAAATTTGCATGATGGCACCTATCCAAAAGAATACCCGAAAGGCACTACTGATATGTCTTTCATAAATAACGGGTATGAAGGCGACCTAAGTGCAACAACCATCCTCAAGAAGCACTTCCATGATGCCGAAAGACTTATCTTTCATATGGTAAATGTCTGCCTAGCTTCTAAGACATCTTCTTGGGATCAGATGTCTTCCCGATGGCAACAGGTATTGTATTCTATCCTTGAGCGACAAAATCTAAATTTTTCTGAGATAGTTTTTATGGAACTAAAGGATCTGGCTCAGAAACCTGTGGCACACAGATGGCTACTTTATCCCAGGTTTCTGATGGCCATAATTTTAAATCAATTAAAATCTGATGGACTTGTTGGTCTTGGGGTCCCTACTCCAGCTATGTTAGCTGAGGTATACCCCAGACATAACACAGACCCTACTCTCAAAGGGGCTTCTCGTATGCTAAAACCCAAGCAGAGGGAACCCACAACCTCCACTTCTAGATCCAAAGTCCCCACCAAAACCAAATCCAAAAAGCCCAAAAAGGCTACTCAGGGAGATGAGTCCCCTGGGGATGCCCCCGTACCACAAACACAGGAATTACATACTAGTTCTAACCCCCCAGTTATGTCCAAGACTCAACCTGCTGAAGCCACACTGGTATCCTCTCAAAAGGATCCTCTTGCAACCACAATTGGGGATCCCACAATACTGGAACCTATCTCACTTGAGAGGGTTACCATTGAAGAGCACCTCTCACCCCGGGTGCAATCTGCTTCGGACTAATCTCCACATGCAACCGCCCCTCAAAGCCCAACACTGATTGTTGCTAAAGTGCTGACTCAGTTGCATTCCTCACCCCCTCCCTAGAAGCCACTTAATACTGGGAATGCCTCAACCATTGAGGGGGAGGACCAAAATGCTTATGATAACCCCAGCACAGGGGTTACAATGTTCCATCTCCAAGTGTAGAAACAGAGGTTAGAACATCTGGTGAGGCTGCCACTTCTCCTGCTTCATTATATGATCAGGTTGTAGTTGGTAACATGCATAAGACCTCACCAGAGGCAACTGCCAATGAAGGACATAGTCCTGCGGCAGGAAGTCCCCAGTACCAAGCACAAGGGCCCATGCATCTACTAATCTACACTCAGTGGATCCTCATCCTGATTCCTTTAGGAGGTCAGGTGATTCAACAAACACTGATGATGACCTGGGCTTCTTCTATGATGTTTTAGCCCAAAATACCATCCTAGAGAATGAGGTAAGCAGACTCAACGAGAAGCTTGCCAAAATGTCTCAGGAATAACGTCCATCTACCCCCATTACCACACAGATGGCACCTTCAATTGAAGGTTCTCCAAACACTTCGCCTACACATATGACTATGCCATCAGCCTGTGCCTTTGGCACCACCTCTTAGGGATAGAACCCCTCTGAGCAGTTGGTTGCTGTCTTTCAAAACTCCTTACCTCTCATCACTCCAATCATTACTGAGATTTTCCATAAAGCCATAGATGAGAGGATCTCCTCAAATCTACAAACCCTCATTGATGATGCTATTCACAAATCTCTTTCTGCCTTTGAAGCCCCTGATCCCAATGCAACCAAAAAGGGGGAGACTTCCGAGTCTAAGGCAGTGAAAGAAAAGAAAAGAAAAAGAGCTGATGATGAGAAAGAACCTACAAAAGAGAAGGAGGTGGAGAAAGAACTGATCTCAGAACAGCTGATCATATATAAAAGAAAGAAGAGTGCTGAGTCCAAAGTTGATGAAGATAAATCCTTAGAAGATCTTGTCAAAGATGCTGATGAAGCTCACAGCAGATCCATGGATAAAATTATAGATTAGCTCTTTCGACAAGGTCATGACAAAGCCACATTAGACTCTGAGATCAGAAGGCTGGAAATAGAAGAGATTCAGGCAAGATGGGCAGGTTATAGTGTGTTGGTAAGGGAAAGATTGGAGCTAATGATCAGATTCATTGCCAAATACCTTGGAAGATCATTGATAGAGATAATGGCCTGGTCCAGAGAAAGTATTTTGGAGATAACGAAGAAAATCTACTCTGATGGAGGCTATAATAAAGGGTTGATAATAGAAGCACTGGATGAAAAGGTGCATGAAAGAGAACTGAAATGGCAAAGCTCTCCAAAGCCAAACTCACCACCAAAATGCTAAGTCAGTCTTCTCACATTCCCACTCAAAGACAACCCTTATCTCTAAAATCTCTCAAATCTATCCCTAAACCAAAGCCACCCACAACTCAACCCACAAAACCAATCCCTGTACCCAAAAAACACCTCAAACCTTACCCAATGATGCACCCAGAAGGAGGAGAAGGGTGTTGAGGGTAGAAGAAGATGAAGAAGAGAATGATGATGATGATAGTCTGCCAATCTTTGTGTTCTCAAACTCAAATCACCTGAGCATAGAAGTCAACAAGTGATTACTCCTCACTTGCAAATGCAGATAGTGAAGGTAAAGATTGAAGAAGCAGAACAGCAGAAACAACATGATGAGAAGTTTCTCAAGATGGTTGATAAGGATTTTCCTGAGTCCTCATCCATTCAAGAAATGAAGAAAAGGCTCTGAGGCTGTACACTCTTAGACATACTTTTCAACATCAAAAAGAAAGAGTGCGGATCTGGCCAGACCCCAGGGTAAGTTCTAGAATTCATAAGAGGAATATACCAAGTAGATCATGGCCAAGTGAAGAAGACCATGAATGTTGCGATTACATTGGCCATGGTAGTCTCACCCTGGGAAATCATTGAAGAATTCAAGAGAGCTCACAAATCCAAGACAATCCCTCATTCTATTCTTGAGAACAAAATGATCAAGAAGGGGTTGTTATACAAAACACTTGAAGATCTTCAGAAGAGTGAACTCCAGTTGTTGCTTGAAGTCTCTCACCCTGATGAATTTTCTTATAGAGAGATAACAACTGTGGAGTTGAAAAATGGAAAGACAGTGAGATACCTATCTGAGTATTATGGTCCAGAGTTCTTCTTCGAAGGAGAAGCAGAAGAACTCACCAAGGATGAACAAGTTGTTCTCCTTGAGGCCTATGCTAGTGAGTCTTATAGACTCATTCATGGGAATTAGGTTTCATGGTTGGGATAAGACTCTGTGTTCAGTTTCCCCAAAAAAGAGTTCCCTTCCATATTTAGCCAATCACATGATTAGAAACCTTTCCCGGCCTGTGCTTAACTGATTACCTCTGAAGCTGATCAAGAGGGTGTTTCTGCCAAGAATAAGTGGGATCATTAATAAGTTTAGAGGTTTTGGCTGCATTGGTTCAGGGGAGTTTGTTAGACCAAAAGAACCAATGAGCCTGATCAGAAAAACCTCTAAGTCCCACAGACATTACAACTGCTGAAGAAGATCACAACAGCTGAAGACATCAGCTGATTACAAGGTCTGAAGACAAGGTCTGAAGACAAGAACTGTAGACTATCGCTGAAGACAAAGTCTGAAGCTATCAGCTGAAGACAAAGTTTGAAAGTAAAGTACTAAAGACAAAGTCTGAAAGTAAAGAACTGAAGATATCAGGATCAATGATCACAAGTTTGATGTAATGGAGCGTAGCACAGCGGAATATGAACAAGAATTAGACAAATTGTAGCAAGAGTTTGATACTTGTATGCATTAAGAACAAATACGGTTATAACGAGAGAATATATTTCTGTAACAAGGAATGTTTCAATAATATCGAATATTTCTGATCAAATCATTCATTTATTACATTAGGTTGACGCTCCTTATATAGAGTGCAATCGCTGCTGTTATCACGGGTAAGTGACAACTGGCAGATCTATTACAAAAATAACTAACTCTTAACAAACTACTGAAATGTTCACAACTACTGAGAACATATCAGAGTGTTAAGTACAAAATAAGAAACTACTGATAAGAAACTACTGAAACTACAACGACTGAAGAACAAGCTCTTCAGTCGTTTTACAAAACTACTGATAAATATAAAACTACTGATGAGCACAACAACTGAAGAAGTATTCTTGAGCTGTTGTGTCAAACTACTGAAAAGATAAAACATAAAACTACTGAAAGGTAAACCATCACAACTACTGAAGAAGACCTCTTCAGTGTTGTGACAAGTCTGATACTTTGGTCTTCAGCACTTGTGTCTTCAGACTTTGTCTTCAGCACTTGTGTCTTCAGACTTTGTCTTCAGCACTTGTGTCTTCAGACTTTGTCTTCAGCACTTGTCTTCATACTTTGTACATGCACTGGGTGTAGACCAGTTGTAGCATGTGCCCCTTTGTCTTGGAACTGGGGACTTCCAGCCTTAGGACTTTGTCCTTCATCAGCTGTTGCCTCTGGTGAGGTCTTAGGAATGTACCAGCCTCAGTCTGATCATATGCTGATTCAGAAGAGGTGGCAGCCTCACCAGATGTTCTGGTCTCCATATCCACACCAGGAGATAGAACATTTAAACCCCTGTGTTGTGGGTTGTCAGAAGCATGGTGATCCTCGTCCTCAATAGCTGTGGTTCTCCCCTTTGTTGTGGTTGTTGGGGAGGAGGAGAGGCATGCAGCTGAGTCAGCATGTTTGCAATGATAAGGGTGGGACTTTGGGGGGCGGTTGCATGGGGAGATGGGGTAAAAGCAGTGTGCACCTGGGGAGAATGGTGCTCTTCAATGGCAATCTCCTCAAATGAGGAAGATCCCAGATTGGTGGGTACCCCTTCTGTGGTTGCTGCAGGCTCCTTTTGAGAGGAATCCTGAGCGGCTGTGGCTGGGAGAGTCCTTATATCCACTAGGGGGTTATAACCGGTGGATATAGCCTGCGTTTGTGTTGCAGGGGCATCCTCAGGGGACTCATTTCCCTGAGTAGCCTTTTTGGTTTTCTTTTTAGTGGGTTTGGTGGGGACTTTTGATTTGGAGGTGGTGGCTGTGGGTTCCAGCTGCGTGGGTTTGCGCAGCTTGGCAGCCATTTTGAGTGATTGGTTAGAGTTGTGCCGGGAGTATACTTCAGGCAGTACAGCCATAGCAGGGACTCTCGGGCCAACAAGTCCCTCAGCTTGAAGCTGGTTTGCAATTATGGCCATTATGAACCGAGGATATAATATCCAACGGTTAGCAGTTTGTTTTTGAGCCATATCCTTGAGCTCCGAAAATAGTATTTCCGAAAAATTTAAAGGTTGTTGCTCAAGGATGGAGTACATTACCTCTTCCCACCTTGTGGACATTTGATCCCATGATGAGGTCTTGGAGGCAAGGCATACATTTACCATATGAAATATGAGACGTTCAGCATCTGGGAAATGTTTCTTCAGTAAGGTAGATGCACTCAAGTCACCCTGGTATCCATGGTTGGAAAATGATTGATCTGTTGTGCCCTTTGGATAACCAGTTGGGAAAGTGGCATCATCTAGATTAAGGGTTGACGAAGAGTGTCTGGAGTGATGACCACTTTTTGGCCATGGACAAACGATTGAAGAGACTCTGTGTCGTTCTCCTCAGAGACCAAAGTGACGTTTGTCCAGAAGTGGTTAAGGGATGCGGCATATATGGTGGGATTTACCAGAAACGCCGTTTTGTAGGGTGATTGAACCATTAAATCAATGGCGTTGTGAAACTTGGTCCAGTATGGCGATTTGGTGAGATGTGCGACACAGTTGTGTCGTGGTTTTAGTTGCATGGTCGCCATTGATGAAGAGAGGGTAGAGAGTTTTCGAACGTTAGGTTTGAGAAGAGAAGATAAAAACTCTGAAGGTGGGATAAGGTATTTAAAGGGTCGGGACAGAAAACGACTGAGGGTTTTGGTGTGAGTCATTAGTTGTTGAAACTACTGATGATGTGGTATTAACCGTCAGACGTTGAAACAGCTGAGGTCTCGGATTTAGTCATCAGTAGTTATAAAACTACTGAAGACAGTTTTGACTTTAGGTGATGAAACAACTAAAGACTTGGTATCAGTCATCAGTAGTTGTGAAACTACTGAAGACAGTGGTTTTGTCAGCAGTTGTAAACAGCTGAAGACTGGTGTTAGTCTTCAGTAGTTGTAGACTACTGAGGACATGGTTTTGGCTTCAGTTGTTTTGAAACAGCAGTTGTAGAACAACTGAAGAGAAATTACTCATCAGTTGTTTTCGTCAATTCTTAGCTTTTCAGTTGTTTCATACTGTCCTCAACACTTACTCATCAGACTTTGCATCTGCTTTTCAAGTGTTTCATAGGACGTTAGTACTTATCTATTTGTACTGATTTCAGTAGTTGTAACTACAACAGTAGTTGTAACTACATCAGTAGTTTAGAACAGATAAAGTACGTCGGTACTTGTGAGGCATTTAGCCTTCAGTAGTTATAAAAGCTGCTGAAGGTGAAAGAACTCATCAGTACTTATATGTGACATGGTTACCAATGATCACCAGTACTTATTATTGAGATCATCAGTAGTTGTCACTTATTCTAGCTGCAGCATACCAAGCCTTAACACCAGGTTGTGGAAAGTTGAACTATCCAAAGGCATAGTAAAAATGTCTGCAAGCTCATCAGCACTAGGCACAAACATGGGATTAAATAGACGCTTTTCAAAACAATCTCTTATAAAATGATGTCTAATTTCTATATGTTTGGTCCTAGAGTGCTGGACTGGATTTTTGACAATGCAAAGAGCTGAAGCACTATCCATTAATAACGAAGTCTTAGTCTCTGTAATGCCATAGTCCAAAAGTTGATTCTGAAGCCAGAGTACTTGGGATGTACAACTTGCAGCAGCAATGTACTCGGCTTCATCAGTGGATGTAGCAACAGATGTTTGTTTCTTACTCTGCCAAGAAATCAAACAGTTGCCTAGGAATTGACATCCACCAGAGGTTGATTTCCTGGTCAACTTACACCCTGCATAGTCACTATCAGAGAAGGAACTAATTTACAAGAGTGCCCAGTGGAATACCATAAACCTAGAGATTGTGTACCTTGCAAATATCTAAAGATCCTCTTGACTGCAATCAGATGAGACTTTTTAGGTGCAGCCTGAAATCTAGCACAAACACATGTAGCAAACATAATATCTGGTCTAGAAGCTGTTAAATACATCAAGGACCCAATCATACATCTGTAAAGTGTTTCATCAACCATTTTAACTTTCTGATCTGTATCCAGTTGTGTGGTGCTACACATGGGGGTAGAACAGGGCATACAGTTTTGTAAATCAAACTTTTCCAAAAGATCTTTTGTGTATTTGGACTGATGAATGAAAATTCCATCAGCCTTTTGTTTGATTTGCAAACCCAGAAAGAACTGTAATTCTCCCATGGCACTCATTTCAAACTTCTGTTGCATCAACTTTATAAAGGCATCACACAACTGAGGATCAGAGAATGCAAAAATAATATCATCAACATAAATTTGAACGAGTAGATTATGCTGCCCAGCTTTCTTAATGAATAAAGTCTTATCAATGGAGCCTCTAGTGAAATCATTTTCCAGAAGAAAGTTTGTTAATGTCTCATACTAGGCTCTAGGAGCTTGTTTCAACCCATAAAGAGCCTTATCAAGCTTATACACCCAATTAGGATGTTTATTGTCCTCAAAGCCTGGTGGTTGACATACATAAACCTCTTCTTTAATTTTCCCATACAAAAATGCACTTTTGACATCCATTTGAAAAACTTTAAGTTTTTGATAAGCAGTATAAGCTAAAAACAATTGAATTGCTTCCAGTCTGGCTACAGGGGCAAAGGTTTCATCATAATCAATACCTTCTTCTTGTGCAAACCCCTGAACAACCAGTCTGGCCTTGTTCTTAACAATAAGCCCATTTTCATCAATTTTGTTCCTAAACACCCATTTAGTGCCTATTGCACACTTACTTGGAGGTAGAGGAACGAGTTCCCACACTTGCTGTTTCTTGAACTGAAGAAGCTCAAGCTGCATGGCATCAACCCATCCATTGTCCTTTAAAGCAATGTCATAATTCTCTGGCTCTTGCTGACTGATGAAGAGAGCATAGAAGCAGAAATTTGACAATTGACTTCTTGTTGATACGCCAGCAGTGATATCACCAATGATTTGAGACATAGGTGATTCTTCAGATCTTGATACACAATGAGATCTGTGCAAGTGTTTGCAGCAGTTCAGCTACAACAGATGGTGATGGTGAATCATTTCCTTGAAACCAATCAGTGGATGGTAATTCAAAGGAGGTTGAATTTGAAGAAATCTCATGAGCATTTGTTGTGGATGGTGCTACTGAAGCTACAGGAACATCAGGTCTAGCTGAATCAGGCAGTTGGTCACTAAACCTGAATAGGTGAGTACTGCTATCATCATCATCATCACCAGCAGTACCACGAGGTGGTGAACTGTTGACAGGAGCAACAGCAGGAGTTTGATAAGGAACATATTGCAATATGTCCAAATCAAATAGCTCCACAGGGCTTTGTGGAATCTTGTCTTTAGGAGATTCATTAAACTTAACATGTAGAGTCTCTTCGACCATCTTTGTTCTGCAGTTGAAGACTTTGTATGCTTTGCAAGTTGATGAATAACCAACAAAGTACCCTGCATCCACCTTAGGATCAAATTTTTGGAGTTGATCCCGTGTGTTGAGAATGAAACAAGGACACCCAAATGCTCTGAAGAATGAAATTAGAGGGGCCAAATGATGAAGAACTTCATATGGAGTCTTCATCAACCTCTGATTTACTAGAACTCTATTCTGTACATAGCAAGATGTATTGACAGCTTCAGCCCAAAAAGTCATTGGCAGTCCAGAATCAGCCAACATGGACCTTGCAGCTTCAATAAGGGTCCTGTTCTTTCTCTCCACTACTCCATTTTGCTCAGGAGTTCTTGGGATGCTATACTGCCTCTGATTCCCTTTGACAAGTAAAACTCATCAAGTGTGTGGTTTCTAAATTCAGTACCATTATCACTCCTCACACACTTAACTGGTAGGGAATACTGCTTCTCAACGTGTAACACAAAGTTCATAATGGACTGTGCAGCCTCATCCTTTGAATGCAAGAAGAAAGTCCATACAAATCTGGAGTAATCATCCACAATTACGAGACAGTATTTTTCTTAGCCATACTCATCACTTTCACAGGACCAAAGAGATCCATGTAAAGAAGCTGTAAGCAGGCAGTGGACTTAGGTTCTTCTATGGAGGGAAACGAAACTTTGTGTTGTTTTCTTTTAAACAGGCAGTGCAGTTATCTTCACACTTGAACTCCTTCATTGGCAGTCCCCTTACTAAACCAGGTTTATCATCTGATTCATGTTTTTGAGATTAACATGACCCAGCCTTCTATGCCATGGAATAGATTCTTGGGGGAAGCCTTGGAAAATAGGCAAGGATGGCCTTTGAGATCTATTTTCTTGGAAAGATCTAAGGCATACACTCTTCCTGTCCTGTTGGCCTTTAGGAGAGTGTGTTCATCCAACACCTTATCAATCAAATTTAGAACTTTGGATGATAGAATCCGACAGTCCTGACTGGTGAAAAGAGCAACATGGCCTTTGTCACACATTTGACTGACACTCAAGAGGTTGTACTTGAGATTTTCCACATGGATAACATCATCAAACTTTATTTCCCCATTGGAAACAAAGCCTTTGCCAATGATGTACCTTTTGCATCATTCCAAATGACACAAACCACTTCCTTCCTGAGAGTAGTCATTAAGAAGTGATCTGTTTCCTGTCATATGCATGGATCCTCCACTGTCTACATACCAGATGCCTCTGAGGTATGTTGAAGAACCCTGCAAGATACAACAAATAGTTAGATTTTGAGACCCAACTTTTTGGTCTTGGGCCTGTTCTATCAACAGATGGTAAACTAACATGTTTGTTGGAAACAACAGCCTGAGAGGAAGAGGCTGGTGAAGAAAAGGAATCCTTAGGCTTGGACCTCCTTTTCTGTGGTTTCAACATAGGAACATCTAATTGGTTAACTCTTCCCAATAGATGTTGAACCATCATAACCAGCTGTGTCTGATTTTGGGATAAGGCTTTCAGCTCTTCAGACATATGGCCTTGGAGTTTGATAAGTTCCTATGTTGCACTTCTTCTTTTGAGCAATCTCAGCTGTTACCTGTTTAACCCCTTCCTTTTTGATTTCTGTTTGGACTTGAGGGTTACAGGATTTGATGTTGCTGGTACAAATGTGGCTCCAAACTCAGATTTCATTTTAGCCATTTTCTCTTGAATTTCTTCTTTATGTTTGAGTTTGGATCCCCTTTTGTACCCACAATCATCTGTAAGATGATTGAACAAACCACATACTTCACATGGTTTCTTCTTCATCTTATGTGATCATCAACTAAAGAGGATGAAACTACTGAAGATTTGCTCTTCAGTACTTTAGAAGCATTATTTGCTTTCTTGACTTCCTCTTTAGTAGTCTTCAAACTCTTTCTACTGACAGTTTTCTTCTCTTCAGTGCTGCCATAGTTGGAGTTTGAACTTCAGGTGTTAAATCTTGCTCTCCAGTCCTTTCAGGACTTTTAGAAATAACTCCTGAGTTGATCATCTCTTTTATCATGTGAGTGTCAGCAGTAGAACCATCAATATCAGTTGATGGGTTCTGAAAGGGCTTAGTGCTGACTTCAACTTTTGATGATGCTCTATCAAAAGATGAATCACATGATGAGGTCGATTGGTTATTGCTTTCTCCATCAGATTTCACTTCTGCTCTTGAAACAAAATCTGTAGGAGGAGCAGTGTGATTGTAACCAATGCCAAACTTCACATTGGAAGCAGATTTCTTACTAAGAAGCATTTCAAAACCTTTGCATGATTGTACCCATCGATCACACTCTACCTGGGTGACTGCAAGGGTTTCTTTTAGATTCTCAGGTCATCCAGAATAACCTCTAGCTTAGCCTTTTCATCATTTAGTTGGCATTTAAGCTTATAAATCTCATCATTTTTACAATTAAGAGCAGACTCAAACTCAGCTTTTCTTTTGGAAATGGTTTTCTCAAGCTCAAGTTTTTGATTTATTAATGCTACATTTGCCTCTCTAATTGAGACAAAGGCAGCAATGCATGATTCAGAACATAACTTGGCTTTAGCCTCTGAAGATACCTGAGTTACCTGTGAAGATGATGCATTTCAGCAGGAACCCTCAGTAGACTCCAGGGCCATGAGAGCCAGATTCCCAAAAGGACTGTCACCACCGTGTTGACCAGCAACTGTGAACAGTTGTTCATGACCAGACATGTCATCGGGTAAACTGCTCTAGTCAACACCTCCAGGGGTGAAGAAGCTGTGTTGTTGAGGTTGAGGAGATTGATGAGATTGAGATGGTTGAGGTTCTTGTAGTGCATGAGGTTGTGGTACTATAGGAACTTGAACTTGATTTGACTGTGGCATGTAATAACAAGGGTAAGGATATGGCATTTGACCCTGAGGAACAAAATATGCAGGAGATTGTGGTTGACAATGATGACTAGAATTGACAGGATGTTGCCCTCTGTGTTGTTGACTATTGCCAGGGAAAGTCACAAAAGGTGCAGAGGAATTAGATCCAGATGATCTGCATTCTCTAGCAAAGTGTCCAAGCCTGTGGCATTTGTGACACTTCAACTTACTCTTGTCAAAACCAATTTTGGTTTTGCCAGAGAGTCCTGGGAACTTTCTTCCAGTTCTTTTGTAGAACTTCTGAGATCTGATATTTATCAAGGCCATTTGGCTCAAAATATCCATCTCTTCTAAGTCATCATTGCAATACCCTTGAGATCATCCATGATGAGGCATAGATTGTCATTATTACATCCAGTAAACTGACTATCAACACTCACAAATGCAGAATCAGAAGTGTTTGAAGAGAAGTCAATATGCTCATCATACTGGCATTCAGATGACGCATATTCTAACTCATGACCAACCAAGGCAGTGTTGCCTGGTACAAAGTCTTCAGTGAGCTTTCCAGATGAAGACAGTTTTCATTTCTGTTCTATCTCTCTCTCAAATGTGAGCAATTTCCCATGGAGTTGGGTGAGAGATAGTTTGTCCAAATTTGCACTGGAGCGTAGGACAATAGTGTATGTGTCCCATCTGTCAGGCAGTGATCTGAGAAATCTGTTATTCATCTGGCTATTGGTGTACTCATGTTTGACCATTTTTAATTCAGAGATCAAACAAGAGAACCACTTGAACTGTTGAGTCAGTGTCTCACCCTTCCTATGAGAGAATGTCTCATATTGTTGGGCAAGGATTTCTCTATTATTTGCCAAGACCTCATCTGTTCCTCAAAATTGTTCTTTCAAGGCATTCCAGAGGTCATGGGCAGTTTTATGATGCATTAGCCCAGAATAGATTTCATTAGGCAGTGCCATGGCCAGAATTCCATGGGCTTTTGCATCAATCTCAAACAACTTCTTATCCTCATCTGAGTATTGCTCCCTCCTCTTCGGAACCATTTGATTGGTTTCCAGGTTATTCACCATAGGCTTGGGTGGACCATGTACCACTGATGTCCAACAACCTGCGCTGTTAACAGACAGGTGATGGAGCGTTCGTCATTGCCATATGTTATACTCAGTCCTAACGAGCATTGGAGGCTTGGTTGAGGAACCAATATTGTGAGGATCATTGGAAGGAGTAGTCATTTTGAGTCCAAATACAATTTAATTCAAGCTTTTAAGCGTTTTTATAAAGACCACAACAGACTCAATGAAAACCAAGAGAAAATCTCAGGATGAATGACCAGAAAACACAGAAAATTCAATCTCTATAACCGTTTATTGCAAAACACAAAAATGCTAATTCAGTCAAACTTGGATCTTGAATAGTAGTTTCAATGATCAATTATTAGATTGATCAATGATTAACCGGCTCTGATACCATTTATCAGGATTAGTGATCACAAGTTTGATGTAATGGAGCATAGCACAGCGGAATATGAACAAGAATTAGACAAATTGTAGCAAGAGTTTGATACTTGTATGCATTAAGAACAATACGGTTATAACGAGAGAATATATTTCTGTAACAAGGAATGTTTCAATAATATCGAATATTCTGATCAAATCATTCATTATTACATTAGGTTGACGCTCCTTATATAGAGTGCAATCGCTGCTGTTATCACGGGTAAGTGACAACTGGCAGATCTATTACAAAAATAACTAACTCTTAACAAACTACTGAAATGTTCACAACTACTGAGAACATATCAGAGTGTTAAGTACAAAATAAGAAGCTACTGATAAGAAACTACTGAAACTACAACGACTGAAGAACAAGCTCTTCAGTCGTTTTACAAAACTACTGATAAATATAAAACTACTGATGAGCACAACAACTGAAGAAGTATTCTTGAGCTGTTGTGTCAAACTACTGAAAAGATAAAACATAAAACTACTGAAAGGTAAACCGTCACAACTACTGAAGAAGACCTCTTCAGCTGTTGTGACAACGTCTGATACTTTGGTCTTAGCACTTGTGTCTTCAGACTTTGTCTTCAGCACTTGTGTCTTCAGACTTTGTCTTCAGCACTTGTGTCTTCAGACTTTGTCTTCAGCACTTGTGTCTTCAGACTTTGTCTTCAGCACTTGTCTTCAGACTTTGTCTTCAGCACTTGTCTTCAGACTTTGTAATCAGCTGTTGTCTTCAGCTGTTGTGGTCTTCAGTAGTTGTTGTGACGTCTGTGGAACTTAAAGGTTTTTCTGATCCGGCTCATTGGTTCTTTTGGTCCAACAGAAGACAAAGTCTGAAGCTATGTGCTGAAGACAAACTCTGAAAGTAAAAGTCTAAAGAACAAAGGTTGAAGAACAAAGACTGAAGACAAAGACTGAAGACCAAAGTATCAGTAGTTGTCATAACAGCTGAAGTTATCAACTTCAGTAGTTGTGATGGTTTCCTTTCAGTACTTCTAATTTATAGTTTCAGTAGTTATAGTTTCAGTAGTTTAGTTTCAGTAGTTTTATGTCTTTGTACTTAAGCATTCTCTGAGATGTAATCAGTAGTTAAAAACATTCTCAGTAGTTTGCATAGTTTCAGTAGTTTGAATAATTATGTTAGATGTCACTATCAAGTGACAACAGCAGACGTCACATATCCTATATAAGGAATGTTGACCTAATTGTAAAGTGTGACATTGAGCCACCACGAAAGCATTGAATGAAATATTCCTTTTGCAGAATTCTCTCTCTATAACCGTTTACTTTTGCATCGAATATCAACTGTGTTCTTGCGAATTGTCTAATTCATTGTTTGAATTCCGCTGCAATACTCTCTAATTAATCAAACTTAGATCACTAATCCTAATAGGTGGTATAATCCATCACCTCGAGTGCTATCGCATCTTCCTTCTCCTTTGGCAACAAAGGGAGCTTTTGGTCTATGATCATCTGTATGAATCGAGGGTACATGCAAAAGCCCTCCTTGCCCTTGGCCTCTATGTTCTCCACCAGGTAGGTGAAGATCATCCTAGAGAAGCTGAATGGATAGTTCAGCACCAATGCCACATAGGCGTTCTGTATCTGATTAGACAACTCATCAAACCCCCCCCCTTCCATGAGGCAATGCACTTGAGCAGCACATGGGCTAAGTACTTAAAGTAAGTAAACAGGTTGCTCTTGTTGAGCACACCTGAGTTGATGTCCCTAGAGTACTTGGCCCGTAGAAAACAACCTTGTACTATGAGTGGATGTAGATGGGTAGGGCAATCAGCATCATCCCCGAGCTCTAACACTGTCCTGAGGTCATCCTCAGTGATCTCTATGGGCTAACCAAAAATTAAGCTCCTGATCTGGTGGGGCTCTAAGGTCCTGTCAACAACTGTGCCTTCCCAGAAGGCCTGCTGAATTGAGTGATAGGGTATGCACAGAGTCGAGATGGCTCGGAAGATCCTCAATCTCTAAAGGAAAGTAATAATGCCCGAGAAGTCAGCTGAGTTCCTAGATGTCTGATCCAGATGAGCATAAATGTTGTGCTTGGTGCTCATAGTCCAATGACTAGCCATCTGTTACACAATGAATATAAACGTTAGTGTCAGTCAATAAATAATGACCTTAATCATTTGAACATGAAATTCTCTGTTCTGTCGTGAGAATGACAATGTGCGACTAAGATCTAGTCTTGCGAATGACCTCATACGTATGATTTAGCTGTTTGATTTGGCCATACGCCCCTTTCAGTCGTGCGACTGAAGTTCATCAGATTGTCCATTCACATGACAGACTAACTGTTCAATTCAAAATCAAATTTTGAGCAATCTTTAATGTTAGACATCGTGGTTAGGCTCATTAGACTCGCAATTTATCGACAAAACACATTATAACATTTAATTGAACAATGGACTTAGTTTTATTAGTTTATTTGCCAATGTAAGTCACGGTTTCTTTTAGGGTTCATATTAGTCGAATTTAGGCTTAAATCAATGGATATTTTCATGGATTGCACCACATTATACCTGTATAGTCAATAGAAAGCGTCAGCACACAACAAACATAGTCTTGAAGGCTCAAATGAAAATTTGGTAGAGTAAGGGTATGTCCGTGCAATGTAGGGGCGATTTGGGAGTGATGACCAACTGCGACCGACTCACCCTCTATTTATACTAGGGTTTACTTTCAGTCATGCGACTGAGCCCAATCACATAGTTGATTCATGGGACTGAAGATCAGTCGTGCGACTAGCACAATCGGTCACCTTCAATGGTGCGACTAGAGGTCAGTCGTGCGACTGGGTCATTCGGTCACCTTCAACCATGCGGTTAGCACATTTTAGTCATCCTGATGGTCCAATCGCACATATGTCCCATACGTGTGGGTTAATCTTACGATTGGGCACATTCATATCCTCAAATAGTACGACTGGTCCATGCTCATGGTCTAGTCGTGTGAATGAATCATACTCATGGTTTTTGACTTTAAGACCATTTTACCTTTTACACCCTTTTAAACTGTTGATTTAACATTATGAATCCTTTGATCATCTATGACATGATCATTGTAACTTGAAAAACTTTTGACCACCTCAGACATGGTCCTTTTAAAATACCTTGTCACCTCAGACGTGACCTATTTTTATTTAAAAGCACGTGTGGTCGCCTCAGACATGACCGTTTAGATGATAAGGCTCCCTATCAACTTCCATGACATAGTCCAATATTAAACAAACTGAAATTAACAAACTTTATACAGAAATGAAGGAAATAACACTGAAACTTAAAACTAAGGCATGATTTTGTATTTTTGTGAGGGCTAAATCCAAAGATGTAAATTTAAGAAATTATTTTTCTGATAAGGCAGCTTTAATTCATTTAAACCATACATGGACCAATTCAATTTTGGAATCATACATGATATTCAAATCATTCGGGACAACTTATTTAAAACCTTGATGCTCTATTCTTGTTTTTCATCTAGAGTCATTTAGCAAATTTAAGAAATCATACTAGTACTATTAGGTCCCCACACTGATTTTAACTTTCAAGAATTGTAGCCACAATGATTGTCAGTATACTTGTCCTTTTATATCCATACACAGACTTTCAACACAGATTGGTGATGGTTTAAGGTTTGTTTATTTCAACTAACATTTGTGGATCCCACCCTTATATGGTAATCAACATTCCTCAGGAGATTTTTGAGCAGTCTCAAGGTAGTATTCAAGAAGAAACTATTCTTAGAACTTTCAAAGAGAAGCCAAGCCTCGGGTCAGTGCCACAGCATAGCAGAGAGGCGGCAAAACAACAATCAATTCTAGAATATATAGGTTATGCTTATCCTCAGGTCAGTGCCATTGCACAGCAGAGAGGCACATAACCTATCTTCTTGTTTGAGCAATTTCATTCTTTTTGCACAGATCTCACCAACAACATAGGTTATCAGTTTGATTGTATTTGCATTTTTTATGTGCTTTTGCTCATGCTTTGGTCTTACGCACACATTTGTGGCGTTTATTTTGCTCGTCACCCCTTATTGGAATCTTGTTGATTATGCTAACCAGGGATAAGGTGTTACCCACAACTAGTCAAACATTTTATTTGAATCTTGAGATCACCAAAAAGGTCTAGTCATCTATGTGTTGAATCTACCGACATATCATGTGCGGTCTACCAAACTCTAGGTCTACTTTCTTTGTGTTACCTTAGTAGTAGCTAGTTTTCTATCATATCTTCTTTTATATTGCTCAGACTACACAGACTTATACTTGAGCTTTGCATCTTTTTCAATTTAAAATTTTCAAGTCCCAAATGGTTTGCTCCCGTGTACTAGCATATTACAAGATTGAATCGGTATCACACATACGATCTTAATTTTATTAGCTACCTCTCCTCCTCCCTTTTTTTTTATACTGTCTAAACCTATTCTCCCCTTAAAATTTTAAAACAGTAATGGATTAGCATTTAAGGATTTTAATAGGTAAAGAAATAAGACGAATTTTAATTAAACTACTAAAGATTAAGCAAACAAAATAAAAAATTGAAAAATAAAAGAAAATTTACACGACACATCAGACTTCACATGGTCATCTTCAGGAATGACCTCACTTTTCTTTGTAACACCGTTGACCTCTAACAGATATAGAAAACGTGGTTTGTCAAAAGCCTTTGTATAGAGGTCAGCGTGTTGAAAATCTGTGTTTATTTTTACCACATTGATTAAGTTCTTTTCAAGCAGCAATCACGGATAAAGTGATATTTAATTCCGATGTGTTTGGTCTTTGGATGTTTGACCGGGTTTTTAGTAACTGCAATTGCAGCACAGTTATCAACAAAGATAGGAGTAAAAAAATTTCAAACCGTAATCCCACATTTGCTATTGATACCATACGATTTGTGAATAGCAACTTGCAGCAACAACATATTCGGCTTCAATTGTTGACAATGCAACCAAGGTCTGCTTCTACACTGCCAGGTACTAATCTTCTCCCAAAGAACTAACACCCTGTTGATGTAGACTTGTAGTTCATCTTGCAGCCGCCGTAATCCGAGTCGCTATAACGCCGTAAGCTCAAAGTCATCATCATGAGGATACCACAGCCCAAGTGTGGGTGTACACTTCAAATAACAAAAAATCCTTTTCACCCCAATAATGGTTCACCTTAGGCTTGGCCTGATATCGTGAACATAAACATGTAGCATACATGATATCAGGTCGTGAGGCAGTGAGATACATGATGGATCCAATCATCCCTCGATACATAGTGGTATCTACCAGATCACCATTCTTGTCGGTGCTACATCATGGTTTGTAGCAAGTGGAGTTCTAGCTGTAGAAGCATTCTCCATGTCAAACAGACTGAGAATATCACCTATATATTTGGTCTAATGTAGGAAAATCCCATTTGGTGTCTCATCCACCTGTAACCCGAGAAAGAACTTCATATCTCCCATTGCACTCATCTCAAACTCCGCCTTCATTACTGCTTCAAACTCTTTACATAATTCTTCGTTCTTGGAACCGAAGATTATGTCATCAACACACATTTGTAGCAGCAGTAAATCCCTATCTTTTTCATTGATAAACAATGTACAGTCAATGACTCCCCTGCGAAAACCGTGTTTCACAAGATGAGTCGAGAGTTTCTCATACCAGGCCCTTGGAGCTTGATGAAGCCCATATAACGCCTTGTCGAGTTTGTAGACTCTATCCTGATGATATGGATCCTCAATCCCTCAGGTTGACTCACATACACTGTCTCTCGGATGTCACCATGAAAGAACGCACTCTTCACATCTATTGATAAACTTTGATCTTGATATAAGATGCATAGGCAAGGAAGATGCGGATTGCTTCCATTATTGCCACGAGTGCAAACACTTCATTGTAGTCAATACCCTCAACTTGTTGAAATCCCTGAACAACAAGCCGTGCCTTGTTTATGATGATCACTCCTTGATCATCTTCTTGCATTTCAAGACCCATTTGGTGCCAATCACCTTACCCACCTTTAGGTCTATCCACTAGTCCATACCCCAACTTCTTAACTAAGAAGTTCTTCTTGCATGGCACTCACCCATGCCTTATTGTTGGACCAAAAGAACCAATGAGCCAGATCAAAAGCCTTTAAGTCCCACAGACATCACAACAACTGCTGAAGACTTCATCAGCTGTTTGACAAAGTCTGAAGATCAACAGCTGAAGACTAAGTACTAAAGACTTCAACAGCTGAAGACCAAAGTCTGAAGATCAACAGCTGAAGACTAAAGTACTGAAGACTTCAACAGCTGAAGACCAAAGTCTGAAGATCAACAGCTGAAGACTAAAGTACTTTAGACTTCAACAGCTGAAGACCAAAGTCTGAAGATCAACAGCTGAAGACTAAAGTACTGAAGACTTCAACAGTTGAAGACTAAAGTACTGAAGATCAACAGCTGAAGTACAAAGACTGAAGACAACATCTGAAGACATCAGCTGATGTCAACAGCTGAAGTTCAAGAAGTCCAAGTACTAAAGCCTTCAAAGTTTGTCACAACAGTTGAAGAAGCATTCTTCAGTTGTTGTGATGGTTTGCTTTCAGTAGTTTTCTTTTCTTTTTAGTACTTGTAAAACGACTGAAGAGCATGTTCTTCAGTCGTTGTTGTTTAAATAGTTTCTTTTCAGTAGTTTTAGTGATAGTTAACACTTGGTATTTTTGTAAGAAGATGTCAGCTGTTTGACATCTTCAGTAGTTGTGTTAACTTTCAGTAGTTAAACAATAGTTAGATGTCACTGTCAAGTGACGTCAGCTGACGTCAGCTTCCCTTATAGAAGGAAAGATGACCTAATTGTAACGCGGCGCGTGAAGCCAGCCGAAGCGTGTATTGAATGAACATATTCCTTTGGGAAGAAATTCTCACACTATAACAAACACTGTTTCATTGATAAATTTCGTGTGTTCTTGTTTAAATTTGTTAATTCGTGGGCTCATTCCGTTGCAAATCCAATCTAATGATCAAGCTAGATGCTGAGATCCTAACAAATGGTATCAGAGCAGGTTAATCATTGAATGATTTAACAATTGATCATTGAAACTGTTCTTTTGCTATCTACGTTTGATCGAATTAGCAAATTTGCAAGAATCGGTTATAGAGATTGAGTTTCTATTGCTTCTGGTCATTTTGTTTGAGGTTCTAAGTGGTTTTGAGCTAGATTTACTTTTTTACCTTGAATCTATCTTAATTCTGAATATGGCTACTCCTTCTAATGACCCTCAATACTGGTTCCTCAACCAAGCCTCCGATGCTGGTTAGGACTGAGTATAACATATGTTAACGAAGAATGCTCCATCACCTGTCTGTTAACAGTTCGGGTTGTTGGACATCTGTGGTACATGGTCCACATAAGCCTATGGTGAACAATCCGGAAACCAACCATATGGTTTCGAAGAAGAAGGAACAATACTCTCATGAGGATCGAAAACTGTTTGAGATTGATGCTAAAGCTCATGGAATTCTGGCCATGGCACTGCCTAATGAAATCTATTCTGTGCTTATGCATCATGAAACTGCTCATGACCTCTGGAAGGCACTGAAAGAATAATTTGGTGGTACTTATGAGGTCTTAGCAAACATAGGGAAATACCTGCCTAACAATATGAGACATTTGCTCATAGGAAGGGTGAGACTCTGACTCAACAGTTTGAGCGTTTTTCATGTTTGATCTCTCAGCTGAAAATGGTCAAACATGAATACACTAATATCCAGATGAACCGTAGATTCCTCAGATCACTGCCTGAGAGATGGGACACATATACAATTGTCCTACGCTCTCTAATGCAAATCTGGATAGCCTATCTCTCACCCAACTTCATGGAAACTGCTTACATTTGAAAGAGAGATAGAGCAGAAAAGAAACTGGCATCATCAGGAAAGCTCACTGAAGACTTTGTACCAGGGAACACTGCCTTGGTCGGTCATGAGTCAGAACATGCTGCATCAGAAAGTAATTATGATGTGCATATAGATTTCTCTTCAAACAGTTCTGATCATGCATTTGTGAGTGTTAATAGTCAGTCAGGCTGTAATAGTGACAATTTGTGCTTCATTATGGATGATTTGAAAGATATAGTTGATGATGACTTAGAAGAGATGGATATTCTGAGCCAAATGGCCTTGATTAATATCAGATCTCAGAAGTTCTATGAGAGAACTGGTAGGAAATTCCCTGGACTCTCTGGCAAAACCAAAGCTGCTTTTGACAAGAGTAAGTTGAGGTGTCACAAATGCCACAGGCTTGGGCACTTTGCAAGAGAGTGTAGATCATCTGGATCTAACTCCTTTGCACCCTTGGTAACTTTTCCAAGTAATATTGAACAAAACAGAGGGCAACATCTGCTAGTTCTAGTCATTAATTACAACCTCTATCTCCTGCATATTTTGTCCCTCAGGGTCCAATGTCATATCCATATCCTTGCTATTACATGCCACAAACCAGTCAAGTTGAAGTATCCATTTCTCAAAAACCACCTGCTCTTCTTGAGCCACAACCTTCCCAATCTCATCAACAATCTCAACCTCAACAACATAGCTTTTTCACCCCAGGAGTTGTTGACTGGAGCAGTTTACCAAATGATATGTCTGGTCATGAACAACTGTTTTCTGGTGCTGGTGCCATGGTGGTGACAATCCTTTCGGAAACCTTGCTCTTATGGCCCTAGAGTCTACTGATACCTCATCCTCTAATGCCTCCACACCACAGGTATCATAGGTATCCTCTGAGGCCAAAGCCAAGCTATGTTCTGAAACATGCATAGCCGCATTTGCATCTATTAGAGAAGCAAATGTAGCTTTAATTAACAAGAACATTAAGCTAGAACAAATAATATCCAAAGAAAAGCTTAATTTGAGTCTATGCTTAATGATAAGAATGATGAGATTTACAAACTTAAATGCAAATCACTGATGATAAGGCTAGGGAAGAGGTACTTCTAGAGAAGTACAGAGACCTCAAAGAAACACTTGCAGCTACCCAGGTAGAGTGTGATCGATGGGTACATTCCTGAAAGGGTTTTGAAATGCTTCTCAGTAAGCAGTTTGCTTCTAATGTGAAGTTTGGCATTGGTTATAATCACACTGCTCCTCCTACAGATTTTACTTACTCCTAGAGCAGAGGTAGAATCTGATGGAGAAAGCAACAACCAATCCTTTTCATCATGTGATCCACTATCTCATACAGCACTATCAGAGGTTGGAGTCAGCATTAATTCTCCCAAAACCTATCAGCTGATGTGTTGATGGTTCAAATGCTGACACTCGTATGATCAAAAGGTTGATCACTCCAGGTGGTATTTCATAAAGTACTGAAAGTACTAAAGAGCAAGTCATAACACCTGGAACACAAACCAAACTACTGCATGTACTAAAGGAAAGAAAACTGCCAGTACAGGGTGGGAAAACTACTGAAGAAGATATCAAGAAAGCATGTACTGCAAGGAAGAAAACTGCTAGTATTGCTCGCAAACTGCTGAAGAATAAGTCTTTAGTAATTTCATCTTCTTCAGTAGATGATCAACTTAAGATGAAGAAAAAGCCATGTGAAATATGTGGCTTATTCAATCATCTTATTGATGATTGCTCGTATAAAAAGGGCTCCAAACTCAAACACAATGAGAACATTAAAAAGAAAATGGATAAAATGAAAACTGAGTTTGAAACCAAGTTTGTACCAGCAACATCAAAACCTGTAACCCCAAATCCAAAAAGAAATCCAAAAAGGAAGGGGTTAATCAGGCAACAGCTGAGGTTGCTCAAAGGGAGATGGTATAACATAGGAATCCAAAGGGCTCCAAACTCAAACACAACAGCTGAAGCACTAATGTGTCTAATGAGCTGAAGGCTTTATCATAGAATCAGACACAACTTGTTATGATGGTTCAAAATCTATTGGGGAGTCAACCAATTAGATGCTCCTGTGCTGAAACCACAAAGAAGAATCCATGCCAAAGGATTCTTCTTCTTCACCATCTCCATCTCCTCAGGCTGTTCTTCATAGCAAATCTATTAGTTTACCATCTGTTGATGTGAACATACCCAAAACCAAAAAGGTTTGGGTCTCAAAAACTAACTAATATATTATGATTGCAGGGTTCTTCAGCATGCCATAGTAGCATCTGGTATGTAGACAGTGGAGGATCTATGCATATGATAGGGAACAGCTCTCTTCTTCATGATTACTATCAAGGAAAGAAGGGGTTTGTTTCTTTTGGCAATGATGCTAAGGGTTACATCATTGGCAAAGGCTTTGTCTCCAATGGGGAAATACGGTTTGATGATGTTAACCATGTAGAGAATCTCAAGTACAATCTCTTGAGTGTCAGTCAAATGTGTGATAAAGGCCATGTTGCTCTTTTCACTAGTCAGAACTGTAGGATTCTGTCATCCAAAGTTCTGAGTTTGATTGATAAGGTGTTGGATGATCACACTCTCCTGAGGGCCAACAAGACAGGAAAGTGTATGCCTTAGATCTTTCCAAGAAAATAGATCTCAAAGGCCATCCTTGCCTATTTTCCATGGCTTCTCCTCAAGAATCTATTCTATGGCATAGAAGGTTGGGTCATGTGAATCTTAAAAACTTGAATCAGCTGATACATCATGGTTTAGTAAGGGGATTGCCTATGAAGGAGTTCAGATGTGAACACAACTGCACTGCTTGTTTGAAAGGAAAACAACACAAAGTCTCATTCCCTCTTATTGAAGAACCTAAGTCCATTGCCTGCTTGCAATTACTACACATGGATATCTTTGGTCCTGTGCCAAAGAAGAAATAAGGTCTGGTAATTGTGGATGATTACTCCAGATTTGTATGGACTTTCTTCTTGCATTCAAAGGATGAGGCTGCTCAGACGATTATAAACTTTGTGTTGTATGTTGAGAAGCAGTATTCCGTATCTATCAAGTGTATCTGAAGTGATAATGGAAGAGAATTCAGAAACCATAAACTTGATTATTTTTATCTCTCAATGGGAATCAAGAGGCAGTTTAGCATCCCAAGGACTCCAGAACAAAATGGAGTAGTATAGAGAAAGAACAGGACCCTAATTGAAGCTCTAAGGTCCATGTTGGCTGACTCTGGTTTGCCACTGACCTTTTGGGCTGAAGCTGTTAACATAGCTTGCTATGTGCAGAATAGAGCCTTAGTAAATCAGATGTTGATGAAGACTCCATATGAAGTTCTACATCATTTGGCTCCTCTAATTTCATTTTTCAGAGCCTTTGGGTGTCCTTGTTTCATTCTCAACACAAAGGATCAACTCCACAAATTTGATCCTAAGGTGGATGCAGGGTATTTTGTTGGTTATTCATCTACTTGCAAGGCATAGTGAGTCTTCAACTGTAGAACAAAGATAGTTGAAGAGACTCTGCATGTGAAGTTTAATGAATCTCCAAAGGACAAGATTCCACAAAATCCTGTGGAGTTATTTGATTTGGACATACTGCAATATGTTCCTTATCAGGCTTTAGCTGTTGCTCCTGTCAACAGTTCTCCACCTGGTGGTATTGATGATGATGATAATATCAATACTCACCTATTCAAGTTTAGTGATCAACTGCCTGAGTCCACTAAACTTGATGTTCCTCTAGCTTCAACAGTTCCATCCACAACAAATACTGATGAGATCTCTGATTCCTCTACATCTTTTGATTTGCCATCTCATTCTTGGTTTCAAGAGTCTGCATCACCATCTGCTGCTGCTGAAGGTCCTACAAACACTTGCACATATCTCGTTGTTTATCAAGAGCTGAAGAATCACCCAATGTCTCAAATCATTGGTGATATCAATGCTGGAGTTTCAACAAGAAGTCAATTGTCCAATTTCTGCTTTTATGCTCCCTTCATTAGTCAGCAAGAGCCAAAGAACTATCACATTGCTTTAAGGGACAATGGATGGGTTGAAGCCATCCAGCTTGAGCTACTTCAGTTCAACAAGCAGCAAGTGTGGGAACTAGTTCCTCTACCCCCAGGTAAGTGTGCAATAGGCACTAAATGGGTGTTTACGAATAAAATAGATGAAAATGGGCTTATTGTTAAGAACAAGGCCTTGTCGAGTTTGTAGACTCTATCCCGATGATATGGATCCTCAAATCCCTCAGGTTGACTCACATACACTGTCTCTCGGATCTCACCATGAAAGAACACACTCTTCACATCTAGTTGATAAACTTTGATCTTGATATAAGATGCATAGGCAAGGAAGATGCGGATTGCTTCCATTCTTGCCACGAGTGCAAACACTTCATTGTAGTCAATACCCTCAACTTGTTGAAATCCCTGAACAACAAGCTCTGCCTTGTTTATGATGATCACTCCTTGATCATCTTTCTTGCATTTCAAGACCCATTTGGTGCCAATCACCTTACCACCTTTAGGTCTATCCACTAGAGTCCATACACCCAACTTCTTAAACTGAAGAAGTTCTTCTTGCATGGCACTCACCCATGCCTTATTGTTGGACCAAAAGAACCAATGAGCCAGATCAGAAAAACCTTTAAGTCCCACAAGACATCACAACAACTGTTGAAGACTTCATCAGCTGTTTGACAAAGTCTAAAGATCAACAGCTGAAGACTAAAGTACTGAAGACTTCAACAGTTGAAGACCAAGTCTGAAGATCAACAGCTAAAGACTAAAGTACTGAAGACTTCAACAGCTAAAGACCAAAGTCTGAAGATCAACAGGTGAAGACTAAAGTACTGAAGACTTCAACAGCTGAAGACCAAAGTCTGAAGATCAACAGCTGAAGACTAAAGTACTGAAGAATTCAACAGTTGAAGACTAAAGTACTGAAGATCAACAGCTGAAGTACAAATACTGAAGACAACATTAGCAGACATCAGCTGATGTCAACAGCTGAAGCTCAAGAAGTCCAAGTACTGAATCCTTCAGAGTTTGTCACAATAGCTGAAGAAGCATTCTTCAGTTGTTGTGATGGTTTCCTTTCAGTAGTTTCTTTTCTATTTCACTACTTGTAAAACGACTGAAGAGCATGTTCTTCAGTCGTTGTTGTTTCAGTAGTTTCTTTTCAGTAGTTGTAGTGATAGTTAACACTTGGTATTTTTGTAAGAAGATGTCAGCTGTTTGACATCTTCAGTAGTTGTGTTAACTTTCAGTAGTTAAACAACAGTTAGATGTCACTGTCAAGTGACGTCAGCTTCCCTTATAAAAGGAAAGATGACCTAATTGTAACGGCGCGTGAAGCCAGCCGAAGCGTGTATTGAATGAACATATTCCTTTTGGTAGAAATTCTCTCTCTATAACAAACACTGTTTCATTGATAAATTTCATGTGTTCTTGTTTAAATTTGTTAATTCGTGGGCTCATTCCACTGCAAATCCAATCTAATTGATCAAACTAGATGATGAGATCCTAACCCTTATCATTCAGGGCTTCACTAACATACTTGGCTCAAACTGAGACACAAAGCAACGATAGGCACAGTCATGAAGGTATCCCTTTTCCATCACAGAGGCATAATCAGCTGAGTACAACTGATTTCTAGTTTGAACTCCTGATCTCACATCTCCTATGACATTATCCAAAGGATGATAGATGTTTAGACGTGAGCCGAGAGTTGTTAGAACAACCACCTCAGAATCATGATTGTGAACATTTGGTTCTGGATTTGAGGCAATAGGAGTCTGATGTTCAGAAGCTTAGAAGCATCACTGTTTGTTGGACCAAAAGAACCATGAGCCGGATCAGAAAAACCTTAAGTCCCACAGATTCACAACAACAAAGTCTGAAGACACAAGTGTTGAAGACAAAGTCTGAAGACAAGTGCTGAAGACAAAGTCTGAACACAAGTGCTGAAGACAAAGTCTGAAGACACAAGTGCTGAAGACAAAGTCTAAAGACAAGTGCTGAAGACAAAGTCTGAACACAAGTGCTGAAGACAAAGTCTGAAGACAAAGTCTGAAGACACAAGTGCTCAAGACAAAGTTTGAAGACAAGTGCTGAAGACAAAGTCTGAAGACAGGTGCTGAAGACAAAGTGTGAAGACACAAGTGCTGAGGACAAAGTCTGAAGACACAAGTGCTGAAGACAAGTGCTGAAGACAAAGTCTGAAGACAAGTGCTGAAGACCAAGTATCAGTCGTTGTCACAACAGCTGAAGAGGTCTTCTTCAGTAGTTGTGACGGTTTTCTTTTAGTAGTTTTATGTTTTTCTTCATAGTTTTGTAAAACGACTGAAGAGCTTGTTCTTCAGTCGTTGTAGTTGAGTAGTTTTGTATTAGTAGTTTTATGTTTTATACTTAGCACTCTGATATGTTCTTAGTAGTTGTGAACATTTCAGTAGTTGTTAAGTTTTAGTTATTTTTGTAACAAATCTGCCAGATGTCACTATCCCGTGATATCAGCAGTGATTGCACTCTATATAAGGAGTGTCAACCTAATTGTAATCTGTGAATGATTGAGCAGAAACATTTGATATTATTGAAACATTCCTTTTCACAGAAATATATTCTCTCTTACAACCGTATTTTTTCTTAATGCATACGAATATCAAATTCTTGCTATAATTTGTCTAATTCTTGTTCTTATTCCGCTGCGTTACACTCTAATCCATCAAACTTGAGATCACTGATCCTGTCAAATGGTATCAGAGCGGGTTAATCATTGATCGATCTAATAATTGATCATTGAAACTGCTATCCAAGATCCAAGTTTGATTGAATTAGCATTTTTGCAAGAAACGGTTATAAAGATTGAATTTTCTATGTTTTTGGTCATTCATCCAGAGATTTATTCTTGGTTTTCATTGAGTCTGTTGTGGTCTGTGTAAAATCTTTTTAAAGCTTGAATTAAAGTGTATTTGGACCTAAAATTACTACTCCTTCCAATGATCCTCACAATACTGGTTCCTCAACCAAGCCTCCGATGCTGGTTAGGAATGAGTATACATATGGCAACGACGAATGCTCCATCACCTGTCTGTTAACAGCTCAGGTTGTTGGACATCAGTGGTACATGGTCCACACAAGCCTATGGTGAATAACCCGGAAACCAATCAAATGGTTCCGAAGAGGAGGGAGCAATACTCAGATGAGGATAAGAAATTGTTTGAGATTGATGCAAAAGCCCATGGAATTCTGGCCATGGCTCTGCCCAATGAAACCTATTCTGGGCTAATGCATTATGAACTGCCCATGACCTCTGGAATGCCTTGAAAGAACATTTGGAAGAACAGATGAGGTCTTGGCAAATAATAGAGAAATCCTTGCCCAACAATATGAGACATTCTCTCATAGGAAGGGTGAGACACTGACTCAACAGTTTGAGCGGTTCTCTTGTTTGATCTCTGAATTAAAAATGGTCAAACATGAGTACACAAGTAGCCAGATGAATAACAGATTTCTCAGATCACTGCCTGAGAGATGGGACACATATACTATTGTCCTACGCTCCAGTGCAAATTTGGACAAACTATCTCTCACCCAACTCCATGGGAAATTGCTCACATTTGAGAGAGAGATAGAACAGAAACGAAAACTGTCATCATCTGGAAAGCTCACTGATGATTTTGTACCAGGAAACACTGCCTTGGTAAGTCATGAGTCAGAGTATGCAGGATCAGAACTCCACTATGATGATCATATTGATTTCACCTCAAACAATTCTAATCATGCCTTGGTGAGTGTTGATTGTCATCCTGGTAATAATAGTGACAATCTATGCTTTATCATGGATGATTTGAAGGGCATTGCTGATGATGATTTAGAAGAGATGGATATTTTGAGCCAAATGGCCTTGATCAATATCAGATATCAGAAATTCTACAAGAGAACTGGCAGGAAATTTCTTGGACTCTCTGACAAAACCAAAGTCGGTTTTGACAAGAGCAAGTTGAAGTGTCACAAATGCCACAGGCTTGGACACTTTGCAAGAGAGTGTAGATCAACTAGATCTAACTCTTTTACACCCTTTTTGACTTTTCCAAATAATAATTCACAATCGAAAGGGCAACATTCTGTTGGTTCAAGTCATTCATCACACCCTCGTTCTCCTGCATATTTTGTTCCTCAGGGTCAAATGTCATATCCTTATCCCTGCTATTATATGCCACAATCAAATCAAGTTCAAGCTCCTATAGTACCACAATCTCATGCACTACCAGAACCTCAACCATCTCCATCTCAATCACAACCTCATCACAGCTTCTTCACACCTGGAGTCGTTGACTGGAGTAGCTTACCTGATAACTTGTCTGGTCACACTGAACAATACTATGCTGGTGCTAGTCAACATGGTGGTGAACACCCTTTTGGAATCTTGCTCTCATGGCCCTGGAGTCTACTGAGGGTTCCTGTTCAAATGCATGATCTTCACAGGTAACTCAGGTATCTTCAAAGGCTAAAGCCAAGTTATGTTCTGAATCATGCATAGCTGCCTTGGTCTCTATTAGAGAGGCAAATGTAGCATTAATAAATAAAACTTGAGCTTGAGAAAACCATTTTCAAAAGAAAAGCTGAGTATGAGTCTGCTCTTAACAGTAAAAGTGATGAGATTATAAGCTTAAATGCCAATTAAATGATGAAAAGGCCAAGCTAGAGGTTATTCTGGAAGACCACAGGAGTCTCAAAGAAAAACTTGTAGTGACCCAAGTTGAGTGTGAACGCTGGGTCTCATCATGCAAGGGATTTGAAATGCTTCTTAGCAAGCAAACTGCTTCAAATGTGAAGTTTGGCATTGGTTACAACCATACTGCAACACCAACAGACTTTACTCCTAACTCCATAGTTAAGTCTGAAAGTGAAAGAAATCTCCAAACCACATTATTGTGTGAGTCATTCTCCAATGATAATCTAAGATCAGAGAATGAAACCAGTGTTAAGATCTCAACAAATAAATTGACTGATGGTCTAACTACTGAGACTCATATGAATCTGAGTACTTCAGATGTTGTTCCTCAATATACCCCAAGTACTGAAAGAGACCCCACATCTGAAAAGCATTTCAAATCAGTTGAAATACAAGGACTAACAACTGCTGAGGAATCCATCAAATAGTCTATTAGGACGGATGGAAAACAGTTGAATTACTAGTCTTCAGCTGTTACAAATCCTTTAGTACCTAGTACTGATAGGAGGAAAGTACTGAAGATCACACCTTCAGTAGTTTCCACTTCAGCAGTAAAGATGTCCAAGATGAAGAATAAACCATGTGAAATTTGTGGTAAATTCAATCATCTATCTGATGAATGTTGGTACACAAAGGGTTTAAAGCTCTAAAAGGACGAGCTTATTAACTAGAAATAAATAAAATGAAAACTGAGTTTGAGACCAAGTTTGTACCACAATCATCTCAACTTGATAAACCCAAGGCCTTACCCAAATCCACTAAGAAGGATGCGGTTTATCAGAAGACAGCTGATATGTTCCTCATGATAAAGATAAGCCTAAGTCTGTGAGTCTAAGAAGGAGGAAATGGTGGGTCACAGGAACTCATCAAAAACAAGCTCTGGAGTGTCAAATGAACTGAAAGCTCAAGCTTCAAATCAGACACAGTTTGTTATGATGGTTCAGTATCTGTTGGGGAGAGTTAACCAACTTGAAGCCCATGTGATCAAACCACTGGAGAGAAATCCAGGCCCAATCCATTTTAGCACCATCTCCATCTTCATCAGCTGTTAATCATGAGAAACCAACTATGGTTAAATCTATTGATAAAGTTAGTCCCAAAACCAAAAAGGTTTGGGTCTCCAAAGCTAACTAGTTTCTTATGATTATGCAGGGCTCTTCAGCATGCCAAAGAAGCATGTGGTATGTGGATAGTGGAGGATCCATGCACATGACTGGGAGCAGCTCTCTTCTTCATGATTACTCTCAGGGAAAGAAGGGATTTGTCTCATTTGGAAATGATGCTAAAGGTTACATCATTGGAAAGGGATTTGTGTCTAATGGAGATATTAGATTTGATGATGTCAACCATGTGGAGAATCTCAAATACAATCTGTTGAGTGTCAGTCAGATGTGTGACAAAGGACATGTTGCTCTTTTCACAAGCCAGAACTGTAGGATTCTGTCTTCCAAGGTTCTGAGCCTGATTGACAAAGTACTAGATGATAATACTCTCCTGAAGGCTAACAGGATAGGAAGAGTATATGCCTTGGATTTGTAAAGAAAATTGAGTTGAGAGGCCATCCATGCTTGTTCTCCAAGGCCTCTCTCCAAGAATCTAAACTGTGGCATAGAAGGCTGGGTCATGTTAATCTCAAAAACATGAATCAGCTGATCCACAAGAGTTTAGTGAGAGGTCTGCCAATAAAGAAGTTCAATTGTGATGAAATCTGCACTGCATGCCTAAAAGGAAAACAACATAAAGTTTCATTCCCAACCATAGAAGAGTCCAAGTCTAATGCCTGCTTACAACTACTGCACATGGATCTTTTTGGTCCTGTGAAGGTAATGAGTATGGAAAAGAAGAAATAATGTCTGGTAATTGTGGATGATTACTCTAGATATGTATGGACCTTATTCTTGCATTCAAAGGATGAGGCTGCTCAGTCCATTATGAACTTTGTGTTAGACGTTGAGAAGCAGTATTCCCTACCAGTTAAGTGTGTGAGGAGTGACAATGGTACTGAATTCAGAAACCACACTCTTGATGAGTTTTACTTGTCTAAGGGAATCAAGAGGCAGTATAGCATCCCAAGGACTCCAGAGCAAAATGGAGTAGTGGAGAGAAAGAACAGGACCCTCATTGAAGCTGCAAGGTCCATGTTGGCTGATTCTGGTCTGCCACTGACCTTTTGGGCTGAAGCTGTCAATACAGCCTGCTATGTACAGAATAGAGCCCTAGTAAATCAGAGGTTGATGAAACCTCCTTATGAAGTTTTACATCATTTAGCCCCTTTGATTTCATTCTTTAGAGCATTTAGGTGTCCCTGTTACATTCTCAACACAAAGGATCAACTCCAAAAGTTTGATTCTAAGCTGGATGCAGGGTATTTTGTTGGGTATTCATCCACTTGCAAGGCTTATAGAGTATTCAACTGTCGGACAAAGATAGCTGAAGAAAACTTGCATGTGAAGTTCAATGAATTCCTTAAGGATACAATTCCACAAAACCCTGTGGAGTTGTTTGATCTGGACATTCTACAATATGTTCCTTATCAACCACCCGCTGTTGCAGATCATATGAATCCATCATCTTCTGTAGCTAGTCATCCATGTGGTGTTACTGATGATGATGATGATATCAGTAATCACCTTTTCAAATTTAGTGATCAACTACTGATTCAGCTAGACCTGATGTTCCTGTAGCTTTAGTAGCACAATCCACAACAAATGCTGATGAGATTTCTACAACTTCAACTTCCTTTGAATTACCATCTACTGATTGGTTTCAAGGAAATGCTTCACCATCACCATCTGTTGCTGCTGAGCCTGCTACAAACACTTGCACAGATCTTATTATGTACCAAGATCTAAAGAATCACCCTATGTCTCAAAACATTGGTGATATCAATGTTGGCGTTTCAACAAGAAGTCAATTGTCAAATTTCTGCGTCTATGCTCTCTTCATTAGTCAGCAAGAGCCAAAGAACTATCACATTGCTTTAAGGGACAATGGATGGGTTGAAGCCATGCAGCTTGAGCTTCTTCAGTTCAAGAAACAGCAAGTGTGGGAACTGGTTCCTCTACCTCCAGGTAAGTGTGCAATAGGCACTAAATGGGTGTTTAGGAACAAAACTGATGAAAATTGGCTTATTGTTAAGAACAAGGCCAGACTGGTTGTACAGGGGTTTTCAGAAGAGGAAGGTATTGATTATAATGAAACCTTTGCCCCTGTAGCCAGAATGGAAGCAATTCGATTGTTTTTAGCTTATGCTGCTTATCACAACCTTAATGTTTTTCAAATGGATGTCAAAAGTGCATTTTTGTATGGGAAAATTAAGGAAGAGGTTTATGTATGTCAACCACCAGGTTTTAAGGACAATAAACATCCTAATTGGGTGTATAAGCTTGACAAGGCTCTCTATAGGTTGAAACAAGCTCCTAGAGCCTGGTATGAGACATTATCAAACTCTCTTCTGGAAAATAATTTCACTAGAGGCTCCATAGATAAGACTTTATTCATTAAGAAAGTTGGGCAGCATAATCTACTTGTTCAAATTTATGTAGATGATATTATTTGCATCCTCTGATCCACAGTTGTGTGATGCCTTTACAAAGTTAATGAAACAGAAGTTTGAAATGAGTGCCATGGGAGAATTACAGTTCTTTCTGGGTTTGAAAATCAAACAAAAGGCTGATGGAATTTTCATTCATCAGTCCAAATACACAAAAGATCTTTTGGAAAAGTTTAATTTACAAAAGTGTAAGCCCTGTTCTACTCCCATGTGCAACGCCACAGAACTGGATACAGATCAGAAAGGTAAAGTGGTTGATGAAACACTTTACAGATGTATGATTGGGTCCTTGATGTACTTAACAACTTCTAGACCAGATATTATGTTTGCTACATGTGTTTGTGCTAGATTTCAGGCTGCACCTAAGGAGTCTCATTTGATTGCAGTCAAGAGGATCTTTAGATATTTGCAAGGCACTCCATCTCTAGGTTTATGGTATTCTACTAGACACTCTGGTAAATTAGTTGCTTTTTCTGACAGTGACTATGCAGGGTGTAAGTTGACAAGAAAGTCGACTTCTGGAGGATGCCAATTCTTAGGCAACTGCTTGATTTCTTGGCAGACTAAGAAGCAGAGCTCAGTTGCTACATCAACTGCTGAAGCAGAGTACATTGCTGCTGCAAGCTGTACATCTCAGGTACTCTGGCTTCAAAACCAATTATTGGATTATGGCATAACAGAGACTAAGACCCAATTGTTAATGGACAGCTCTTCAGCTTTTTGCATTGTCAAGAATCCTGTCTAGGACTCTAGGACTAAACATATTGAAATCAGACACCATTTTATTAGAGATTGTTTTGAAAAAGGTCGGATTGATCCAAAATTTGTTCCTAGTGCTAATGAGCTTGCAGACATTTTCACTAAGCCCTTGGATAGCACAACTTTCCAAAACCTAGTGTTAAGGCTTGGTATGCTGCAGCTAGAATAAGTGATAACTACTGGTGATCTCAGCTCACAAGTACTGAAGATCATTAGTTTATTATTGTCATATATAAGTACTGAAGTTATCCTCCCCCCAGAAGTTTTTAAAACTACTGAAGCTTAAGTAACTCTCAGTACTCAAGTACTTTATTTGTTGAAATAGCTAATGTAGTTACAACAGCTGATGTAGTCACAACATCTGTTGTAGCCACAACTACTGATGTCAGAAATGCAGATAAGTACTGATGACCAATGAAACGTCTGAAACTCAGCTCTAAGTCTGATGACTAAGTGTGGAGGTCAGACTGAAACAGCTGAAAAGCAATGAATTGACGACAACTACTGATGAGCCTTTTTCTCTTCAGTAGTTTCCCAACTGCTGTTTCTTTCTAAACAACTGAAGCAAAACCATGTCTTTAGTAGTTTCACAACTACTGATGACTAATACCAAGTCCACATTTGTTTCACCACCTGAAGTCAAACCTGTCTTTAGTAGTTTTATAACTACTGATGACTAAATCCTCAGTGGTTTTATAACTACTGATGACTAAATCAGAGACTTCAGCTGTTTCAATGTCTGACGGTTAAAACCAAGTCTTCAGTTGTTTTATAACAACTGCTGATCACAGTAATACGGTCAGTCATTCCAAACCTCTGAAAGTTAATACCACGTCATCAGTAGTTTCAACAACTGATGACTAACACCAAAACCTTTAGTCGTTTTCTATCCCTACCCTTTAAATACCTTATCCCACCTTCAGAGTTTTTACTTTCTTCTCTTCTCAAACCTAACGTTCAAAAAACTCTATAACCTCTCTTCATCAATGGCGACCATGCAACTAAAACCTCGACACAACTGTGTCGCACATCTCACAAAATCACCATACTGGACCAAGTTTCACAACGCCATTGATTTAATGGTTCAGTCACCTTACAAAACGGCTTTTCTGTTAAATCCCACCATCTATGCCGAATCTCTTAACCAATTCTGGACAAATGTCACTCTTGTCTCTGAGGAGAATGACACAGAGTCTCTTCAATCGTTTGTCCATCGTCAAAAAGTGGTCATTACTCCAGACATTCTTCGGCAAACCCTCAATCTGGATGATGCCACTTTCCCAACTGGTTATCCAAAGGGCACAATAGATCAATCATTTGCCCAACATGGATACCAGGGTGACCTGATGCATCTACCATATTGAAGAAACATTTCCAGGATGCCGAACGTCTCATCTTTCACTTGGTAAATGTCTGCCTTGCCCCCAAGACTTCATCATGGGATCAAATGTCCACATGGTGGCAACATGTAATGTACTCCATCCTTGAGCAACAACCTTAAATTTTTTTGAAATACTATTTTTAGAGCTCAAGGATATGGCCCAAAAACAACTTGCTAACCGTTGGATATTTTATCCTCGGTTCATAATGGCCATAATTGAAAACCAGCTTCAATCTAAGGGACTTGTTGGTCTGGGAGTCCCTGCTACGACTGTATTGCCTGAAGTATACTCCCGGCACAACTCTGACCGATCACTAAAAATGGCTGCCACGCTGCGCAAACCCACGCAGCCAGAACCCACAGCCACCACCTCCAAATCCAAAGTCCCCACCAAACCCACTAAAAAGAAGACAAAAAAGGCTACTCAAGGAAATGAGTCCCCTGAGGATGCCCCTGCACCACAAACGCAGGCTATATCCACTGGTTATAACCCCTAGTGGATACAAGGACTTCACCAGCCACAGTCGCTCAGGAATCCTCTGAAAAGGAGCCTGCAGCAACCAAAGAAGGGGTACCCACTAATCTGGGATCTTCCTCATTTGAGGAGATTGCCATTGAAGAGCACCATTCTCCCCAGGTGCATACTGCTTTTACCCCGTCTCCCACTGCAACCACCCCACAAAGTCCTACTCTCATTATTGCAAACGTGCTGACTCAGCTGCATGCCGCTCCTCCTCCCCAACAAACACCAACAAAGGGGAAAACCACAGCAATTGAGGAAGAGGATCAACATGCTTCTGATAGCCCACAACACAAGGGTTTAACTGTTTTATCTCTGGTGTGGATATGGAGACCAGAACATTTGGTGAGGCTGCCACCTCTTCCGAATCAGCACATGATCAGACTGAGGCTGGTAACTTTGCTAAGACCTCACCAGAGGCAATAGCTGATGAAGGACATCGTCCTGAGGCTGGAGGTCCCCAGTTCCAAGAAAAAGGGGCACATGCTAAAACTGGTCTACACCCAGTGCATGTACATCCTGCTACACGCAGGAGGTCAGGTGATTCAGCATCTGCTGATGATGACCTGGGCTTCTTTTATGATGTTCTGGCCCAGAACACAATTCTTGAGTAAGAAGTCAGTAGACTACAAAGACTACTTGACCAATTCTCTCAAAAAGCAAGTCCATCTGCCACCAACATAAACCCACAGATGGCACCTTCACCTGAAGGTCTCCCACACACTCAGCCACTCAAAACATCCGAGCCACCAGCTTCTATTTCTGGCACTGCTTCTTAGGGACAGAACCCCTCTGAGCAAACAGCTGCTATCTTTCAGCAATCCCTACCTCTCATCACCCCAATAATCACAGACATTGTGATCAAAACCATGGATGAGAGGCTTCCCTCAATCATACAACCCCTGGTGGAGGAGATTGTGAGCACAAGGCTTTCTACTACTCAAACCCTTGCAACCAATGCATCCAAAAAGGGGGAGAGTCAGTCAGTGAAAGCAAAGAGGAAGAGCATAGAGGGGAAGAAAGAAAAGGAGACTGAGAAGGAAGAGGAGTCTATGAAGGGAGCTGACATTGATCAAGTGGGTGAAAGTCACAATGACTTTCATGTCACATATAAGAAGAGGAAGGTTGAAGGAAAAGAAAAAGAGCTCGAACTTGATCAGATGATCAAAATGGCGGATGCTACACACAGTAAATCAATGGACTCCATTATTGATCAACTGTATAGACAGGGGTTCGATACTGCACAGCTTGACTCAAAGATTAGGAGACTTGAAGTTAAAGAAATTAACTCAAGATGGGCAAGTTATGATGCATTAGAAAGAGAAAGACTAGAGATCATGATCAGATTCATTGCAAAGTACCTTGGAGATCATGGATCGAGATTAAGTCATGGACCAGGGATAGTATCTTGGCAATAACCACAAGATCTGTTCGTCTCAAGCATACACTAAGGGATTGGTGATTGAAGCACTAAATGAGGCAGGTGCTGGGAACAGAAAGGAACTAGCAAAACACTCAAAAGCCTCACTCACTACAAGAATGCTAGAACAACCTGCAAAACCTCCCACTTCAAAATCACCACTACCACAACCCACTAAACCAATTCCTTTACCCTCAAAACCAACAGCCGATGATGCACCCAAGAAGAAGAAGAGAAGGGTGTTGCGGCTGAAGAAGAAGAAGAAGAGGAAGAAGATAGGCTGCCTCTTTCTGCAGTCCTAACTTTGCCTAAAGCCAAACCTATGCCCATCACTCCACCTCACAGATGGAAGTTGTGAGAGTAAAGATAGAAGAAGAACAGCAGCAAAAGCTTCATGATGATGAGATGCTGAAAAGCATAGACAAAACTTATGCTGCTTCTTCATCAATAATCAGTATGAAGAAAGAAGCTCTGAGATTGTACACCCTTCCTAACACATTTCAATATCAAAAGGAAAAGGTGAGAATATGGCCTGATCCTAGGGTGGCTCACAGAATTGTGAAGAAAGACATTCCTTCGAGATACAAGGGCCAAGTAAAAACGTAGATGAAGAGATCACAGTGGTCCTTGTAGTATCACCCTGGGAAGTTGTAGAAGATTTCAAGAAGGCCTATGAAACTAAATATCCACCCAAAAAGATGTTAGAGAACAGAGTGATTAAAAAGGGGTTAGTCTACAAGAGGCTTGAGAACTTCAAACAAAATGAGCTCAGTCTGTTACTTGAAGGGACTCACCCAGATGAGTTTGCATACAGACAGATCACAACAGTTGAGCTCAAAAATGGCAAACAGACTAAGTACATTTCAGAGCTGTATGGGTGTGAAGGATTGTTTGATGGTGGAGCTGAAAATCTTACCATGGAAGAACAATTATGTTTCTCAGAGCATACACCAGAGAATCCTACAGGCTTATACATGGGAAGTAGATTTCATGGATAGGACCACAGCCCTGTGTCCAGTTCCCTAAAGTCAGGGCTCCTATCCATACTATGCCAACCAAATTTCAGAAATCTATTCCCAGGCCAGTGCTTAACTGGGTCATCTTCTTAGCTGATCAAGAAGGAAAAAGACCAATCTTATTGCCAACAATAAGTGGGACCTCAATAAAGTTAAGGTTTTGGCTGCATTGGTTCAGGGGGAGTTTGTTGGACCAAAAGAACCAATGAGCCGGATCAGAAAAACCTTAAGTCCCACAGACGTCACAACAAAGTCTGAAGACACAAGTGCTAAAGACAAAGTCTAAAGACAAGTGCTGAAGACAAAGTCTGAACACAAGTGCTGAAGACAAAGTCTGAACACAAGTGCTGAAGACAAAGTCTGAAGACACAAGTGCTGAAGACAAAGTCTGAAGACAAGTGCTGAAGACAAAGTCTAAACACAAGTGCTGAAGACAAAGTCTGAAGACACAAGTGCTGAAGACAAAGTCTGAAGACAAGTGCTGAAGACAAAGTCTGAAGACAAGTGCTGAAGACAAAGTCTGAAGACACAAGTGCTGAAGACAAAGTCTGAAGACACAGTGCTGAAGACAAAGTCTGAAGACAAGTGCTGAAGACAAAGTCTGAAGACAAGTGCTGAAGACCAAGTATCAGTCGTTGTCACAACAGCTGAAGAGGTCTTCTTCAGTAGTTGTGATGGTTTTCTTTCAGTAGTTTTATGTTTTTCTTTTCAGTAGTTTTGTAAAACGACTGAAGAGCTTGTTCTTCAGTCGTTGTAGTTCTAGTAGTTTCGTATCAGTAGTTTGATGTTTTATACTTAGCACTCTGATATGTTCTCCGTAGTTGTGAACATTTCAGTAATTTGTTAAGTTTTAGTTATTTTTGTAACAAATCTGCCAGATGTCACTATCCCGTGATATCAGCAGTGATTGCACTCTATATAAGGAGTGTCAACCTAATTGTAATCTGTGAATGATTGAGTAGAAACATTTGATATTATTGAAATATTCCTTTTCACAGAAATATATTCTCTCTTTACAACCGTATTTGTTTTTAATGCATACGAATATCAAATTCTTGCTATAATTTGTCTAATTCTTCTTCTTATTCCGTTGCGTTACACTCTAATCCATCAAACTTGAGATCACTGATCCTGTCACTATTAGATGCTTGTGGACTTGTGGTAGTCGGAACCTATTCATCCTGGTCGTTCTAATCATTTTCCGCATTTTCTTCATCAGAGGAAGAGTCACTGACATCAAGTGCTCCCCCTGAGTTGATAGATGATTGACTTTGTGAACCAGATGGTGTTGAATCTTGAGACAGTGTGTTCAAGACATCGTACATCATCTTGTTTGCCAACTCGTCTTTGGATGTGGAGAGAGGTATGTTGTAGGACTTGAAGAATCCATCATAGTCAAAGAAGTAAGCACGCCCTTTTCCAGCAGGTGGTGTGGTGTATCTTTGTACATTAACATTACACCACACCTCTACTTGACCCATTGAGTTGTTGTAAACTCTCTTGTTTGGTATGTTGTATCCTAGAAAGATCCCTTCATCAACCTTCTTGCTGAATTTTCCCTCCTGAGTCTTCTTCAGCAGGGTGCACGGAGCACCAAACAGCTCGAGATACTCTAAGTTAGGTTTACGTCATTGTAGTAACTCGTAGCACGTTTTTCCATGGCGTTTAATTACCAGAACTCGATTGAGCGTATAACATGAATTTGTAACTACCTCATTCCAGAATTGAATTGGCAGTTTTGAGTCTCCTAGCATAGTCCGTGCAGTCTCTATCAAGCTACGATTCTTCTGTTTAGCAACACCATTCATCTGAGGAGTGTAGGCAGAGGTAAATTGATGCACAATTCCCTTTTCCTTGCAGTAGGCCTCCATCCATTGATTCTTGAACTCCATTCTGTTGTCTGAGCGCACTTGTCGTACTTTCAGCTTGTATAGGGATTCCAGTGTAATTACTAATTCCTTGAAGGATTCAAATGTTTCTAATTTGGACTTCAAAAACATTACCCAAGAGAATCTTGAGTAGTCATTAGTAATTACGTAGCAGTACAAGTCGCCTGCGATGCTTCTTGTACTGACTGGACCAAACAGATCCATGTGAAGAAGCTCAAGAGGTAGTTGTATGGAATGAACTTTCTTTTCCTTATGAGACTTCTTTGTTTGTTTTCCCTTTTTGCATGCAACACCAAAATCTGGGAGTTGGATGTTTTTGACATTCACTCCCCTCACTAGATCATTCTAGATCAAGTGATTCATCTTCCTTGGATTTATGTGTCCCATTCTCCTATGCCAGGAGATGGAATCCTTTTCAGTAGCTTTGGACAAGAAGCACCAAACTTCACGATCCATTATGGAGGCCTTTGAAAGATCCAAGACATAAAGATCATTATATCTTGAAGTTGACATTAAGACTTGGTCCTCCAGGATCATGTAGTCCTTCTTGAGAACGTAGCACTTCTCGTTGTCAAAGACTACTTTGAATCCTTTGTCACATATTTGAGAAATAGAAAGTAAGTTATTTTGCAATTCTTGGACATAGTTTATCTTGTCAAACTTAACTTTCTGATTTCCCACTTCCCCTTGGGCTGTGATATACCCGCCTTTGTTTCCAGCAAATGAAACATGCCCTCCGTTGATTTCTCTGACATATGATAAGAGAGCTTAGATCCCCTTCATTTGCCTGGATGCTCCGCTATCTACAATCCACGTGTTAGTCTCAGCACTATAACGAACACCCTACACATTCAATGAAAACATTAGTTCATGTTAGGAACCCAAGCCTTCACTGGCTTGGGTTTCCCCGAGGCATCACACAGTATAAACACAACCCATTGAACATTTGAGGTTGAGGGAAACTCAAATTTCTGTTTTTTTCTCATTTTCAGACGCTGAGGCGGATTTTTCTTTCCATAGGCCAGCGTTGTGTATGGCCTGTTTGTGATAAATTGACGACTGGCTGATGGGTTGAACTATGGATTCACTATCCCTTTTAGGATGCGTCACTGAGTTCCTTTTAAAAGATCTAGTTTTAGATGCAGGAAGTTCAACTTTCCTCCTCGGTGTCTGATAATAAGGATAATTAGACGCAATGTGACCATACTCTCCACAATTGTAGCAACATGTGCTTTCAACTTTATGGTTTATTTGTTTTTGTGGAGATGTAGGTATCACACGGATGACTTTATTTTGTTTAGATTGAGACACTTCTTTGTTAGATGTATGGTCAGGTTTTACAAACTTAATTGCTTTACCTAGTTTTACATCTTTTATTTCTTGTTTACCTGGACTTTGACATGATACTCGTGATTGATTAGGCTTAATAGTCTTTTTGGGTTCTGATTTGACTTTGTTTGAACCCGACTTTAAATTAACCTATCAAACTCTTTTTCCAAGTTAACACAAGGCATATTTCCTTTTGCCTTAGAAGTGGACTCCTTTTGTTTAGTGCTAGATTCAATTGGTTTACTCGTGGAATTTGGGTCACTAACAAGAGGAGTGGTCACCACATGATCCTTGATGGGGTTATTATTAATTAGTTTACGTTTGGTGTTCATCAAGGTCTTAGGTGGTAGCGGAACCACTTTGTATCCCAATCCCTCCCAGTTGTTTCTCTCTCTCACTAAGTGTTGGACAATGTGAGATGAGCTTGTCCAACTGTGTAGTTTTAAAACTGCTTTGTGCTTCTTAGTGTCCTCTAAGGAGTTAAGATAGTACATAATGTCATTAGCTTGGTTAAACGCAACTACTTCTGTTTCCCTAAGCTGTTTGTTCAAAAGCTCTATCTTTTCCTTGTAACTGTGCTCATTTTGTTTTAAAACTCCATTAGCTTCAATGCATAGTTCCAAATCCTTTACTCGGCTATCATTATCATCTAATAACCTAGCAAATTTTAAATCTATGCTTTCTATAAATTTATTACAATTAGAACAAGTATGATTATTAAACAATTGGTCAGTAGTACTTACCTGAGATGTTGAAGAGGAATCAGCCATGTGCGCAAAATCTGTTGTCTCTTGTTCTGGTGATTCTGAAGTTGATGTAGATTTTTCTTCTTCAGGTAGGTGGTTGACCACATGTGCAGTGTCTTGAGCATTGGACATCGTAAGCTCTACTGCTATATCTCCCTCACTAGCGGAATCGTCATCTATGTCCTCCATACTAGCTATGTTTGACTCTCCCTATAAGATGAACCGAAAGCTCCAGTCTTGTCCTTCATCATCGTTAGCAGTCAAGGCTTTAAGGTCCTTGCTTGATAAAGTAGAACTACTAGATGTGGCTTTGTCCTGATGATTAAAGGACAAGAAAGGATTGCCATTACCAATCTTCTTTGGCTTCACACATTCCTGTTTGAAGTGCCCTTTCTCACCACAGTTGAAACACGTTACCTTTGACTTGTTGAAGCCAAAGATCGTGTCCTTGGTTGCCACCAAGTTCTGTCCGGTCTTTTTGACAAACTTTTTAGCTCGCCGGACATCACTTTCCAAGGCCCACATTATATCCATCTGTTCCAACTCCATCTCATCCACCTGTTCATAGTCCTCATCTACCAGGTGGCAATTTCCTATCTTTCCAGCAATTAGTCCGTCATAGGAGTGGACTATAGCAGCTAAGAGGTCCATGTGTTCCCTGGCCACCTTAACAGTTACGTTGCCGAAGTTATCGGTTTTCAATTTTGCTGCATAGGCTTCAGGTACAATATACTGGGTACCAAACGACCCTGACGTTTTGGGCCCTGAAGTAGATGCTTGTGCTGACTTGCTGAGCTTGAGACAAAGGAATCTGCATTGGTGCTCCAGATGTCTTGGCCTGAGGAGTCGCGTTGTAAAGCGTCAGATTTAGATCATAGTTGGCCTTTTCGGCTCTATACTTCATCCTAAGCTCCTCCTCCCTCAGTTTCAGAATGAAGTCATTTATATCTAACTTTGAGAGCATCCCATTCTGTCTGAGATTTGAAACAAAAGAAGCCCATTTCTCTGGTAATCCATCTGCAAAGTTGGATACCTTATCCTCCATCGACATAGTTACTCCATGAGTGTGCATCTCACACATCAAGTGGTAGAATGTGTCGATCACGTCATCCAGGCCTTCCTTTCCCATTGAAGAGAAGTTGTCAAACTCCTTCTTCAAAGCTTTGGCCTTAATGGCTGTGAGTAAGGCATTTCCGTCATACCTCTTCTCCAACGCATCCTATAATTTCTTTGCTTGTGTATACTCCAAGTACTGATGGAAGATATCCTTCGGAATAGACTGGGTAAACAAAGCGTAGACTTTCTTCTCAGCGTTGTGTTTCACCTTTTGTGCATCAGACGTGCCATTTAATGTAAGTTTGACACGTCAGCTCCTACTGGCATGTTGTACCCCGACTCTATAGCCTCCCACAAATTTGTATCTACTCTATTTAAGTAGATTTCGAAATGTTGCTTCCATTGTGGGTTGTCGTCTAACGTGATAAGCTTTGGGGGTTTATTATGAATTCCCACTTCGTTCTCCAACAGTAGTAGATTCTGAATTCGAGTGTCTCTACTTGTTGCGTATGCTGAAAACTGGTCCTCCATTTCACTCAACTTTACTATTAAACAAACTGTTTATGTGTGCGAATGAAGGTATGCGACTGGGCTTATTCAGGCGATTAAACTAGGCGAATGGTTCAATCGTGCGACTGAACTAATGCAGATGAGTCAGTCGGCCGAATGAACTAATGTGGTTGAACAGTCCGAATAGGGTTCTCAGTCGTACAAATGAGGGTATGAATGAGTCCAATCGTGCATTTGGGGAATGCGAATGAACTCAGTGGTGCGATTGAGCCAATCGTGCGACTGAACCTGCTGATGTTTGAAAATTCGTAGGTTAAACGTGTTTTGGCTGCAAAAACTCGAATTTTCACAAACCATAATTGCCATATGCCGGAAAAGATTGCGTTTTTAGTGAAAAAACACAATTTTTGTATCAAAAACAATTGAATCAACATGTAATCAGGAGCCAAAGCTCTCATACCACTCATTATGGACCATGTACGGGACAATATACTAACTGATTAATGTGTATACCGAACCAAATAGTGCGGAATCCTATTTGATTGGCGATCCAATGAGTGAGAACGCACGTAGAAACAATTATTTATTGAATCTAACGTTAAGAATAAATTAGGAATCGATCTACTGCGATCTTTGAACTTGGAGTATGATTTTAGAGGTCTCTGGATGGCTAGGGTACGTCTGGAGTCGAAGTGTTTATGATGCTTATGTTTTTCGATGAATTAGGTGGTATTTACAGGTTAGGGTTACTCATTCGTGCCACCGAACCATTTGCATGGTTCATTCATGCTATTGAGCCATGCGGTTGATCCATTCGTATGATTGAGTGTTTAGTCGTGTGACTGAGTCAGTCGCATGAAGTTGTTCAGGCGTATGGACTACTTAGGCGCGTGGACACTCAGTCGCATGGCCATTCGGATGCATGACAACTGTTGGGGTGCATGGTCTAGTCGGACACATGAGAACTTCACTTAACCAATTTTCAATGTATTCATTATTATAACATTACGCGTATCAGTTGAAACAATCACAAACCTATATAATCTAGTCAATATGCGTTACACAACTCAGTAATGAAATATTAAACATTATAAATCACAATCAAACATTCTCATTTCATTAAGTACCCAAGCATTACATAAGTGTAAGACATCCAAGACATATTACATTAAGATATGAATCTAGGTACATATGTAACAACAGCTACCCTGGTGACGACATAGATCTATGGGTCCGACAAGCCTATTGGTGCTAAACCCGAGGTAATTGTCGGCTTCTGATGATCTATGCTTGTTTATAATAAGAACCAAGTACACTTAGCAAATCGTTATAACTTGTAATTGATATCTTGGTTAAGGTTTGATTGTAGTTATATCTTATCTATAAACTTGCTTTATTCGTAACCATTAACATGAATTGCTACTTGTAAACTTATATATATATATATATACACACATATACATATATATATATATGGCAAGTAAGTCGCGCATTGAACCCGAAACCGTCCGAACATATCATTTCTCATTGAATGTGTTTAAAGTTCTTAATCATAATTATATACAGGTGTTTGATCATCATTCGCTCACATCGGTTGAAGTTCTTTTTGCTCACTTTATACGTCTATATTCGAGGTGAGTTTCGCAGCCCTGTTTTTATTACAATTATTTATATACTCTGGGGGAAAAGTATGTTCACCCTTTTTATGTTATGAACTTAAACAATCTTTCGGACTGTTATGTTTATTGTTTTGATATTTATAACTTATAAGTGTAACTTTTAATTTTCAGTTAGATTAATAAGTAACTTAATCATACAAATATTTATACATTTATGATTTATGTTGTTTCTATTTTTCAATCCGTGTACTACACGGGTTTACTAAAGCTAGTATAAAATATAAGTAGGTTAATCTCATGTAATACACGGACTAAATAAATGTAACGTTACATGATTTATGGTATAAAAAGTTATGTTTTTAAATATTGTGTATTATAAGGATTGAATAAATCCATGTGTTACACATTTGAAATTTTGATGTTAACAATAATCATTGATGGTTATTAATTAATAAATAGATATTATTATAACATTAATAATTAAGAGAAGAAAGAAGCGAGAAAATAAATATATTAGATGGCCTAAAATGGTGACAAGTGTCTGGATTTATTTTTATTTATTAGTATATACATATAATAGTAATTATTAATTTTAATATGCAATGAAGGTTATACTATGTGTTTTATTGGTTGTATTTATCTTTTTTTTTTACTTTTTAAATCTTTCGAATTTTTACTTTAACACTATATTTTATATCTTCTATAATTTACCCTTAATTTTTTCTTACTTTTAGCTTTAGTCACCAATACTTTTCATATTTTATAAAATTTTCATTTTACCTTTCGTTCTAAATCTTACAAGTTAACATGCGGTAAATGCTTGTATGGTTCAATGTTTTTACATTTATTTTACCTCGTTTAACTGCTTTGTTGCAACACGATGGTCCTAAATGGACTTGTTTATTATTTTATATGTTTTATCCTTTGCCTACGCGGTTCAGTGTTTTTATGTCTGCTTTTTGTTTTGTTTTATTTTTATTTTCATTTTTATACGAGTTTTTTGGTAATAACTGCTAGTGGCGTGCCATTGATGCTTCTTAGCACAAGTTTATGCATCCTGCTACAACGTGTGGGGTTTAATACTAGTATATTGCTAATTATTAACTGTAAGGCCCCGTTCCCGGACGCTTACAGCTGGCCAATCATCGCTCATAAAACATATAATTTTATTAACTTAAAATAAACATTGCAGCGGAAACATTAAAAACAACATTTTCATTAAAATGCTTTTGCAAAATAATACAACATTCGTTACATAATTTCACTTGTTCACATTACAATGCAAAAACATTAACAAAAGAATGCCATCCAAAATGCCAAGTAGCTGCCCCGCGCCATCTTTAGCAATGCACACATGCCAACTTGGAAAAATGCATAAAAAGTCAGCGTTGCTGAGTGAGTTCTAGTTTTAAAATAAAACATACGTTACTTTCATTAAAACCTTTCTTTACTTTTGTATGTGGTCACACATCATATGTACACATAGATAATATCATTATTATCTTCATTTACTGTTCATCACATACTTTCTTCAACTCTTTTCTTCTTTATCACATTCTTTATCACTATGTGGATAAGTGTTATCAGCTATGCCCCAAACAAATGGGGTACTAGGCCGTAGTTTATAATTGACTTCCACACTGCATATAGCCTAGTACAAGCACCAGGGTAAGCGACAAAGATCCCAACTGTATACTACACTCCAAACACTATGTATAACTCGGGTACTGGGCCGAAGAACATAAATGACTTCCACACTGCACATAGCCTGGCGCCAACACCGAGGTGAGTAATCACTATAAACCATGTACCACATTGTTCGTCAGTCACAAAGACTGGAACCCCTGCGTGTAACCTTAAGGGTTAGCTAAACCATATGCAGTTGCGCTTACGGCATTTTAGAGACGTGCCCCTCTGTACATTTTTCTTGCGAGCCTTTCTATACTTTCTCTTTATTTAATGCATGCATTCTATCATTATGTTCCTCTTTTCATTATCTTCCACTTACGTTACATAATACTTTTCATTTCATTCATTAACATTCAACGTAAAGCCACGGGAAAATGAACATGTAATGTAAGGAATATCAACATACACAGTCAACATCATCATACAGGGCATCGTACATACATAAGATACATCATACGTACCATCATGCATAAGCATCAATCATACATCATAACATGACCATCATAACATCTTTGACCTCAAAAAGTCAACTTACATAGCCCCCGGGAACCTCCAAAGTCAAACCCTACATTTTAACTTTTTTCCCCAAAAAGACAGAAAATATCCTTAAGTGTTCATCCGCATCTCCCCTTTTGTTCATCCACATTTCTTTTAGTCATCCGCATTTGTTCATCTGCATTGACTTTACACATCCGCATTTGTTCATGTGCATTAAGTTTGTTCATCCGCATTTTTTTAGTCGCATGAACTTACTCATCCATATTTCTTCATTCGCATTAACTTTGTTCATCCGCATTGTTTAGACGCATTAACATACTCATCCGCATTGGTTCAGTCACATGAACTTACTCATCTGCATTTATTCAGTCGCATGAACTTACTCATCCACATTTGTTCATTGACATAACTTACTCATCCACATTTGTTCATTGACATAACTTACTCATCCATATTTGTTCATCCGTATGACTTATTCATCCGCATTGACTTTCTCATCCACATTGACTTTCTCATCTGTATTGAATTTCTCATCCGTATTTGTCAACACTTAAGCATTTTTCTAAACATAGGCGTATGAACTACTGTTTGGGCGCATGAGCAGCCTAGGGCACACTTATGAGTAGATTCAGTCCCCAAAACCTCATCAATCATATTCTAAGCTTAACTAATGCATTGTAAGCCTTAGAAACACAACTATAACATCATCAAACATGAACATAGTCCACAATCACACCATACCCGCAACATACACACATTCACACATACGGGTATGAAACCCAGTTTTATAAAAACACACGTTCATGCATTTCCAGCCCCAAAATCAGTTAAAACATATAAAAAAGTGGTTCTAGAACTCACCTTGATAGCTCTTGAGTATGGCCTCTTCCAAACTCATACGCAATTGAGTTCAACCACCTAGAAAACCACTAAAAACATACAACCGAACACACACAACACACATGAGCATTAACCCAACGACATAACTAGTAAAGAACACCATAAAACCATGAATTCTTACCTTGAATTCGAATTCTTTCTTGTTCTCTTCTAAAACCGAGAGTTCTATTCTTTTCTTTCTCTCTCTAAAAGTTTGAAGATCTGGATGTTGTAAGAGGAGAGTGGCAACCATGCCCACTTTACACCCTCTGATCTTCCCTACGCCTAGGACGTTGTCTTGGCCCACCAAGAGCCATAGTTAGTTGTTGTTTCCACACATTAAAACCTTTTTGTCATTTTCACACTTTTTACCCCTTAACTTGGGTAAATTAATCTTTTCTTTCTTTTTGTTCATTTTGTTCTTTCTTTACTAACTTAAAAAAAATAACTGGGTCTTACATTAACTATTTTGTGTATCACTGTTAGAAACTTTGAAAGATTAGTATTTTAGTCTTTAGATAAGTTTTGTCATAGATTAGGGACTTATTGTCTGAATATATGTTCCTTTTTGTTTTTTTATTATTAGTATAAATAGGATTGCTATGTATGTGCAGGTAACGAACTTTTAGATATTTTTCTCTCAATTGTGCACTTTGTAATCCAGCTAATATCAATGAAAGCTCTAATTTTTCTCATATTGTGTTTGTTTGATTACATTGTTCATATTATTATCAATTGCTTGATATCAATCACACATCGATCTATTTGATCCTATCAATCACAAGTTGTATTTAGCTTTAATGAATTGTACTCACTTTTTTATCTTTAATATTCTTTTAGTTTCATCTCAATATTTTTTTACATATTTCACAATCTAACCACCTAAAATAATTAATTTTCAATTTTGATCCCCTAAACTTTTCATCTGCTACAAAAATTTTATTCTAGGTTTTGAGCTAAATTGTCGAGTTAACATGCCGCAACATGTGTGTGTGGTTCAATGTTTTACGCCTATTTTTCAGCTCGGTTACAATGCGCAGGTTCTAGAACAACATAATTATGTTTCAACGTTTTTACGTCTACCTTTTGTTAGGTTTTATTTTTTATTTATATTTCCTTTTAGAGTTAAGTTTGATTTTACTCCTTTAGTTTTGTTAAAAATAACCATTTTCCTCCAAATATTAAAAGCATCAATTTACCTCCAAAATTTTATTAAGTAATTTCAATTTTAGTCCAAAAGTTACATTAGTTGTTTCAACTTTATCCAAAATAATAAAACTTTTGAAGATTAAAACAACATATGAAACAATTGGAGGTAAATTTATAATTTAAATTTATTGAAGAAAAATGGTTACTTTAGTCAAAACTTAGGAATCGAAATTGAAATTAGCTCTCCTTTTAATACGAGATTTTACATTGTTGGTGGTCACTGACGGTGGTGTAACATTGGTGCTACATGATTTTACCCCTGGCTTGATTTTACCCCCTGATATGGTTTTATGCCCCCTATCGCAACATCGGGGGCTTAATACTAGTAATATACTAGTTTTCAACTTTTTATAGAGATTTATGATTTTATGCCCCCATCGAAAATTCTTAATACTAGGAATATACTTGTTTCCAACTTTTCACCTAGTAATATACGGTTTTATGCACCCCACCGCAATGCATAAGGTGTTGTATCCTATGCATAGAGTATTATTCAAAAATTAATTTTTTACTTTTAACCCAAAACTTTTTATCTTTGCAATGTAACCTCACAAAAATTTGATTTTTGAGTTTTTGCCTAAAACATTTTACTTTTGGCAATTTGAACTTACAAGTGGAGTTGTTTCCACAAAAGGCTAAAGAAGATGTGATAGTTCTGAAGATAGGCATATCTCAAGAATTCTTGGTGAAAAAGAATATCATTGCTCTAATCTAGAGTGGAAAGGATTCAAGAGCTGCAAGAACTACATTTAGAGAATTCAACCATGTTGGTGAATGTAACACCCACCCCTCACACCAACAATATTGTCCGCTTTACTCACGAGGAGCTCTTGGATTTGCTTTGGTTGCCTGCGTTAAAACTTCCTAGGGAGGTCACCCATCCCTGGATTGCTCCCACCCAAGCACGCTTAACTATGGAGTTCTCCTCTCATCCACAGCCAATACACCCAAAACGTGTTTTTGATATTATAGGAAAGACATTCTTTATGAACGAGGAATCTTTCCTGTCCACAGCAGATGTGAGACTTTTGTAGGGTCTCACAATCACCCCTGTTTAGACTCATTGTCCTCTATAAGCCCGAGAAGTCACCATCCTTGGTGAGGTACGTTCCATATATACAAAAACATAGGAGTGGCTCTCATAACATTCTGTAACACCTAGCACCTCACATCTAACACCCGATCATTTTTAGAAGGCTCAAACAAATGAATAAAGTGAAGAATAAAAAAGGAAAGATATAAAGCCCAAGTAGAGGGACCTAATATGTCAAAAAGGACTAAAACTTTCAAAGTTGGTATAAAGTGGGTATGGCCGCCCACTCTTCTCTCACAATACACCTTTATTCGGTTTTAGAGAGAGAAAAGGAGAAAAGGTAGAAAGTTGTTGGGTCATTGAAGAACAAGTGCAGAACTTTGAATTCAAGGTAAGAATTCGTGTTTTATGGTGTTCTTAACTGGCCTTGCCTCGGTTGTATGCTTATATGTGTTTTTATGTTCGGTTATGTGTGCTTTGGTGGGTTTCTATGTGTGAACTTGTAGCGAATGGGTTTGAAGGAAGTCTTACCCAAAGAAGGCTACTAAGGTGAGTTCTAGAACCCCCCTTTTATACTTGTTTTAAACTGCTTTGGGGCTGGAAATGCATTTATGAACTTTTTTATAACATGGGTTTTACACCCGAATGCTTTATATGTGTGTGTTTGCGGGTGGGGTTTGAGATTGAGCTATGTCTATGTTTGATGATGTTATGGTTGTGTTTCTGGGTTAGAATGTATGATTTAAGCTTAGAACATGGTAGGTGATGTTTGGAGACTGAATTATGTTGTTAAGAGTGATTAGCTCATGCGCCCAACAGAAATAACTTCCTAAGTGTCCCATGCGCCCAAAATCTCATGCACCCAAATAGTACTCATACGCCTAGAAATAGGCTAAAATTGACTAAGTGTTCATACACCCAGATAACTCATGCTCCTGCATAGTGCTCATGTGCCTAGAATTGCCCAGAATAGACTGTGTTACTCATGCGCCCTAATAATGCTAATGCGACTGAAAGTTTCCTATGCGCCTAAGTGTTCCTCATGCGTCTGAAAGGCCACGCGCCTGCATAGTGCTCATACGCCTGCATAGTGCCCATGCGTCTAAAGACTTAGATTAATTTCTGACTTTTTAGGGAAAAAGTGTAAAGTAGGCTTTGAATTGGGAGGCTCTAAGTGGCTATGTATGTTGACTTTTTTTGAAGTCATAGATGATGATAATGATGTGATGGGCGACATACGATGATGTTTGATTGGTGCTTAAGCATGATGGTATGTTGCATGATTGTTATGTCATGTGTGATGGTGCCTTGTATGGAGATTTTTGTATGAATATGTTTATGTTCCTATTATGTATGTTTATCTTTCACGTGGCATTACATGTTATAGTTTTGAAAAAAATGATAAAGTATTAAGTAATGTAAAGTGGAAGATAATGAAAAGAGGAACAAAATGTTAGAATACATGCATTAATGAAAGAGAAAGTAAAGAAAGGTTTGCAAGAAAAATGCACCAAGGTGCATAAGTCTAAAATGTCGTAAACTCAACTGTGTGTGATTTAGCTAACCCTTAAGGATACACGTAGGGGTCCAGTCTTTGTGAATGACCAGTGATATAGTACACAACTTATAGTTATTACTCACCCCGGTGATGGTGCCAGGCTTTGGGCATTATGGAAGTCATTTATGATCTTCGGCCTAGTACCCGCTTTGTGCATACGTTTGGGGTGTAGTATACAGTTGAGATCTTTATCGCTTGCCCCGGTGCTAGTGCCAGGATTTGTGTGTTATGTAAGTCAATTGTTATTTCGGCCTAGTACCCGCTGTGTGCATACGTTTGGGGTATAGCTGATGACATTCATCAGGAAAGAGATAAAGAAGAAAGTGATGAATAGTACAGAAGATAATAATGATATTATCTATATGTACGTACGATGTGTGATCATGTACAAAAGTATAGTATGATTTGGAAGAAAGTAAAGAACGGTTTTAACAAAAGTAAAGTATGTTTTAATTTAAAACTAGAACTCACTCGGCAACGCTGACTTTTATGTGTTTCAAGCTGGCACGTAAAGTTTGCTTAGGATGGTACGGGGCGGCTTGGATGGCATCCATTTTTATAATGCTTTTGTCATGTAATGCAACAAGTATTTTGTAATGTGATACCGATGTAGTATTTTGCAAAAGCTTTTATAATGAAATGAAATGTCTGTTGTAATGATTACATTGCAATGTTTTCTTTAAGTTAATGAAAATATATGTTTTATATGTGATGAATGACTAGCTGTGAGCGTCCTGGGAATGGAGCCTTACAAGTTGGTATCAGAGCCAAAGTTTAAGTGAAATGGCTAAATTTTCAAATGAAACCTAAACTTAAAGTGAAAATGTGACTGAAAGGGAAGGCATGCAAGTCCGAGTAGCTGCGTGCCATTAGGTATTTTCTTAATGTTAACCGGCATTATATGCGCATGTTATGTGAATTGTTATGTGTGCCTTTAGTAGATTTAGATACTGATGTAGTCAGGATAGGAAATGCTTGGGTTATGAAGAGTAAAGTAAGCGGCTAATCACAACTGGCCACTATAATTAGGGACTTACTATATTTGACATGAACTGAGCTATTACCTTGAATGATCGTGTTGGTGTTTGAATCTTATAATGTGTTAGAGGATGGCCGGTGGTAGATCATCGAAGCCTTCACATGGTGGAGGTCGTGGTGGACGTGGTGTTGAACAACAGGTCACGAGAGGAAGGCCTAGGGATGAAAAGGTGGTTCATGAAGAACACGAGACTCCTCATCCAGAAGGCAGAGATGAGAGTGCTAATTTAAGAGCCTCGGTAAAGGAGGCTATTATGGAAGAAGTTCATCAAGTCATGCAGACGATCTTACCATCTGTGGTGACTGAAGTGATTAAGGTTGTAAGAGAAGAAGAAAGAAGAGAGAGAGGAATAGGTCCTCAAGAGGACAGGAGAGACCGAAGACTGGGATGGTTTTCTCTGAAGATAAAGAAGAGGAGGAAGAGCCTACGCCGGAGGTGGTATGAAGCTGTAACTACGGGGCATTTCAAAGATTTAAGCGCCCTACTTTTGATGGTAATGGCACTGCTACTGCTCACCAGTGGGTGAGAGAGATGGAAGTTGTTCTTGACATCAGCAAGTTCTGGGAATATCAAAAAGTGAAGTTTGCCACCCACTCATTTGTGGACTTGGCTTTGTGCTGGTGGGATAATATTGTCCAGGCCGAGGGTAGTCGGGTTATTGGAAGAATAAACTACATAGAGCTAAAAAGGCTAGTGGTTGAGGAGTTTTGTCCTCACAAAGAGATGGACAAAGTTGAGAGAGTGTTCCTACAGCTGGAGGCGGGAACAATGACACATCAAAAATGCACCATGAAGTTTAATGAGATGGCATGGATGGTGCCTGATCAAGTGACACCCTCATCATGAAAGATCAATAGGTATATTCAGGGCTTGCTGGTGGATGTCTCTAGGCACATGATCGATGCCCGACCAAGCACGTTTAGGTCGGCGGGGAAGATTGTATGATGAGCGAACGATGGTGGTGGCTCAAGCCAGCAAGAAGAGTGGTGGTGATCGAAATTGGAATGGAAAGTGATTTGGACGTGGCGGAGCGCTCCAAACAACAAAAGTGCATGGGTGGATGACCGAAGTATGGTCACATCTGGTGTGGGGTCGAGGAGGTGTGTTAAGTGTGGACGAGAGCACATCGGGGAATGTAGAGTGGGATCCAATGTCTGTTTCCATTGTGGAAGAACCGAACATGTGGCAAAGAACTACGGGGTAAGGAGTTGTTATACTTGTGGTGAGGATGGCCACATGAGCAGGGATTGCAAGAAGCCGAGGGCTGAAAGTTCTACTGCAAGGAAGAAGACAACTAGGACTGAACGACAGAAGGCGAGCGCTATAGCATTTACGATGACGCAAGAAGAGGCTAGGACAGACCCTGATGTTGTGTCAGGTACGTTTCTAATAACCAAACTTTAGCCTATGTGTTTTTTGATTCTGGTGCTAGTAAAAGTTTTATTTGTGAAACATTCTGTGCCAAATTGCTTGTTAGTAGTAAGAATATAGATACGCCCTTCGATGTAGAAACTGCCATAGGTAAGTCGATCAAGATCCCTAAGATGATAAAAGGTTATCATGTAGAACTAGAAGGTCATAGGTTTCCTGTTAGACCATTCGTGATGACCTTAGGAGGGTTTGACGTAGTCTTAGGAATGGATTGGTTGGCGGACTACGAGGTGAACATTATGTGTCGCAAGAAGATGATTCGATTGACAGCACCTGACGGGAGTTCGGTGACGGTTTATGGTGATTGAGTCACTATGATCCCGAAAGAGATTTCGATGGCGGTGGCGGGAAAGTACGTGAGGCATGGATGTAATGCCTACTTGGTCTACGTAAAGGACGTGGATACACCAAGACCACAACTGATTGATGGACCAGTGGTGTGTGACTTTCCAGACGTGTTTCCCGAAGACTCACCAAGATTGCCACCCGACCGCGAGATCGAGTTCCAAATTGACTTGATACCGAGTGCCCACCTTGTTCTAAGGCGCCGTATCGATTGGCTCCTACTGAGATGAAAGAGTTGATGGAGCAATTGCAAGAGCTGCTTGATAAAGGGTTCGTTAGACCTAGTATCTCTCCTTGCGGTGCTTCGGTTTTATTTGTGAAGAAGAAGGACGACAGTATGAGGATGTGTATAGACTATCGTGAGTTGAATAAGCCGACAGTGAAGAATCGGTACCCGTTACCAAGAATTGATGATCTTTTTGATGAGCTCCAAGGTGCCAGTTGGTTCTCAAGGATAAACCTTCTATTTGGCTATTATCAGTTGAAGTTGAAAGAGCAGGATGTTCCTAAAACAACTTTTCGCATGTGTTATGGACAATACAAGTTTCTCGTTATGTATTTTGGTTTGACCAATGCACCAGCTGCTTTTATGGATTTGATTAATTGAGTGTGTCGACCGATGTTGGATAAATTAGTGATTGTGTTCATTGATAATAACTTGATTTATTCAAAGAGCGAGGATGAGCATGCCGGTCACATTCGAGAGGTGTTGGAGACGTTGACAAGGGAAAAGTTGTATGCTAAATTCTCCATGTGTGCATTTTGGTTGCGTGAAGTTTAGTTTTTGGGTCACGTGGTGAATCCTAAAGGGATTATGATAGACCTGACAAAGGTGGAGGCAGTGATGCAATGGAAGTCTCCGAAGATGCCATCCGAGATTCGTTTTTTCTTGGGTTTAGCGAGCTATTATAGAAGATTCATTCAATACTTCTCGAAGATCGCTTCTCCACTAACCAAGTTAACCCGTAAAGATGAAAAGTTTGTATGGGGTCAAGCTCAAGAGAAGGCGTTCGTGGAGTGAAAGGCGAGGTTAACTCAAGCTCCTGTTTTGTCATTACCCGATAGAAGTGAAGATTTGGTGGTTTATTCACATGCTTCTTATTCGGGGTTGGGATTTGTGTTGATGCAAGGAGGAAAGGTTATAGCCTATGCATCCCAACAATTGAAAGTTCATGAGCTTAATTACCCTACTCATGATTTAGAGCTAGTAGTTATGGTCTTTGCGTTAAAGATATGGAGGCACTACCTATACGGGACAAAGTGCACCTTATTCACTGACCACAAGAGCTTGAAGTATTTTTTCAAGCAGAAAGATTGAACATGAGGCAGAGGAGATGGTCGGAGCTCATAAAAAATTATGATCACAAGATCCATTACCATCCGGGCAAAGCCAACATGGTGAAGGATGCCGTTAGCCGAAAGGAAAGACCCGAGCTGATTAGAATGAAGGCTTAGGAACTTCAAGATGAAGCATTGAAAGAAGATCATCTTAACTCTGAAGGAATGAGAGGTCTGGTCGTAGAGTTGGGAGAAAACACACTCGATGTTAGGACCCGATTCAGACGAATGTGGACTCCTCGCTATGGGGATCTGCATGGGAGGATTATGGATGAAGCTCATAAGACTCGATACTCTATTCATCCTCGTGCTACAAAGATGTATCAAGATATGAACAAGGATTATTTGTGGTCGGGTATGAAGCGCGATGTTGTGTAGTCTGTGAGTAAGTGCCTTACTTGTTAACAAGTGAAGGCCGAACACCAGAAGCCATATAGAAGGTCCAACCTTTCGATATACCAGAGTGGAAGTGGGAGCATATCACCATGGACTTTATAACAAAGCTACCAAGTACCGCGTCAGGGTACGATGCTATATGGATGATAGTTGATCATTTGACGAAAAGTGCTCACTTCCTACCGATTCGCGAGACATATTCATCCGAGAGGTTGGCAGATCTCTTCATTAAAGAGATTGTAACTCGTAATGGTGTGCCGGTGTCTATTGTGTCTGATTGGCACACCCCGGTTTACATCTAAATTTTAGAAGAAATTCCACGATGCTATGGGGACGAGGTTACACATTAGCACGACTTATCATCCCCAGACAGATGGTCAGTCAAAAAGGACCATTCAGATGTTGGAAGATATGCTCCGGGCATGCGTCATTGATATTGGAGGAAGTTGGGATGATCACTTACCGTTAGCTGAGTTCTCATATAACAATAGTTATCATGTCAGTATTGTTATGCCCCGTTATGAGATGCTATATGCGAGGAGATGTAGAACACCCGTGTGTGTGGGCGATATTGGCCATAAACAGTTAGGGAGCGTCGAGGTGGTCGAGTCTACGACTGAGAAGCTGGAAAGGATCAAAGCCATTATGAAGGAAGCTAAAGATAGGCAGAAGTCGTATGCCGATAAGAAACGTAGTCCGATTGAGTTCCAGGTGGGGGATAGAGTCATGCTAAAGGTATCACATTGCTCGAGTAGGAGATGTGGCCTATAGACTGGAGTTACCACATGACTTAAGTGGAATTCATCCAACATTCCATGTATCTCATCTAAGAAAGTGCTTAGCAGACGAGGATATGATTCTTCCACTAGATGATATCGAGGTAGATGAACAGCTCAATTATGTGGAGCAACTAGTGGCTATCATTCATCATAAAGAGAAGAGGTTAAGGAAAAAAGTGGTTCCTCTTGTGCATGTACATTGGAAGCACAGGAAGGGATCTGAGTCTACGTTGGAGACAGAGCTGGAAATGAGACAACATTACCTATGATTGTTTGAAAAATAACAGGTTTCGAGGACAAAACCTGTATAAGGGGGATGGACTTGTAACACCAGGTATTTTTTGAAGGCTCAAACAATAGAATAAAGTGTAGAATAAGAAAGGAAAGATATAAAGCCCAATTAGAGGGACCTAATGTGTCAAAAAGGACTAAAGCTATAAAAGTGGGGGTAAAGTGGGCATGGCCGCCCACTCTCCTCTCACAATACACCTTCATTCAGTTTTAGAGAGAGAGAAAAAGAGAAAAGGCAGAAAGCTTTCGGGTTTTTGAAGAACAAGTGCAGAAGTTCGAATTCAAGGTAAGAATTCGTGTGTTTATCATGTTACTAACCGGCCTTGCCTCGGTTGTATGCTTATGTGTGTTTGTATGTTCGGTTGTGTGTGCTTTGGTGGGTTTCTAGGTGTGCACTTGAAGCAAATGGGTTTGAAGGCAGTCTTACCCAAAGAAGGCTACTAAGTGGAGTTCTAGAACCCCTCTTTTATACTTTTTTAAACTAATTTGGGGCTGGAAATGCATGTATCAATGTTTTTATAAAATGGGTTTTACACCTGAATGCTTTATGTGTGTGTGTTTGCGGGCGGGGTTTGATTTTAGGCTATGTGTATGTTTGATGATGTTATGGTTATGTTTCTAAGGCTTAGAATGTATGATTTAAGCTTAGAACATGGTAGGTGATGTTTGGGGACTGAATTATGATGTTAAGAGTGATATAGACTGCCCATGCGCCTAAACAGTGGCTCATGCGCCCAACATAAATAACTACCTAAGTGTCCTATGCGCCCAAAATCTCATGTGCCCAGATAGTAGTCATGTGCCTAGAAATAGGCTGAAATTGACTAAGTGTTCATACACCCAGATAGCTCGTGCGCCTAGGCCCTCATGCGCCTTCATAGTGCTCATGCGCCTAGAATTGACCAGAATAGACTAATTTGCTCATGCGCCCCAATAGTGCTGATGCGCGTGAAAGTTTCCCATGCGCCTAAGTCTTCCTCATTCGTCTGAAAGGCCATGCACCTGCATACTACTCATGCACCTACATAGTGCCCATGCGCCTAAAGACATAGATGAATTTCTGACTTTTTGGGGAAAAAGTGTAAGTAGGCTTTGACTTGGGAGGCTCCCGGGGGCTATGTATGTTGACCTTTTTTGAAGTCATAGATGATGATAATGATGTGATGGGCGATGTATGATGACGTTTGATTGGTGCTTAAGCATGATGGTATGTTGCATTATTGTTATGTCATATGTGATGGTGCCTTGTATGGTGATGTTTTGTATGAATATGTTTATGTTCCTATTATGTATGATTATCTTTCTCGTGGCTTTACATGTTATAGTTGTGAAAGAAATGATAACGTATTATGTAATGTAAAGTGGAACATAATGAAAGAGAAAGTAAAGAAAGGCTTCCAAGCAAAATGTACGGAGGTGCACGACTCTAAAATGTCATAAACTCAACTGAGTGTGGTTTAGCTAACCCTTAAGGATACACCCAGGGGTCCAGTCTTTGTGACTGACTGGTGATATAGTACATGTTTTATAGTGACTACACACCCCGGTGATGGTGCCAGGCTTGTGCGTTATGGAAGTCATTTATGATCTTTGGCCGAGTACCTGCTTTGTGCATACGTGTGGGGTGTAGTATACAGTTGGGATCTTTGTCGCTTGCCTCAGTGCTAGTGCCAAGCTTTGTGAGTTATGTAAGTCATTTATGATCTTCGGCCCAGTACTCGCTGTGTGCATACGTTTGGGGTATAGCTGATGACATTGATCCAGGAAGAGATAAAGATATAAAGAAGAAAATGATGAAAAGTAAAGAAGATAATAATGATATTATCTTTGTGTACGCACAATGTGTGATCATGTACGAAAGTACAGTATGATTTGGAAGAAAGTAAAGAACAGTTCTAACAAAAGTAAAGTATGTTTTAATATAAAACTAGAACTCACTTAGCAACGCTGACCTTTATGTGTTTCCAATTGGCAGGTAAAGCTTGCTGAGGGTGGAACGGGGTGGCTACTTGGCTCTTTTTGGAAGGCATTCATTTTTATAATGCTTTTGTGAGGTAATGCAACACTTATTTTGTAAAGTGATAACGATGTATTATTTTGCAAAAGCTTTTATAATAAAATGAAATGTCTGTTTTAATGATTCTGCTGCAATGTTTCCTTTAAGTTGATGAAAATATATATTTTATGTGCGAAGAATGACCAGCTGTGAGAGTCCCGGGAACGGGGCCTTTCATCACACCAACAATATTGTCTGATATGCCCACGAGGAGCTCACGTATTTGTTTTTGGTTTCCCGAGTGAAAACTTCCTGGGAGGTCACCCATCCCTGGACTGCTCCCACCTGAGCACACTTAACTATGAAGTTCTTCTCTCATCCATAGCCAATACGCCCAAAACATGTTGATATTAGAGGCTTAGGCATTTCTTATGAACCAGGATTCTCTCCTGTCCACGACCAATATGGGATAAATGTAATGTGTTACAAGCACCCCCCCTTTGGACTCATCATCTTTTGTAACACTTGACCCCTCACACCAACATATTGTCTTCTTTGACCATGAGGAGCTCACACATTTGCTTTTGGTTGCCAGGGTGAAAACTTCCCACGGAGGTCACCCATCCCTGGATTGGTCCTACCTGGGCACGCTTAACTGTGGAGTTCTCTTTTCATCCACTGCCAATACACCCAAAATGGATTGTTGATATTAGAGGCTAGACATTATTTATATACCAGGAATCTCTCCTGTCCACGGTCGATGTGAGACTTTTATAGGATGTTACCATCACCCCCAGTTTGGACTCATAGTCCTCAATGAGCCCAAAAGTCACCATCCTTAGTAAGGTGCGCCCCACATCCCGAATGGCACAAGAGTGGCTCTGATACCATTCTGTAACACCCGATCCGTCACACCGACAATATTGCCTGCTTTGCCCACGAGGAGCTCACGGATTTGCTTTTGGTTGCCCGGGTCAAAACTTCTGAGAGAGGTCACCCATCCACGGATTGCTCCCACCTGAGCACACTTAATCATGGAGTTCTCCTCTCATCCATAGCCAATACACCCAAAACGTGTTTTGATATTAGAGGCATGACATTCTTTATGAACCAGGAATCTCTCCTATCCACGGTCGATATGAGACTTCTGTAGGGTGTCATATTGAACCCAAAAATAATATCTCAAAAGCTCCACCTAGATCAAATGCCAAAGCTGTCACGAAAGTGCTATCTAAGTCATCTTGACCATCTACCGAAAGCACTCAAAAAATAGCAGCTCAGCAGCCTTCAACGGCTGCAACTACCGAACTCAAACCCATGATCTCATCTATAAAGAAAGAGAAGAAAGATGAAGGGAAATGTCTCCTAGAAGCTCAACTTGAGTTGAAAGGATACAAGTTCGGTGAGATCATGGAGTGGAATACTACTGAGATCAAGTCAAAACTGGTAGCTGCAACTCCTGCGGAGATGGGGAAAGCTGTTGACTCAGCTAGAAAGAAAACAGTTGAGTCGGAGAAGAAGAAAGGTGAAAAAGTTCTACAAGAGTTCAGGGATAAGAAACAGATGAAGCAATTTCTCAAATACTATGGTTTCTTTAGTACATAAGTAAGACCACTGAGTATATCAAATTTTGATTTGAATATTAGAGGAATCAAGAAGAAAGTTTGTACTAGAGAGCTCCTAAAGCTTCAAACAATAATTGCTACAGACAAATAATTGCTTCAAATGTGTTGATGTTTGTGATGTATTGATATGACGGCTGCTAGGGTTTGTGATTGATTGATTGAGTGAATCAAGGTGATGTTTGGTGTTTTTGCCATCGTCTCTGTTTTGATTTATAACCTAGGACTTGTATTTATAGGTATTTATGTTTCTGTTAAGGAAACACCAAAACTATTGGGATTCGTGATTGACTTGTTGACTTGAATCACTTGTATCATTTAGGTACAAGTGTTTCGTCTTCCGTAGCTATGTGTTTTTCCGCAGCTACTTTGTATTCCGAATGAGTTTGCTTTCCGTAAAAGTCTTCACTTCAGTTTCTCTATGTGTGATGTTGTTCATCATTGAAGCTTTGGTCTTGTAGTCTTATCTGCACCGATGTTCATCTATAGAAGATCTTTGGATGAATGTCTTGTAAAAAAAGATGTCTACGGATGAACGAAAATGTTCATCAGAAGATGTTTCTTACACTTAATGAATTCAGAAATTGACCAAGTATAATGTTTGTACCTACAATCATACATATAAATCAACATACATATAGGTTAACCTATATACATAATGCATACATCAAAATAATGAAATACAAATATTCATTACAAGTATTGATTAAAGTTATAAGCCTATACAAAATGATCTCGACCTATTATTCCTAGATCTAACAACACTCCCCCTTAGGCTTAGACACTTGTAATCAGGTCTTTCGGCTTGACAGCTTTTTGACTCTTGCTCTATTTTGTTATAGAAGTATGAAACAACAGTCTTCTGATCATCATACTTGTAGTTGATCTTCATCTTGGTAATCTTCTGTAAAGTTTCAAAACTTAGCCCCAGAACATCCTCTTCTGTTATAGGAGTTTCCACAACACTCTGATTATTGACTATCTCTAGTTCATCTTGTTCTGAGATCCTTAGCTCAGATACTTCCTTGATACAACCTAGCCTCATATCTTCTTCTCTTGTATGCATTTGCATGTAGTTTATCAATCACTTGAATCATGTGAACATATAGGCATAGATCATTCTAAGCCCTTTCATGAGTTAGCTTTGGGAAAAAATTGTCATGCAAATATGAAGTGTAGCTGGGGTGGAGCAACTTGATTTCCACTGGATCAAAGATTTGGTCAGCTCTCTTTTCTCTTCATTCCTCATTTGCACTAATTCTTTCGTTTTCTTAGCATATCCCTATTTGTTATGGGATAAGTGTATTGATTTCCTTCAAAGCTTTTAATAGCTGTTGCATTCCTGTTTTGGTGTCCAATCGTCTTTAAAAACTCATCATCTACCAACGTAGAGGAGTTGGATTTTGATCTTTTCATTCGCTCTATTTTTCTTTTGTGCTCATCATCCTCTCTCTTAGCTTCTTTTAGCACATCATCTCTGAATTTTGTCTTTAACTTACCTAATAATACACAGAAGTCTCTTCCTCTTGGGTGAAATGGGTAGTTAGAGATGATTAAGCTTTGTAGATCCTGGAGGTCACATTCTGATAGGGACAATATTAATACTACATCATGAAGTATTGAATCCTTCCGGATGTTCTCTTTATAACTACATAATCCCACTCTTGATCATATTTCTAGGCCATAATCATGTTGTCTTCCATAGAGCTGGGAGTTGTAAGGTGATCATACAGCTCTATCAAGGTAGACTCCTGTTCAGTTATTTCTCTGACTGTTGTTCCAAGTGGCCATACATTGCCAGGTATCGCTTCTCTTGGTTCTCTAATTAGTTTATCTTTTCCATTGTGCTGGTCTTTACTTTTAACTATGATAGGCTCAGCAGGGACTTTGTTATATTGCTCAACAGCAGGATTTCAAGCTTCAGTCCTGAATCTCACACTTGTTTCAAGCTCAACATTCATAACATGTTCAATCATCCTTCTTAGCTCACCAACTGTTCTTCCCTTAAGCTCATGCAACTTGTAGTTTTGACCTTGTAGCCAACATGTCATATTGTATTTGCTTGTCTTGGCTATATCATAGTGGCCTAACTCCTTCTTTATTCTCTCAATTGATTGAAACATTGTGAATGTTTTATAATTGCAATTTGGTATTCTGAAGCTTGCTAGCTCAAATTCCTTCACCATATTCTTCATCTAATTCATATTCATCCTCTCTACCATGTCATATGGAAAGCCATGGTTGATTAGGGTCATAAACATTGAAGATTCTAGCCTTTCTTTAAGTATGTCTTTTGTGGTCAGTATGTCATCAGCCTTTTATTCTTTTTGATTTTGGAAAGATTCATCTTAAGTAAGTTCTTTCCATTCTTCATCACTCTTAGTGTTAGCATGAGACGTTGGATTCATATATGATAAATCCACTCACGGAGTGTGCTAAGGTGAAGTAGGTTTTGTTCTTTTGGGTGACTCTTCAACATCAAGCAACTCTTTCTCTACATTACCCAAATACTTCCTCTTTCTTGAGTACTGAATGATTTTCTTTGAAGCTTCAGCAGTTCTTTTATTTTTGTTGATAGAGCAACATTCGATTCAAGTGCACAAATTTTCAACTTGAGCTCATCACTTTCTTCATCTTTTCTTCTCAACAAAGCAGTTTGAGCAGTCATAGAAATGTTTGCATTTTCAACTTCCAATAAGAGTTTTTCTTTTTTAGCCTTCTCATACTTCACAGAATCTTTAAGTTCTTCTACATGTTAAAGTAGTGCGTCAATTACTTCATTGTTGCTTTGTGCATCTTCCCTTAATTTGTTCGGTCTGGCTTATTGTTTGTTCATCACCTCCTCCTTTTTTAGCATTCGCTACAACTTCTTTATTCTGTCCAACCTTTTGTTTGATTTGATAATAAGTTTGTTTTACTCAGCAACTAGATAACTTTTGCTGACTGGGATATCATTATCACCGAGAGCATCTTTATTTTATGTAATGACATGAACATAGTTGGCTTCTTCTTGTCCTTCTTGATGTTCAATAGCAATTTCATCATCATTGACTTCATCAGGGGCTACCCTTGTTGAGCTTGAGCTGGAATTAACATCCTGGTATGCCTGCTCTTGGTGTGGTTGTTGTTGTTGTTGAGGATCAATGATTGAAGAGACTGGTTTAGTATGGTTAGACCAGACTGGGTTTTGTGAGTTGGTGATTGTGAGTGGAGGTGCTTGCTTGTGATACCTACTCAGTCTCACCAGTGTGAACTGAATTTTGAGATTGAGTTACTAAGATAGGTTCTGTATGTACACACTCTGGAGATTGACTTTGAGGAGATTAAGGTTGTTGATGAATTGGTGACTGAGGGTGAATTTGAGAAATTGGCTGGGTTTTATGACTGGCTGGTGACTGGATTTGTGGAGATTGATGATGGTGGTGTAAGGGAGATTGAGGAAGGGAATGTGAATGGGAGGCTTGCTTAGTATCAGCAGATGTACATTCTTGCTGGTCTTCCCACACCAGTTCTTAAGGGATATTGGCATTGGTATCAACCACATGGGCAAACATAGGCATGTCTTGACCTTCATACTTTCCGCTGATCTTGTTGAGTAAAACTCTCCTTAAATGTGCTTGAATAAACACATCACCATCTCTGTCTATTGAAGGAAGCTCAACATTGATGATTAGTTGTAAGAACCTTGGGAACATGTACATCTTCTCAGCTTTCTGTACTCTAATTTGGTCACACAGGCACCCAAAGATGTTGTTTGAGTAGTGTGAATCCAAGGATCACAATCAAGAATTATCAGTGTTAAAGGTAATCAAGTTAATGTTTGCGTAATCAATAGTAACCTTGTTTAATTGTTTGATTATGAATCATGCTTATGACAATCACAATAATATGAACATAATTAATAATCAAACAGGATTTGATTCAAAAGTATTAAATTGATAAATGAATACAAACGAATAATCAATGTATGACATAAACAATAAATGCTTTGGTTGGGTTGATGTTGATGTGACGGCTGCTAGGGTTTATGTTTGTGTGAATTAATGTGATGTTTGGGTTTGCCCTTTGGTTGCTCGTGTGTTTAACTTTTGATTCTAATGTTCGTCCATTGATATGAAACCTTCGATCCATATTTATAGGCACGTGTGTTTTAGTTAAAGAAACACTAGATCTCTTGGGATTTGCACAAATGTCTTGTTGACGTGTTCACTTGTTGACTTATAACACCTATATTATATAAATACAAGTGTTTGGGCTTCGCAGCTGCATAGTCTTCCATAGGTGATTGTTAATCCGCAAGAATCTTGTTCTTCCGAAGCTATCTTGTTCTTCCGAAGATACTTTGTTCTTCCGAAGGTATCTTCACTTGAGCTTCAACTGGTTGTTCATCCATAGAGGATCTTCGGATGTATGATACTTATAAGAAACATATCTACGGAAGAAGAAAATGTTTATCCGTGGATGTTTCTTGCACTTCATCAATTTTAGTAATTCACCATTACAATGGTTGTACCTGCACTCATACACAATCAACACACATATGTGTTAACCTATATACATAATGCATACATCAAAATAATGAATTATAATCATTCAATTGAAGTATTTATTAAAGTTCTAAGCCTATCAAAATGATCTAGATCTATTTTTCCTAGATGTAACAATACTCCCCCTTAGGCTTTGACAATTTTAATCAGGTCTTCAAAACTGAAAGCTCCTTCAATCTTGACACCTTCTTCTTGTTGAAATAAGATACTGCATCCATTTGATCATCATATTTGTACTTGATCTCCATTCTGCATAGCTTTTGAAGTGGCTCAAAATTTAGCCCCAAGACGTCTTCTTCAGTTGTTAGAGTTTCCACCACACCTTGTTGATGAACTATTTGAAGCTCGTCTTCTTCTGAGACTCTTACTTCTGACACTTCTTCAATGTTAGCTGCTTTCAAAAGCCCATCATTATATCTTCTTCTTTTGTATGCTTTTGCATGCACTTTATCCCAAACTTGTATCATATGGACATATAGGCATAGATCATTTTGTGCTCTTTCATCAGACAACTTTGGGGAGAATTTGTCATGTAAGTATAATCTGTAGCTAAGGTGGAGTAGTTTGATCTCTACTAGGTCAAAAATTCTTATCTTGTCAGCTTTCTTCCCAATCACAATTCCTCCAGAGCACCATTTCTTTTGTTTTCTAAACATATCCCCACTCAGTTATGGGATTAGTGTATGATTTCATGCTATGATTTTGATGGCTACTATTTTCCTATTAGTATAACCAACCGTCCTTAAGAATTCATCATCAACTAATGTAGAGGAGTTGGTGTTTGATCTTCTTTACTTTTGAAGACCTTTCTTATGTTAACATCTTCTCTCTTAGCCTCTTTCAGCACATCATCTATAAATCTTGGTTTTAGCCTATCCACAGACATTAAGAAATCTCTTCCTCTTGGATGAATTGGATAGTTGGAGATGATTAGGTTTTGCAAATCATTAATGTCTCTCTTAGGAAGACTCAGTAATGCTTCTACATCATGGAACTATTCAATTCTTCCAGATGACCTCTTCATGATTGCACAATCCCACTTTTGATCATACTTCTAGGCCATGATCCTGTTGTCTTCAATATAGTTGGGACTTTTGATGTGATGAAACAACTCTATCAATGTAGACACGTGCTATGTAATCTCTCTGACTGCTGTACCTAAAGGCCACACTTTGCTAGGTATAATGGCTCACGGCTCTCTGATTAGTTTTTCTTTCCTTTTGTGTTGATTTTTAGGTTCAACAGTTATAGGATGAGTAGGGAGTTTGCTTTGTTCTCATATGATGGGTGGAGCTTCTGTTCTGAATCTCACCCGTATGTCAAGCTCCTAAGCTCACTAACTTTTCTTCCCTTAAGCTCTTGTGCCTTGTAGTTCTGACCATGTAGCCAACATATCATATTGTACTTGCTAAGTTTTGTTTTATCACAGTGGCCTAGATCTTTCTTGATTTTCTAAATGGATAGAAATGTAGTCAATGCTTTATAGTCATAATTGGGGATCAAATCTAGCAAGTTCAAATTCTGTTAGTAGATCCTTCATCTCAATCACATTCATCCTTTGAACCATATCAAATAGAAACCCATGGTTGATAAGGGTCATAAACATGTTTGACACAAGCTTTTCTTCTAATATTTCTTTGGTGGTTAGTAGAACCTTAACTTGTGATTCTTTTTGTACTTTGGGAGACTCATATTTATTAAGCTCAATCCATTCAGCACTTTTCTATTTTAGCAGGCGAAATAGGCTTTAAGGTTGAAACATTAACTGAGGGAACTTGCTCAGGGGATATAGATTTTGATCTCTTAGGAGAATCATGTCTTCAATCACTTCATTCTTTAAAGGACCCAAGCACTTCCTTTTCTTTGAATATTGAATTATTGGCATTGACGCTTCAACAGATTCTTTTGTTAGTTTTATAGTAGGAGCATTTGTTTCAATGCCCTTTATCTTCATTCTCAGTCTTTGAATCTCCTCATCCTTCCTTTTTAGTTGAGCAAGTTGTTCTTGAAGAGTCTTGTTAGCTTTGTTTTTCTCTACAACAAGTATTTCCTTTTCAGCCTTCTCATGTGCAATTAACTCTTCTTGTTCTTTGACAAGCTCATGCAGAGCATCAATGACTTCACTGTTTTCTTTTATGTTTTCTCTTAATTTAGACTAGATTCTTGCTTCAGCATCTCATCATCGTTTTCTTTCATCACCCCCTTTAACTATTGAATTGTTAGCTTTCTATTGTTTGACTTGACAACAAGCTTGTTGTATTCAGCAACCAAATAACTCTTGCTGACTGGGATATCATCATTACTGAGATTAGTTTCATTGTAAGCAATCACATCAAAAAATTTGGTTTCTTCTTCTTCATCCTGATGTTGAGCAACAATCTCATCATCATTCACTTCTTCAGGTGATACACTACTTGAGCTTGAACTGGACTCAACAGCTTGCTCTGCCTATTCTTGATGTGGTTGTTGTTGTAGTTGATGATGGTTAGTGACTAGAGAGACATGTTCAGTATCATTTGAATGGATAGGGGATTCAATTTTCATTGGTGAAAGTTGAACTATACTTGCTTGTGAAGCTAACTCTATCTCCCCAGACTAAAAGCTCTCAATGGATTGCTTTTCTAGAGATGGAGGATGATTTGGTGAAAGTGGGTGAACTGGAGAGATTGGTTTATTGTTTTTACTGGCTGGTGATTATGATTGGGGTGTTTGAGGTTGATTTGGTGACAGAGGGCGAATTGGAGAAATTGGTTGAGTGTTTTGACTAGCTGGTGTTTGCGATTGGAGTGTTTGAGGTTGTTGGTGATTCGATGATTGATGAGGTGAAGATGAGGTCTCCATAGAGTTAGTAGATGAACTCTCTTGAGGTTCTTCCCATATGAGTACTTGGGCAATGTTGGCATTAGGGTCAGCTACATGCACAAACATAGGCATGTCTTTTCCTTCATACCTTCTACTTATCTTTTCAGAACAGATCTCCCTAGGTGTTCTTGAACAAACACATCACCATCTATAGCAATACTAGTTAGATCAATATTGATGATTAATTGTAAGAACCTAGGAAACATATACACCTTGTTGGCCTTTAACACCCTAATTTGGTCACACAAACTACTAAAAATATACTTCGAGTAGTTGTATGTCCTTCCTTTAAAAATACCAATAATACCAGATGAAATAGGCCTTGAGAATCTATCAAGCCCAGACTTTCTGTTGGAGATGCACTTTAAATAAGTGTGACATAAGAATCTATATGCCTTGCATAATCTCCTTTTCTTAATCTCACCCTTGTCAAGATCACCATCATACCCCACAAGGTAGAACACTTTCCTTAGTCTTTCATTCTCAATCTCGGCCATAATCACTTTGGATTCTCCATCTTCCTCAATTTGTGCTGAGTTCTAGAAATCGACTACATGATCTTGATGAATCATAGGCTCTATTGATAAAGCATAGAAGAGCCAGGATCGTCGTAAGTATCTTATGATGTCTCTGCATCCTTCCGACACAGGGTCGTCTGGATTTAAGAACGCACACACATTGTGCTCCCTTGAAAATCAATTAGCCATTTGTTCATAAGAATGAAGGCGAGTACGTTAGAACTAAATCATCATATTTTAAGAATATGAAGAATTTAAATGAAAATGATGAATCAGTCAGTTCGTTACTAATGTTTATCATATGATTTACCTTGAGATTAAGACTTGAAATCAGATTTACTGAGGGAACTTGCTTAGGGGATATAGATTTTGATCTCTTAGGAGAATCATGTACTTCAATCACTTCATTCTTTAAAGGACCCAAGCACTTCCTTTTCTTTGAATATTGAATTATTGGCATTGAAGCTTCAACAGATTCTTTTGTTAGTTTTATAGTAGGAGCATTTGTTTCAATGCCCTTTATCTTCATTCTCAGTCTTTGAATCTCCTCATCCTTCCTTTTTAGTTGAGCAAGTTGTTCTTGAAGAGTCTTGTTAGCTTTGTTTTTCTCTACAACAAGTATTTCCTTTTCAGCCTTCTCATGTGCAATTAACTCTTCTTGTTCTTTGACAAGCTCATGCAGAGCATCAATGACTTCACTGTTTTCTTTTATGTTTTCTCTTAATTTAGACTAGATTCTTGCTTCAGCAGCTCATCATCGTTTTCTTTCATCATCCCCTTTAACTCTTGAATTCTTTGCTTTCTATTGTTTGACTTGACAACAAGCTTGTTGTATTCAGCAACCAAATAACTCTTGCTGACTGGGATATCATCATTACTGAGATTAGTTTCATTGTAAGCAATCACATCAAAAAAGTTGGCTTCTTCTTCTTCATCCTGATGTTGAGCAACAATCTCATCATCATTCACTTCTTCAGGTGATACACTAGTTGAGCTTGAACTGGACTCAACAGCTTGCTCTGCCTATTCTTGATGTGGTTGTTGTTGTTGTTGATGATGGTTAGTGACTAGAGGGACATGTTCAGTATCATTTGAATGGATAGGGGATTCAATTTTCATTGGTGAAAGTTGAACTATACTTGCTTGTGAAGCTAACTCTATCTCCCCAGACTAAAAGCTCTCAATGGATTGCTTTTCTAGAGATGGAGGATGATTTGGTGAAAGTGGGTGAACTGGAGAGATTGGTTTATTGTTTTTACTGGCTGGTGATTATGATTGGGGTGTTTGAGGTTGATTTGGTGACAGAGGGTGAATTGGAGAGATTGGTTGAGTGTTTTGACTAGCTGGTGTTTGCGATTGGAGTGTTTGAGGTTGTTGGTGAATCGATGATTGATGAGGTGAAGATGAGGCTTCCATAGAGTTAGTAGATGAACTCTCTTGAGGTTCTTCCCATATCAGTACTTGGGCAATGTTGGCATTGGGGTCAGCTACATGCACAAACATAGGCATGTCTTTTCCTTCATACCTTCTACTTATCGTTTCAGAACAGATCTCCCTAGGTGTTCTTGAACAAACACATCACCATCTATAGCAATACTAGTTAGATCAACATTGATGATTAATTGTAAGAACCTAGGAAACATATACACCTTGTTGGCCTTTAACACCCTAATTTGGTCACACAAACTACTAAAAATATACTTCGAGTAGTTGTATGTCCTTCCTTTAAAAATACCAATAATACCAGATGAAATAGGCCTTGAGAATCTATCAAGCCCAGACTTTCTGTTGGAGATGCACTTTAAATAAGTGTGACATAAGAATCTATATGCCTTGCATAATCTCCTTTTCTTAATCTCACCCTTGTCAAGATCACCATCATACCCCACAAGGTAGAACACTTTCCTTAGTCTTTCATTCTCAATCTCAGCCATAATCACTTTGGATTCTCCATCTTCCTCAATTTGTGCTGAGTTCTAGAAATCGACTACATGATCTTGATGAATCATAGGCTCTATTGATAAAGCATAGAAGAGCCAGGATCGTCGTAAGTATCTTATGATGTCTCTGCATCCTTCCGACACAGGGTCGTCTGGATTTAAGAACGCACACACATTGTGCTCCCTTGAAAATCAATTAGCCATTTGTTCATAAGAATGAAGGCGAGTACGTTAGAACTAAATCATCATATTTTAAGAATATGAAGAATTTAAATGAAAATGATGAATCAGTCAGTTCGTTACTAATGTTTATCATATGATTTACCTTGAGATTAAGACTTGAAATCAGATTTACTGAGGGAACTTGCTTAGGGGATATAGATTTTGATCTCTTAGGAGAATCATGTACATCAATCACTTCATTCTTTAAAGGACCCAAGCACTTCCTTTTCTTTGAATATTGAATTATGGGCATTGAAGCTTCAACAGATTCTTTTGTTAGTTTTATAGTAGGAGCATTTGTTTCAATCCCTTTATCTTCATTCTCAGTCTTTCAATCTCCTCATCCTTCCTTTTTAGTTGAGCAAGTTGTTCTTGAAGAGTCTTGTTAGCTTTGTTTTTCTCTACAACAAGTATTTCCTT